>KE524775.1:373480-428812 GCA_000441895.2 Anopheles sinensis | reverse complement strand
GTGTAAATTCGTTATGACACTTGAGCGAACGGAATGGGCCACAACATTCCGTCGTGGTGCATTCCGAGTGATTACAAAATCGAATGGAAACGCCGTGTGCGCCTTTCGCAATAACCAGCGCACTCGGGGAGACAGAATGGACAGCCCATGTGTGGCCGGGGTCGTCTGGGAAATATAGCCTCGGTCGGTGTTGGACGTGTGGTCCAGGAGTGCAAAATTCTACAAAATTCAATCAAGATACATGATAGACAAACATTCATTTCAAACCAGTGCACGACACGTGGTTTGGCTGTCGATGCAATGAATTCAAATTAATCTTTTGATCAGACGAATTAAATGTAATGAATTTGATCTAAATGCTATCAACAAAGGTCATTTTCGATTACCAAAAAGGAACAATAAAATTTGTCATGAATGGGAAAAGTAAACGGCACAGCCATAAAATTAATTATGTCTTGTACGCGAAGTTTTTAGTACACATAAAATTGTTTTTGATTGTATGCGTAGCAAAAAAAATCATTGATTTGACTCTAAGTATAAAAATAAAATAAATAAAGCCTCCTGCGGATATGTCAAATTGTTTGAGGATTACAAAATTATTCTGCTCGAATTTGATTTGATATTTGAAAATATTTTCTCCGTTGCGATCATTTTAAAGTAAAATTAAAATTTTATTAAGTTGTAGAACTTAAAAAAATAATCGTGATGATTAATTTCTGTGACTTTTGATTGACATCTTTGTAGTATTACATCTTTGAATGATTTTTTCCAAACAAACGATATTAAAAATCGACCGGCGTTTACGAAATGTTAAGCCACCTTGAATCTCCTCAACTATGACGTTAAGTCATGCTAAGTCGTGCGGTTGGTCCAAAAACCGGAATTTACATTGTTCACCTTGCGGCAAAATGCAGCTAGCGATCGGTCAGGACCACTGCTTAACCTGCTCTGATGCAAACGAAACTGACCAACACCACCACGAGAAGGAGAACGTCGAACAGAAGCCCGATTATCGCCAATACCAACCAACCGAGCGCATTTCTGTAAAGGTCTACCGCGCATTCCACGGCGGAACATCCGAAACCGGTTAGCTCGGCTGACGTCTGGTGCTGGTAGGTTTCGAAATGAGCCCGTTAAGGGCAGAAGAAATCGCCCGCGAGTGAACGAAACCTGCCCCCTGCGAGTGACCTTGGGCGTTTGTGGCTCGGCGGACAACGGCACTTCCGTACCGTGAAGGTGCAAGAAAAATCGAAACCGCTGCGTGAGGAAGGCAAAGGAGTCTCCACGGGACACACAGAAGTCACTTACCGTTTTTGCTCTCCTTGCAGGCGTGAGCTGGGCGCGAGCGGGGCGGCGGTGGCGAGGGGTCGTCCTCGAGGACCAGAGCCGGTACGGCGGTTACCACCCGAAAGCCGCCACCAAGCGTGGAACCTAGGGGGTGAAGGGTGAAACGAAGCGTGGTGACAAAACGGAAGGAGGTGTGCAAGCGAGTGCGCGATGCTGTTGGCGAGGGGACAGGTGTTTACAGGTAGCTGCATGAGGTCGGATGAAAAGCCAAGGAAAACCGACTCAGGCGAGGAAGCATGACTAAGAGGGTGTTTCTACAACTACTATTGCTACTGACAAACAATCGGGAGGTGAATTAAAGGGTGGAAAAAGGGGTGCATACGTGCGTGCTGACGTTGCATAACCGGGTGGAAGTGTAAAGTGCAACAACGGAAACCACACACACACACACATACCGAAACATGACGCGCTCATTTGGAAGGACGCCAACTCTCGCGCTTCACTTTTATCAAGATTTTCCCTTCACGCCACGAGCTCGAGATCTTTGGAGGCACGCTACAACGATCGCGAGTTCACGATAAGAAAATCAAAACGATCACCAAAGCAAGACGGAACCGAAAGTGGTATCCAGTTTTTGGAGTGCTTACAACCCGTTTATTTCACGCCGTTAGTTCAATACCAAGTTCAAATGGGCTTTGCTTTACGCCTTAGTGGTATCGATCAAAATTCGAATCAAAAACTTAAATTTGACATTTTTAGCTAATATATTTACATTTACAGTTTAACCTATTTTAAACATATTTCCTGCCATGTCTATCATTTTGATGATTTAATAATGCGAACCGGCGGTTTGATAAATTTTATGAACAAATTTTGTGAAAAAAGATTGCACTAAAACCGTGTGCTAAAAACGCTTTGCAGACAACGTGTTGAACGGTTATTGCGTTGAAACATTTCAAAAATAAAATTACAATGACCTTCGAAGTTTGTTTCAAAATTTTCGATTCAATCTCTAATGTTTTGAAAATATCTTGTTCGCAGAAAAACATTGTTGCTATTGTAAAACGTTTTGAATGCCTTAGATGCTTTTTAAACAGAATTAACAAACATTATTTTAGAACAATATCCTAAAATCCGAGGCCAGCCAATCTCTTTTTTAAAAGTTTTGAATTTTGTTAATGAAACGAGCTTCGTGATTACAACATACAGTATGTTTAAAAAAATATACACAGAGAAAGAAGACAAAAAAGGCAACAAATACAAAAGAAAAGTTTCATTCACTCATCTGCAATAAAAAAGGCTGCTCTTACTTTTGTATTTGGAAAATTTTATCATATGGTTTATCGGGTAGATGTAGAAAAAAATTTCATAGATAACATGTCAAAGAGGCAACTGTTCCAATTTTGATTTCGAGTTGAATATTTCCTAATTTTCTTATAGGCATGATACAGGATTATCTATCCATATTTAAAACAAAAATTTTAATGCTGTTAATAACAATGAAATAAAATCCGCTATTATTTCAATGATTTTTTAATATTTGTTACATCACATAAATATAGATTTGTGTGTTTGAAATATTATTTTCTTTCATTATTTTTCTTATTTAGATAGACTTTGAACAACCAACCCAATATAGAGAAAGACCATTAGTGCATAGTGATAGTGAAAGGTAAAAACATGGAAACTCGGTGCGTCTGTTAACGGCCACTCTCGCTTTCCGTGGCCGTCGGTTCACCGCAAGACTTTCCATCAAAACAAACTCCTTCGACCTAACCGAGCCGGGTTGGGATGAAAGTTACTCAGCTCCGCTCTGACCAGGTTGAAAATGATAATGATGATGCTTACGACCGCAAACGATCATCATAATCATCAGCACGATGTGTGCGTACTAATGCTACCACGAACGATTAAGGTGACGAGTCGGACGTTCATTTCGATTGGCTTGATGATTGGTGAGCATTTTCCGCATATTGGAATTATTCAAGTGCGCGGAAAAAGGGGAGATGAAGAAGTTGTGCGTCGCTGATTAAAGCTCGTGTCGAAAGGACGACCGCCGCTGGCGATGTAACCAGCGTGCAGCAGCCAAGGCAAAATGGCACGGGGTACCCCGGGGGCGCACCGAAGCAGACGCGTTTGCAGAGTTTAATCGGTTTCGGAAACATGGAAACCTGGCCACTCCATCGAAGGTGCGAATTGTGTGCGATGGAAGCGCGGAACGCGTTTCCAGTTTTCGTTTGATGCCAATTTTCCAAAGTTTGCCCCCCTCGGGGTTGCTTTTCAATTCATCATGGAAATGAATGGATGATTGTCTGTGTTTGTGTGTGTGCGTGTGGAGGGCGTTTAAACGGTGCAGTGATTGATCATGCTTTTGGGTGCATAATAATGTTCATCCTCCGCCGTACACGCGGTCGGTTTCGCCTGCTTGGGCGAGTGGTGGGCTGCGTTAAAATTAATCCTAACGATTTTATTTCCACCCACTCGAGCACTCCGCGGTTTGCATCGAGAGGAAGGAGGAAATAAAAAAGCATTAAAGAGTTTCTGCTATTGCAAAGAGGTTTCGTCGGATTGCGTTGACTTTGTTGTTGGTCCCGTGATTTCTGTGCGGATTTATTCCGCTTCGGTAGAATAATATTTGTTGCATTATGGATGAGGGAGCTTTTCCAACGGGCGAAGCCGGTGTGGGGGTGATGTAATTTTTTGTTGTTCCCGTGCAGATTCGTTTCCGCTTGGAGCTTTTGAAAATTCCGACGATTGAAATGAGCACTTTTGATGTTCAGTTTTTGTGAATCAGCATTGACAAATGAAAAGAACGAGTTAAAACGCATGAAGGGAAGACATACAAGTGCGTTCTTTCAGCCGAAAAACTACCGTTTGATTTTTTAAATCTGAAATTAACCTGCATGCAATTTATAATTGGCTACTTTACGTACGTTTTTGATATTTCAAATGTTTAAACTTCCTGTTAATGACTTTTGAGAAGAGTGCCAACTGAATAAGCTGCTTTCAGTATTGGCGATAAAGCATCACTTTTGTTCATCAATAAATGTACCATTCAATCGAACGAAAACGGGTTTGCAACAGTGATATAAACCTAGATAAAAAAAATTATCCCCTACTATTATCTTTCTTTAGAAAGCTGGGTACCTAAATTAAGGAGTAGTGTATTAAAAATAAGTGTTTTACTTTTAATATATTCGATCAGTTTTGCCAGATACACCAATGAAATTGATGCATTTTTGTAAGAATTGTAATAACTTGAACGGAGCCAACTTGAACGGATTCCTCACTTTTCCTCATAACTGGCAAAAGCTATGTTTCAAACAATGTTTATTTCTCAACAATTTTCAAAAGTACGATAATTTGTAATCCACACGTAAGGCTTTATTTACATTTACATTTTAATTTATTTGTCACGCAATTGTTTTCCTCGAGGGCTATACAATACAAACTTTATAGAATATAATAAATAGTTAAGGACAGAGAGAGAGAGAGAGAGGACATCTGGAATTGGGAGATGGAGATATTGTTATGTAATGATCAAAGCAGTGGATCGTTCTGGCCATGACGTTTATTTTAAATTCATGATAATTTTTTAAGTTATATTAAATTTTTATATGAACTACAAATTATTCTCAATCTACCTTGAAATAGGAGTCATAAGACCGGTCGAACTTAATTTTCATATCTTTCGCATGTGGCGCGTAAATGTTATCTAAAACGGGCGAGTATTTGAGGATCCCTTCCCATCTCAAATAGGAGCTTACGAAAGAGATTCGAATACGTCATTCCGTGATGATGTGCAAGAAGAAGGTTGTATAACATACGTCCGATTAGAATCAACATTCCGAAGAAATTGTTACAGCCCGGCTCATGGAAAAGCCTCCCTTTTGAAGCTCATCACATTCTCGGTAAATAATTACATTTCCCCTGTTTGCGTTACGAAACCGACCGTCCGTCTGCCGTAACGGTGCCGGGATAATGACCAAATCTCTTCCCACTTGGCAACCTGGTGGCCACATTTGCACTCCCCCTCAGGGAAATGGCTTTCGTTCAGGGAGCGCTTCCGTTTGTGCGAGCAGGTGCCATTTGTGCATCGGGTCGGACGTAATCTGACGAACCAATCAATTTGCCTTTCTACCCATCCCGGCGCGGTGCGTGAGAATGATCGTTCTGACAGTGCGTTATAATATACGGGGAGTAGCCGATGCACGATAAGATTGATCTCGGTATCATCATCGTTAAAAGTACCGGTACGTTCCCGCCCCGAGCCACAAGACGGCTACCGCGCTGCTCCGATAAGGTTGTCTGATTTTGTGCGCCGAACCGCAACCGAACTCCGCCCGGTAGCGTACCGTAGAGGTTCCGGTACGATTTATGTATCGAGCACCAGGCATCTTTCCTCCACCCGGTCCTCGGTGCGTCCCGGAGGGTCAGATAATTGGTGTGTCCGTCTCCTTATCCCGTGCCCGACAAACGACACGCGGCCGCTACGGAGCGGATCTTTGGCCCCGCGGGGCAGACGATGGTTCGCCATAATCGTTTCTTAATTAGAACCTACACGAACGCACCGTGGTATGGCCACGGCGTCTTGGGTTGCTTGAGGAGGAAGAAAGTTCGGCGCCCCATGGGGATAGGGAGCGGTGAGACGTGATTGTGGATTAATTTGTACACACATTCACAGCCACATTTGCGAGGTCCCTCGAGTGGCAATGGTACCTTACCGTTGCGTTGTCGTTTTTGTCCCGGTCTGCCGGTGAAGATGGCCAGCTAATCTGTGTCTCTTAAGGAAAAGTACGCCCAAAGCACGGTGAGAACACTGGCACTGCTTTTCTCGACACCAGCCGGAGAGCAATGGGAGGGAAAATGATAGTGAACACGATTAAGACATCGATTGAGTTTTATCTGCCGAATCGTGTTACTATTAATTGATCCTCCTGTCCAAACGGCCCATCTGCCTACACTTGCATACAGCGATACAAGGTGGGCGTCGGCGTGTAAAAGATTTCATTTGATCGGGGGCGACGATTCGGAGCCATTTCAGAGGCAAGTGTTTTTCCAATTATTCTGATCCTCTTATAACAGACATCTGAGGTTTCGGAGAGGCGGATTAGAAGGGTTTGAGCGAAAATTAATTGGTTTGTCTTTTTGGTTCATCTTTTTTTTTTTGGTTTGCTGTATTATGGCAAGTTGTTCTCAGATTCATTAAAATTTTATTCCTATCGACTCATTTAAGTTGTAGGCCTTTCTCACTGATTTGGGATTATAATTCATTGATGCGTCGAAAATATTGTTTTGTAGTATTGAATTTTGCATTCACAATACACATTTATAGTACACAATGCAAAGGGTGTACATTTTACAAAATTTAATTTTGTATTGTGCTAAATGTGTAACGTTCATTTTAAATAACGAAATGAAAGATCTCTTCTGTCTAATAAGAAATCAACCAATGATACATATAGCACTTGGCTTGTTTTATCCTTTTTTCAATAAAGCTATTTTGTTACGAAACTGCCCTATACCTATTACGAAGTATGACCGTATCAAATTTTTGGATGTTCAAGTATCTAGAGATGCCGTAGCTTTCAAACAATCGTATTTTTATCACTGAATGCAGAGACCAATTTTCGATAATTATTGGAGTAGTTTTAATTTACTTCTCCTTTTACTGCCTGAAATAAAAACTAAAAGGGTGTGCGTGGTTTCGTACTGCTTTGGCAAAGAAACAGAAAGGATGAAAATTTGGCACACAAACTGTGCAAAAAACACCAATGAAGCAATGAAATGTTAGGGAGAGAAAGCAAGCATCCATAAAAGATAATAGTAATCATATACGATTCGATTTTTGATAATAGAACCTATGCAGCTCCTCGTGGTCAGCGGTGGATCATCATATGAGAAAACTAAACGGCTGCTTGAGGCTCCCAGCTTTGGATGAATGATAAAGCTATCAGTGACTTTTTGAATGTATAAATAGCAAATATTAAAATGACAATGATGGATTATATCAGGAAAAGCCTAGTGTTAATATAGGTTCACCACATCAAATTGCCAAGTAATACATAACGTTGTCTTTTTTTTATACCAAAGAGTGTTCATTATCGATACCGAAAGGGGTTCTAAATATATTCTTCTTCTTCTTATGTGGCTCAACATCCCCTAGTGGGACAAGGTCTCTCTCCGTAGAGAGTTACTGTGACCGAAAGACGGTTATATCATAGATCGGTGGTCAGCCGTTCGTAATTCCTGGGGGATGCCAGATTCGGGATTCGATCCCACACCTAAGGCGTGGTGTTTTCTTGCGCTACCGCTACGCCATGAGTACCTCCAATCAAAATATATTACAAAAATATCATATTAAAATTATATTAACTCTTGAATTTTCAATGAACTTGAGTACGGAATGTTGAGTTTATCAATTCTGGTTCATTTAGGCACTAACTGTTAGGAATTGTTGGCTTTCTTGCTTAAAAAGTGCTTAAGCAAGAGCTTAGTGAGGTAAGAAGCACAATAAAATAGATCCACACCTCAAATCGCCATTTTTGGATCAAAGGTGTGTTACAAGGTGACCATATTTTAGTTCATTTTTGCAGGGTAATTAGTTTTTTGCGACTAGAACGCGTTTTTCATAAGACATTGGAAAAGAGCGTTATGCTTCAAGGGTGCGTATCACCCCAGCCACCCCTATATGATTTCTAAATAAAATCAATGCTGATGAAATCGTTCATTAATTTGTAATGAAAGAACATGAACGCATAAAATGCTTGGACCTATGTTAAACGGTTTAACACTGTTCGTCGTTAAGAAACCCTTAATCCATCTCTGCTCGTGACCCGAAAATACAAGACACAATTGTGAAATCCTTCGTCACCAGCAATGAGCATCATCTAAATTTTAGCCATGTTTATAAATTGAAGACATTAAACCGCTTGAAGTGCTCATTGACTAGGCGGAAAATTAAAATGTATGGTTTGGCTTAACCAACGTCCGTTGGTCATCAGTTTGTTTGTTTTCTTCCAAGACTTCAATGCATAGTTTTCCCTTTGTGTTAGTAGGTTAGTAGGAAAAATCCAACTAATGATTCATCAAAAGATTGATAATAAACCAATCTGATATGTCCCTTTTGTAAATTTGTGTTTCAGTCTCTCTTCTTTCCTGATTTGTCTGTATTGTCTAATTGGTTAGGCTGGAAAAGGTTCGTTTTGTGAGGGAAAAGTAGTTGGGGGCAAGCGCTACTCGGCGGGGGGGAGAAAACAGGACACTACAATTATCAAGCCAGGAAGGGGCACGTTCTCGGCACACTTGCATCGAGAGATCGATCAGGTTCGACTTACCGATGCCTCCGTTTCGGCCGATTGATGGAGGAGGACCGAGTCCGTTGCCGGCGACCGCTGGGGTGGCCGTCGCCGGGAGGCGTTGCATCGACGTCCGGCACTCGGCCGCTGCACTCTGGAGCGTCGACAGCTCGTAGCACGTCGCCGGCGGCAGTTGGTGGGCTTGAAGCGCTTGATTGCGTGCGTTCTGGTGCTGTTCGGCAGGCGTTAATCGAATGCCATTTTCGTGCTTCGTACCAGCAGCGGTGTGGGCGGTGGGGTTGGTGGCGCCGGGGGTGGTACCGATGCTGCCAGGTGCGTTATTAATACTGCAAATACTGTTATCAGTCGACCCCACGGTGGTCCCGTTCACCACCATCGATGCGGGATGTTGATTGGGCTCGCTCGGTTTCGTTGCGGTTGCGGCAGCATCCGGTGGAGCAATAGTGGCGACGGTGGGGTTGGGGGTGGTATTCGGTGTGTCGGTTTTTGGTGCCCCATCACCCGCTTCGACATTCGTCAGTGGTTCGCCAATTTTGTCACCGGCAGGGGGCACGATTTTCGAGTGGCCCACGAGGAAGCTGCTGACCGGACCGACTCCGACCGAGGCCGGATGCAACGCTGATTGGGCGGCTGATCCGGGCACGACCACGATAATGTCATTATGCACGGGTGGCGGGCCGGCCACGTCCAGGGAGACCAGCGACGGCGGGGCACTGCCCCGGCTCAACACTTGTGGGCCATCGAGTAGTTTTTTCGTTTTGAACAAACGCATCCTCTCCGACTTGCTTCCGGGATGCCACAATTTTCTGGCGCGTGCCGATTGCCAGCACCGGTGTTTTTTCCCACTCCCACTTACTCCCCGATCGTCCTTCCTCGTGTCGGGTGACTTTTCAGTCCAGTTGGACGACGGGTCGTGTTGCCATCGTCAGATCGTAGCTCACACTTCGGGAAGGGCTGCAAATAAAACCGGTGAAGATGAGAAAATTATCATTCATTAGTGAGTGCAGTTGATTGATTGAAGCATTATTTCTCAAGTGCATCGAGGTGAGATTTGTTTTTAAAAAAACAAGGGATTATGTTATAGCGTTGAGGGTTAATGCTAATACACTTAGACTAATAGCTTTCGGGTCATTGCTTTGGATTTGGGTCAATGATAATCGAACGCACATTTCAATAGGAATAAGAGAATGTTTTCGATTATAGGTCGTCACTGTCTAATTGTGAGGCACCTTTTACAATTTTTGAATCATAACAGATACGACTGATCTAAACAATGTCAACTTTGTAGTTTCATCGAACGCGTAAACAGACCACAAAAACAAAAAGTCGAAATAATATGTTTATAGCATATTTTTTAATTAAATAAATTTTCCAATTTTCCAGCAATAATTCAAACGTAAACATTGAAAAAAGGTTGGTGTCATACTTTATAATTAAATACATTACGTGTACTTTGAAATTTGATATCAACTTCAACTTATATATTTGTGTCATGCAGATTTCCTGAACAAAATAAAAATGGCTACCATTTCTAAAAGTAGGCCATTCAGTGTTGCTGGTTCTGGGCAGCCAAGTTTTTGTGTTTAACTTGTATCTTTTGCCTTAAGGCACTAAAATATCGTTGTTTCTAACCACAAAAACCCTTTTTTTCTCCGCATTCGACACTGTCATGATCCTTAAGTTTTTAGATTGGTACAATGAATAATATGTAATTGTTCGAAAAAACTTGTTAAACCAACGAATAGGCTTCTTTGATTAAAATTTTTTGCATACTTGACTTTTTCTTTCATATTTTTTTTCAATCTCTGGCGTTTTTTAAAGGTAGCGCACAACTGGAATCAACCAAAAACAAATCCTTTGTAAAAAAATATATTCCCATACAGAAATGTGTGGTAAATTTGTTGAGAATTCGCTCAGATGGATTGAAGGACGTAAAGAAGCTCCCAAGTTGACAATTTTTTCAAAAAGGAGCAAATTGTGATAAGTGATGATGTACTGTAAATTTACGTATTACAGAAAACAAAGCATGAAAATAATCCTTATTCAAATGTGCAAACAATATACAACGGTTAGTTTAAAAAAAGGTACCACTTTCAACAATTCATGTTTGCAACATAAAAATCAATAAAATTCTAAAAGAGTTAATAGTTCAAACACATATTGAAAAACAAATAAATATATGGTTATGCTTTTATTTTCACAATGAAAATACGCTTTCGGTTGAGAAACGCCTTCGATGTTCTAACGTTTGAACGGATAAACCTTCTATTAGTTGTGCAAACAAAAGTCGCGCTAGATGGAAACGCTACCACGCGGAGAGACTTGGCCTTCCTTGGCCTTACGCTGCCATACCGATGCGTTACTTAATGAACTCTTCACGCTGTTTTCACGGCAGTCAGCCATGTGTGACGCGAGAAGGCGCGCATCCGTGCATTAACCACGCCCCGGAAGATGCTATATCCGCAACGGATTCGGCAGATTGCGGTCTCTAGGCGCTGCAATTTAGCACCAACTGACCGGTGTTTTCCCCCGCTGGTTGAAGATTTCGCGGGAAATCCTTGAAGTGGTGCGTTAGCGCGCTCCCACTGTTCGGTATGGAAAGTTAACGAGCTGGATCGAAATAATTTACAATCTAATCGGTTAGCGGCGTTGTATTTTTGTAGGCTTTATACAGTTTTTTTAAGTTTTGCTCTTTTATTTGCCAGTTTCCACTGTTCCGCACCTTTTAGAAAAAAATGGCATTCGATGTTTGCCCAAACGCGATCCTCATAATGGGTCTCCCTAAGCCGGCTCTTTGTGTTCGGTTACGTAAAACGATGACAGGAGGCAAACATATCATCATTCCGCGCGGATCCATCGCCGGCGCGAGGCAAAGACCTTGTTCCGTGTTGCCGTTTTCCGCCGGGTTTGGCCCTCGCAAAGAATGGCACCTCCGGTGGTGATTGTTTGCTGCGTCTTCGGATCGTTTTATGGTCACCCGGTCGGCTCGAGCTTTGAATGTAGCATTGTGTGCTTTCGAGCGTGGTTTCGAGCGGGACAAACAATGAAGTAGGAAAGAGTCGATTCGCTGGGTGATAATTTTGTCACCCGTCAATCCATCACGGCCGAAACAGACAATTATGTTACTCTAAAAATGGTTTAATTATGATTTATTGACCCTTTAAGAAGGAAGTAAGGGGCGATTGAGCGTGTTTGAACAAAATGTTCTTTCGGTTTGTCCAATCTGCCTTTCTTTGTTTTCGCAACAGATGCGAAGTTATAAATTTCAATCTTTACAAGTTAGTGCTTGAAATGAGTTTCACAACAAACCAGCTTCGACAAATAATATGACCGCATAGATGAAATTATAAATATTAATGATCATTCTCGTTTATCAACAAGGAAGTTAGTTTTGCCATGACAGCAAAAACTCAATTCAAACTGCATTGCAAATGAAGCTAATGCTTGAAGTACCGCACTTTTTAGAGTCCCGTGCGTTGTCATGCGTTTTTACATGCTTCGAATTTATTGACTGTTTTAATTTACTTTCGAATGGAGTTGCTAAAGGTAGAGAATGATGCATCTGAACCATTCAAACTGTATTTTGATGATGAAAATTTTAATATAAATTCCGTTAACGTTATATGCGAAAATTACAGTATTCATCTCAAACAACGAGCATAAAACTATGGACCAATTCTCGAATCTTGTTGTTTAAGAGAACAAAAAAAATGCATGACGTTTATTATAGAGGTAACTTTTGAGACACTTTTATAGAAGAGGGAAACTGGCAGAACGGTTTGAAGACTATGGAAATAAATCGATTTATAAAAGAAATCTTCTGTGCTTTTCCAAACAAAGTATAGATTCTACACATTTTCAAAACTTCCAGTTCTCAAACAACCCAAAAATATATTTAAGAAGTACAAAGAAGTACCAAGAATCAATTAAGTTACTCGTCAATTTTGTACAATGAAGATGAAAATACATGTTTGATAAATTCCTCGAAAACTATTGCTGATTTCGCACAAGAAACGACATATAAAATTATATTCAATTAATATAAATGCGAAGAAGTGTCGTTTCATCTAATAATATTATCAAGCACTTACGAGGTGAAAAATTGACGTAGTGTTTTCTTGGGCCTTAAATAATCGTTACTTGCGGTCATTAGAATTCCTAATCCAGCTGAAGTGCAGACTATCATTTATCAAACAATACTCAACGAAAAACACTATTTTAAAAGTTAATGTAAGCTTTAAACTTCCTAAAAAACAAGACATAAAAGATTTGTTTAAAAGTTAGTTTCAAGAATGCTCACTAAGTGAAACATACTCCTTTAGTTTGATTCGCGATGAATGACATTTAACTCGATAAAAAGGGTGTTTGTTTTTGGTTCACTCATATCTTTAGTGGCACGCTGGTAAGTCGTGCCCATAAACACTACATTAAAAGGAGGCCATAAAATAGATCCAGCTCGTAAAATTGTCCCCCCTCTTTGTAGCCTTTCCATCCTCAATGCGTTACTGCCGATTCGAGATTTAAGCCTGGCGGTGCATAAACATAAAACATCTACTAATTGAAACCGACAGGTTCTCGGGGGCCATCTGGAGGTTTTGCTTTCAAATGCACGGGAACGAGTTATTTAAAATACCACCATCTAACCGGGTGGAAGTGAGACTACATCAACCACGCACGGAACCGCTTTTTTCGTGTTTTTAAACGATGCCCGCCATAGCGTCTCGTTTTGCGTTGGAAGTGATTTAGCAACAAGCAACAGAAAACGGTTCAAAGTGTTCCGTAATGATAATTAAAAAAATATACTGCACGTGAAACGGGGTTAAAACGGTAATCCAGCGTTCGCCATATTTTCCTAGCACTGGCGCACGCTGATCTGTAATTTTCTTTCCGGATCACCGATACCGCTTTCTCCCGGCGCTCGGCGAAATGGCACGCAGGGTGCTGCCTATTCTTTTGCCGGAGCCTACGATCGTGACACGCTCGGGTCCCGGGGATTAAATCAAGTATAATTTCTCCGCAAATGTCATGTCTTCGCATCGGTCCGGGCCGGAGCGGGTAAGCAACGGGCAAGAACGGAAAGACACACCGTAACATACCGGGAGGAGGAACTCGCAACCCAGCGGAAGCATTAGACCCTGCTTCCCATTTGCGCTTGTGTAGCATTATCTTTGCCAATTAATTTAAGCCTATTAGGGAGACGTAATTGGGAACTGCTTTCGCTGGCTCTTGTGTGTATGCGTTAGTGTGTGTGTGTTTGGAAGACTCCTCAGCGCTGAGCTTAACCGGTTCGGAAAAGGATCCCGACCAGTGAGCGAACGGAATTAAAACACATGGCCAAATTTTCGGAGCTGCTCCTGCTAACAAGGGGAGTATATAATAAATTATTTTTAAATCCACCACTTGACGCAGGGTCCCTTGGGGTGCCTTTTTACTCGGCCAGAAGTGATCGTTAGAGGCTTCTGCTTAACGAATTCGCTGTGTGTGTGAGTGTTTGGTGAGTGTTGCATCGAGTGGTGGCATAAAAATTCTTTTATAAATTCTCCACCGTTTTTCAACCAAAAGTGCAATTAATTAAAATAAACTGATGCGAAATTCGGACGGTTGGTTTTCGTCCGAGCATAAGGACACTCCGGGTAGCTGAGAGCATTTGAAGTGATTTACCGTGGCCGTACTCCAACGGAGCCTCATTATGACGGTTGTGTGGTTGGGTAAAATCGTGTCCAACGGATTCGTTGCACCATTGCAGGTCTAGGTCGGTCGGAATTACAGACATTCGTTGACCCTAATGAGTGCGGCTCATAATGTTCCAAGTGACCGGTGAAAGACGGGAACGACGCAACTGGTGGTACGTTCCTGATGGTTCGAATGGTGTATGAAATTTTTTTTGAAAATTAGAGAGGCCTAGAGAGATGAGCCACCTAGCACCCAATTCCGAAGCGTATGCAGAAGGTCTCGTATTAGCACCGGTAATGGTGCTCGATCAACCCACACGCGCACACGATCGAGCCTGGACGCACCAAAGCCTGAAGTTGACGTTAAATATTTTGCTTGCAGTGTCGGCTGCCGTACGTGTGTTTAAGCTGCACTACACAGCTGCCTCCCTATGGCCAGGGCGAAGTTGAGTGACTAGCTGTGAGCCACTTGCACCGTCACTATTATTGTTATTATGAAGTTGATTATTTTAACATCCAGCACCTCTTTTAGAGGGTGGGTTCTTTTGGGAAGCGAGGCACGTGCGGAAATTCTGCGTTGCACATGAAAACACCCAGGCCTGATGTTCTGCTGCTTGGCAAAGGCAATTTTCAAGGGTAATAAAGGGAAAGTGCTTTCGGTACAAACGTGTAAAGGGCGCAATGGTGAAAGTTCTTCTAAAAGGCCAAAGTGTGTTATGTGTTTGAACATGTTTGCACTACGATTTCGTTAAACATTATGAAAAAAACGTTAAAAAAATAACATCTGATGAAAAGACATGAGGTAATAACTATCAATAAAATAAGAAATTATATAAATTAGAGTTGTGTAGTTCCGATTCAGATTAATGAATCAGAATGATTCTTTGCTTCGGTTTAGGGATTCATGAATCTTTAAGTGAGAGATTCATGAATCCCAAAGATTCACGAATAATATACATAGAGAATAGTTAGGCCAAACATGGAAGCTAAATGCATGTAATACCCCTTTTTTTTTGGTCGCATGATCCACGGCAAGGAACGAATCGTCAAGATCCATGAAAGATTCATGGAAGATTCATGAAGATTCATCCATTTTGATATATTCGAATCTCTAAAGATTCATGAATCAATCTGAATGAATCTTAGATGGAAGATTCATATGAATGAATCTCGCCTAAAGATTCATTTGTCACAACACTAATATAAATGTTTCATCACTTAACTTGATTGGAAGAAAATGAATTGAAATAATCATAGACAATTAATTCCTCTGAAATCTTGGTTCACCGTCCTGGGATTATTTTCAACACTCTTCACAGTCCTTTAATGGAGAGTACACCTCACGTGCACCTTGCAATTGTGCCAACCGTTAGATCTGCTTTTCCATTCCCTTCTTCGGCCTGATTTCACTCGCATGCTAAATTGGCTGAAATCGAACTGACAAGCTGCCGATGGAACATATCATCTCTGACGGATGAGGACGGAAATGATGATGATGATGATGATGATGAAGACGATGGTGATGCCCGTCGTGCGCTGATAATGACAGTTATAGTGTAGTAGCTGTTACGAAATTGGCACTCGAACCGAAGCCAAGCGGTAATTCCCTCTTTGGCGGCGGGCTCCCTTTGGTCCGGGTATTACTATTATTTATTGCCATCGAAAGTGGCCCCCCTTTGCGGCGAGGGGAAAGGTGCGATGGAAAACTTTCGCTTTTCTCCCCTAAGCCCTAAGTAAATATGACGTGAAAGGGAAACGACGTGTTAGCACCTGAGCTTGCTCACCGCGACCTGCCCAATTACTACTCGCTGCGGTTGCAATTACCGATAGCCGATCTGTAGGTGCGCCTGTGGTTGTACGCTTTCTGCTATGGGGTGAGTTTACTCAGCCCAAAATGCGATCCACCGATGGATGGAAGATTTTTCCAAATACCTTTCCCGTACCGCAACCATCCGGGCCCGCGGAGAAGATTAATGCGAAATGTCAAATCCCATTGGTATCTAATTGCAAATTAAAGGAAAAAATAGGAAACACATTATTGCTTCGTAAATATTGGCGCAAATCGTGCGTCTCACGCTGTGCGGTTTGAAAGCTGTGCATTTTTTAACACGGCACGGGCGTGGCCGTGCCATTACGAGACTGTCATAAATCAAGCAGATTTAAGATTTTATTCTTTACCCAGCTTCGACTATCATAAGTGCCAGTGCTTACAGCGTTCGATACCAACGTTGCTTTTTTGGGAAAAAACGTTTTAGTGGAATTTTGTTATTTTTTCTACACCAGGGCGAAGTTGTAATTTTGAATTTGTATAATAGGAATGAGAGTCGAAATACAAACAACTTTTCAAAAAATATATCTGAAAGGTGTAAATTAGGTGCAGGATTACTATAAAATTAGGATTTCTTCAGCATGCATATTAAAGTAAATATGGATAAACGAATCCTCTGTAAGATTAATGTTTTTATTTACTGTACTTCAACAAAAGATAAAATAGAAAATTAGGTGAGCAATAAAATTTAAAAAATAACTCCATTAATCAGACATACATCCGATATTGCTTCCTCGAAAATACAGGGTGTTCAAGGTTTAAATTTCATATTTGACAGTTCAAAGCCGCCCAGCAACACCAAAGCAGAACTAGTGGAGAAAATTAAGTCCGTATTTGCGTCCTTTCCCAGCGATATGGTTACCAGGGTTGGCTTATGGTTCTAGAGCAAGGTGAGGCCGTAATCGATGCCGATGATGCATATTTCGAATAAGTTCAATAAAAATACATTGTGAGCTACTGTTTTTCGCAAACAAAATTATCTCAAAAGATTAATTTTTCTTTAAAATAAAACACTGTTTTTCTTCTTTGGTAGTTGACTGCAAAATTTGCCTTAAATACCCTGTAATTTGATTTAAATTCTATTTCTAACCAATCGATAATTTTTGCAGCGTGGATCCAAATATATTTGCACAGGACATCGTGATTGAATTAATTCCCTTCCCTGTTTTCTGCTTAAAACAATTTCCTTATTGAATAAATTAAATAGTAATTCCACCATCGGAAATTACCCCTCCTGCAATCGAATCCTAAGAGTAGATCACCACCTTCAATTCCGCGATGATTCCAAAACACAGCAAACACGACGCCATTAGGACTGGCATGGGCAAACAGTCCAGTCGAGCCGGCCATTCGGTAACAGGTTTTCGATGTTTCATAAGTCCGACCGGCCGGTTGCGATGCGATGGAGAACGCACCGGTTGATTCGATTTTGGGCCGAGATTTTTGTGTATGTTTCTTTTATATTATTTTTATTTAGTTTCTTTCATTTTCCCATTTTCGTCCGACGACGTCGAGGTGCGTCCGGTGCGATGATGTCATACCCCATGCTCGTAATAATCTCGTCCCGTCCATCTCGCGCTCGGCCCCCGAAGCCATCGCACCGTAGAGAAGATGATCGTCGTCGTCGTCGTGTTGTCGCCCGGGTCGGAAATGGGAAGCTTTCCGCAAAATCGCCCAAAATCGCCATTTCATTACGAAAACCTCGATGGGGCTGGGTCGCGCAAATGATTTCGGTGCGCAATCAAATTCGCCACACCCGGGATGGATGCGGAACCGGGAGACCCGATCCTCGGTTGCCTAATGTCTCGGTTTTGCAAGGTAATGATCCATTTATTTGCTAAAAGCTTCACGCTCACCGGCGACGATGACAATTGATATTCGAAGCAGGTTGGCGTTGCTCGTCGCGTAATGGGATCCACCAGGCACTCACTGGCAGAACCTAGAACCTCCGGTTCCATCACGTCCACCCATAGGGCGGAAAGTTAAGTTTTCTCGCTTGAATTGCTCACCGGACGCAATGGGAAAAACGAAGGGAGGAAGGAAGATGCCGTGTCCGCGGGACGGAACTTCATTGCGCCTGATGGGACCGACGATTTTCCTTAAGGACACAACTTTGGCTCGCATAATTAGGTACCATAAAAGACAATGGGCACTGCGGTGTTGGCGAATCGTCGCTCAAGAGGGCGTTCAGTGTTCAACTGCGTTCAAGTGTGTTCAACTCAGTGTGTGTGTATGAATGTCTCCGAGGGAGGGAGGGGTTTGGTGGTGAGGGACGGGTGGCGCCTGGTAATCGTAATAATTATAGCACTAATTATAATCATCATAATGGCAACTATTACGATCGGGAGCATCTTGTTGTTGCGTTTGTACCCCGCAGGGGTTGCTTATCGACGCTCGAGCAAAACTTCTTCTGAATAGCTCGCTTGGCCCAAAGCCAGGAGGTGGTAGGGAGGCGTGCCTGTTCAGAACCTTTTTAAATATAAGTTCTTTTCCACCCGTCGAGGAGGAAAAACGGAAGCCCACGGGACGGAATCTTGAAATCATTCGCGCCGTCGATTGCAGCTGACGATGACGAGTGGCATTTTGTTGGCAGCATTTTTCACTCTCTTTCGCTCCTCTCGAGATTAAGTGGCCGATGGTAACGTAGAAGCATGTAGGGGAAAGTGTTCCCGTACGCATCGGCGGGGCAAAAACCATCGGTAATAGTTGAGTGGATTGATAAAGTTAAAGAAACTATAAAATAAAATAAGTAAATACGTGTAGAATGTATACAAAACAAAACAAATTAAGCTATGAAACAATTACTTTTGTGTCATTCCCGAGATTCGGTTCTTTGAGAAAAATATAGTATAAAATCTTTATACAACACAATTCATCTTGGCAAGAGATTAACATTTAAAATATAAAAAGTGCAACTGAAAAATGTTAATTTCCAACTATTCTAACAAAACTACAATTTTTAACAAAACACAAGGAAGGAAAACTAAAAACAAAAAAATTGTTTAAAATATTGATTATGCTTATCACAAACTATCTAAGCAATAGATAAACAGTGAAAATACAAAAATGCAGCTGAAAAATATCAATTCCCAACTCTTTTAACAAAACTACAATTTTTAAGAAAACACAAGGAAAAAAACTACAAACACATTTCATTAAAAATGCTCTCATAGCTCTAAACCCTACAATAACGAATGATTTGATGTGAAATTAAATTAAAACCCGGACCGTCTACCTGCATATCGTTTGTATAATTATTTTTCCCCGTACACGGTTAAATGTGACTTGAGAATGATGACGAAAAATGGCAAGAAGAAAGTGGACTTTCACACAAACACACACACACACACAAAGCGATAGCGAGGCGGAAATAGAAACGGCAACCGTCGAAGCAACAGGAAGGATGCCGACGAATGGAAACGAAAATGAAGATCGTTAGCATAATTTTCTGTCACATTCTTTGACGACCAGCTCCACCCTTCCTATTCCACTCGGAACCATTTCTGTGGCGCAGCATCAGCTCCTTTCTTGGGCGGGTGGGTTTTTGCAATTTGCAACTTATTTCGTCCCTCTTGCGCGTTCCTTCCCGTCCCGTACCGTTCGTAGCTTTCTTACGATTTTTTTCCCCCGCAATTTAAAAACTCTCCCTAAGAACGGCATAAGTAGAATCGTTCATTAGTACGTCATTCTCACTGCTGGAGCACTTTCGTTGCGGACGAGTGGCAGAAAATAGCCGTGCACGAAACGGGCTCGAAAGCTATTTTCATGCTTATACTCCCATCATAACAACCCCCCGTTCCCCGAAAGCAGTACGATGGCCTCCAAATATTTAACACACGCGGAAAAGAACAACCATCCCAGCGCGAGAAGCAATTTTGATTAAACATTGATGACTTTCAATTCGGTTCCACGCGAGCCGCTGCCGTCTCCTCGGCAGGTCCAGAAAACCTGGTTGGTCGGTTTTTAATGAGTCCAAACCGGTTTACTCCACGAGTTGAAGAACAAAACGATTTTTTCCCTTCTGGATGAAGCGATTCAGAAGGGCTAGAGCTTAATGGGAAAAACACGTCGTTTGATGTTCGTTGATATTCGTTGGAATAGAGACCAGGCAAGCTCTTATCTAAAGCTCTTTCTTGTGCGAAAGATTATGCCAGCTGAACTTATGTTTTGTTTGTGTGTTTCTTGTATTTGTAGTGTTTTTTTTCCTAGATCAAAACACTGTTGAGCGCTTGTAAACGATAACGTTTTACTTAAGCACCGCTTGTGATGCTGATGATTTCTGCGATCGAGTCGATTACCATTTCTTCGTACCGGATTTAGTTTGTGTTTGCTAGGGAACATATTTTGTTCGTATCATGCTTTCGCAAGAAATTGTACATGGAAAGAAATAAATTAGTTCTAAATGGTTCTGCAAAAGTGTTTAAATTGTATGTTCATTGAAGTTGCATATCCGTGAAAATTTGTTTTAATGGCAACTAATGAGTTCATAAAGCTCCTTAGCTGCTTTTTCGTTTGATGGAATATGTTTCCACATTCCTCACCCAAGCCAATACGTTGTTCCATGTCAATTAGAGTTTCTAATTATGATTTAAACGGTCACTATTTGCGTGTTTTCCAACACCAGCCCGTGCGCTGGACGATATAAATCTCTCCAATTCCTCCGTCCGTTGCTCGGCACGCTGGTGAAATCTCAGCCCGCTGATTAACACATCATTCCCGACGGAAATGCCTCATTTGACGAGTCGTGTGATGCTGCTGTGCGTGATAAAATGCAGCAGCAGTTGTGCAGCATCGTTCGCGGGAAAACTAGCCTCTTACTTCGTGCTTCATTCTGGTAAAAGTGGCTTCCGCACATGCCATACGGCGTTCCGGTTGCCCGAAAAATGTTCAACCGCCAGCTGCAGCTCATTGGTTTCCCTTACGAGACACACACGCACGTGCGATTTCAACGATGACCTTGACCATGTGGCTTTCGCCGCGAGTGGTGTTATGTGCATGAGGCTGATAAGGCTTTCACTGGGTCCGAGGCCGAGATGAAACCGTACTTTCCGTGGCGAATTGAGTCACACTGGTCACTCGGGGGTTGTCTTTCACCGGGAAAATTTGCCAGTTTTCTCCACCCAATGTGGCCACGCAGAGTGATAACAGCAGACCCCAGCAGAGAGTGGTGTTTCTGCCCCGTTTCGATTCATTGTGGCACTTTAGCGCATTGCAGAATGAGCATGATGCATATCGCATACGAGCGTCGATCTTTAGTGTGGATTTCCATGTCGAACCGTTAATTGAATTGTTTTCACTTTTCAGCGCCAATTGGCGAAAGAAGTATGCTTCGCCGCATGTGTGTGTGTGTCTGTTTGTGAGTTTGTTTTCCAAAGAGGCAAGAGAAAAGGAGAAAGGGAGGACGCTTGATTGGTCTACAATCAGCCCGCGGAGGTAAATATGCTTGTGTTTGGAAACACTAGCCAGCGCGCGCTTAAACATTCGCTGTTTGCCGGAACCGGCGTGTGCCGGGCGGGACGGGGGAAAAAAAGACTTGGAAAACGTCTGGCAAAGTAGGAGCATATCGAAAGAGCGTCTCGCTCCGCTCGGTTCGCCCCTCGTTACGGTGTCGAACGACGGGGCGCGAAAATTTTGGCGAAACACAAATCAATCAACATCCGCGTTGGGTGCGAATTTTCACAACACCATTGCGAGGCGAATTCCCGCGGGTTTCCACCGTATCCTATGAAAGGATGAGATCGTTTCCATCCCACATCCTTGTGTTTGGCGATGGTGATGATGTTGATGATTGGAATAGAAAAGGGATCACCTGAGTTGATGGACAGTTGAAAAAGTGTGAGGAAAAAAGGAACGAGTTGCCTCAGTTGAATTCATTTGACGGCAAGCATAACAAATTTTGTGCATAATGCTATGAAGATTACCCTGGCTACTGAGTAGTGCCTGATTGCTTTTTGAAAGATTTCCTAGAGCGACTTATATTCATTCCATCCCTACAACCGAAATAATCGATATGTACCTGAAAGGACGTTTGTTAATTTCGTTTCATTTAATTACTAAATTAAACCAAAAGTAAACACATTAACATTGTAGTGATGCATGTTTTAGAAGTTTGATGTAATTGGGCTTACAAAATTTTGAATAAAGTAATGAATTCTACCATGGATTTATAGAATTTAATGCATTAATTAACCCTTTCAAAGTTCACACTGGTTTTTCACAACACAAAAAACCACACACAACAAAAAAAAGTTTTCCCAAAATTATTTTAGTGTTTTATTGATTGAATTACGAGCAGATTGTACGCAACTATGGAAATATTTATCCACCAAATATGTTATGTGGTTTAAATTTGATGTAATTGCATCAATTAGTATCAAATACAAAATGGGCAAAAATGTGAAGGGATTGAAATTGGATGAAAAATTTCCATAGCATTTATGACAAAATGTTTTCGTTTATCGTACATTACAAATGATTCAAACATTATAATCGTGTTACAATTATAATCGGGGGTCCGCGACAGCCGAGCGGTAGTGCCGGTTAGAAATTCGGCCCATGACCTCGAAGGCGTGGGTTCGAATCCCATCCGAGACCGGGCTCTCCCCTGTACGAGAGGAGTGACTATCCACGAACGCGTAGGGAAAAAGTCTTGTAAGCCCTTCATGGGCAGGTATGACCAAGTGGTCGTTACGCCAAAAAAGAAGAATCGTGTTACAAAAAGAGCGTGGTGTTTGTATCGAATTCAAATTTAAAAATTTTTTTAACTACATTTATTTGAATAAGCTCAAATAAGCTGACAACCTTAATTTAAATTTAACTATTGACTGGGCTATAATTATATCTTCCTCTTCTCTGATTCAATGAACTTTTGTGTACCGGATGAATGAAGCTTTCATCGATTTTGTTCAGGTTGTACTCTATTTAATCATCCTTTTTCGATGAAAATTATAAAGCCTATTTAATTCATATCAGTTATAAAACATTTCACACAAAACCATTTCTATTCATGTATGACCACTACAGGAATGTAAAACCTTGTCCGTTGGGTAATTTTTATTGTGCAGAATAAATTTGTCTCCAGCCATGCGTCAAACGACGGAAAATCACCCCATAACCGTGCCACACTGGTTTCCTTTTGATGAGTGCAGCAATGTGCAGCCGAGCATAGAAACATAATGGCAGTCTAGCTAGAAAATATAGAAAGCCAACCTCGATGGCGGGAGTGGACGATGAAAGCAAACCAGCAACGCCCCACACACACGCACACACTCCGGCCAATAAACGGATGGTTTTACTGTCCGGAAATGGACCACGGGTTTCATCTGACCGGGCAAGTGGAAACACACTCGAGGTAATGTGGCCAATAAATGTACTTCACTGTCGTGGAGCACACACGTGACCGAAAAGCGCGAGAAGAAGCTTTCGACGTGTTGCCGATTGCCCGGAAAAATCCTGTTTCACTCGCGTGATCTGTGCCGGTGTCATTTTTCATCGCGACTGATTACATCAGTTTCTTTAATCGGATTTAGGATACGGGGTGTGCAATTTTCTCACGCAAGTTGGCAGGAAATAAACAAACACACACCGAGGGAAATAAATAAAGCAGAAAAAAAAGTTGTCTCTAAATGGCATTCACAAGCCGGAAGAAAGTAAGCAACACGGTCCAACAAGGTGCTGCATGGCGGTGATAACGACGGATAGAGGCTGGTGAATGATGATGGGAGGAAAACTTGCCCGCGCTGCTCTCACCACTCATTGGAAGATTTTTCCCATGCACGGCGATAGGTGGTGAAAGAAATCGGTTCGTTAACCATAATTAGAAAGTGTCTATCGATTCCATCAAGGCTCACGTGAAGCATGCAGCTTTTCCTTCCAGTTCGAAGGGTGTGGAAAACTCCCCTCTCCCCCACGAAAAAGTTCGGTGTCGATGCGGAAAAGTTCACTTTTGATGAATGATGATAATGAATAACGGGTGGAAACTCGACGGGAGTTCGACGAAGGGTCGCTGATGGTCGCTCGCACTTAATTATGTTATAATTTATTCATGGCTAGACGCTTTTTGTTCCTCCCGGGGTAGCACTTTTTCCTTCGGCCAGGACACTTGGGCCAAATGGAACTTCCGGGAAGTTCTTTGTCCGGCGCGGGGGCGTCGAAAGGGGTCGAAAAGTTGCAGGCCTTAATTGAGCAATCGAGCTAGTTTCACTCAAGAAAATTATGATCGATAGCGGCCGGAAAAGGACCGTCGGGGGAGTGATCTGTGCCGGATAGTGGGA
The DNA here is from genome assembly GCA_000441895.2 of Anopheles sinensis. Taxonomy (NCBI): domain Eukaryota; kingdom Metazoa; phylum Arthropoda; class Insecta; order Diptera; family Culicidae; genus Anopheles; species Anopheles sinensis. Next base: position 404,433 of record KE524775.1, on the reverse strand, counting down.
GAATCGGAAGAGTGGGCGTAGGCTTAAAAGTTCCTGCGGTGACATCCGAACCACTTTGCACAAATGACCAATAAATAATTGCTGCACATTAATGCTAATAGCATCTCAAACGGCGTTGATGAAGGTCGACGGGGGCAGCGGGAAAACATGGTGACGGGGGTGCTTGTGGACAGGGAATGCAGGCGAAAATCCATTTCCCAATCCTTTGCCGGCGCCGACCACTCGTGGAAGCTGTAGTGTTCAATTATTATTGCATCTTCCGTAACCGCAACGGACGAGTGGTGGCCGGAAAAACTGTACCGACCAACACCGCACCGAACCGTCACGCACTTAAGTTCTTTCGGAGGCAAATACCCATTTCCGCCTATAAGCAGGATAAAATATTGCAGCACTTTCCCCGCACGAGCCCGCTTCGGTCGACAATTGCCGACAATCTGCACGCCGGAGAATGGCAATTGGGAAAATTGGGAATCGTTCTCGTATGACCGCAACCCGCTCGGCCATAAAGGGGGAAATAAAAGGGAGTTCCGATGCAATGCTGAATATTGCCCCGACATTCCTGACCCTTCTTTGGAGTGCAGTAGGTTGCGGTGTTAGAGCAGGAATTAATCTCGTTACGCTGGCAACATTCCGGGCCCAGGGGAAGCGAAAAGGGAAATGGGAAGATCGTAAATCTGACCAGGAGGGCCGATTTACCCTCTGGGTGGTTTGGGAGGGCGGCGGGAGGTTTGTTCCTCGGGGAGCAAACGAGCGCCTCCGGGAGGCCATAAATCATACCACCTTCGATACAAGCGCCTTCTCAGCTGCGGGTATCCAACTTTGGGATAGAAAATTGTAGCCAAGAATTGAGGGCGATTGTAAGGATAGGAGTGCAGCTATTGTGAAGTTTAGTAAACCGTATCAGGAAAATATTCCGCAGTTTGCCGAAAAGAGTAAGGTCGGCTAAAAGTGAGCTTTTTATACACACCTTGTGATTTTCCTATAATAACGCCATCAAATTTCCTTGATATGTGTATGGTAAAATGGTGAAAATCGTGATTCTTGAATAGTTATGATAGCTGATCTAAATTGCTGATTATCCTCATACAATACAATAGATATTACGGTATTTCGAGCGGATGACCACCGTTCTATAATATAATCGTCTTTCGGTCACAGTTATCCTCTTCCCGGAACAGCCTAGTCTAGCTTACGTGATGTAGTGACACTCAAGGAAAGAAGAGAATGCAATAAATCCAGAGCTTAAGATCACGCTGTCTGTTTTTTTCGAGGCAGAGTTAAAAATTAAGTTTATGCTGCGGTTAAAATTAATGTTTAAGGACAAAGTTTAATTTCCCGTTCTTCTTTACTACGGACAATACTATTACAGAATAAAGTTTTCATTAAATAATAATCAAGAATTTATATAAAATATTTTCTTGAATTTTCCAACACAGAACAGTTCTATTTATTTTTAACATAGCCAGCGAAGAATCGGGTTTGTGTTTATAAAATCATAAAGAAAGAAAAAGACATATAGGTTAAAGCAATTGGATTTTAAAAATATTGGCAAAGCGAGGGTTTTTAGACGATATAATTATAGTATCGCTGAGTAATAGTTCAATTGAATATCTAAGTCTAACAATGTTAATGAGATGAGATCACTCATATGGATTTTTTGCGTGGAGTTTTGGAATCTTAAAAACTTAAGCAATACTGAGTCATTTAAATTTTACTATTGAACTTCAATTTTATTATCGCATGTACGATCCCTACACTTCTTGAAATAAAAACAGCACGTTGTAAAAATGCATGAATTCTTTATTTGTGTTGCACGAACCAAAGATTGTCTATAATTTTCAGTACGCTTTGCGTAAAATAATAATCATTCGTAGCAGTTTCGGAGTTTTATGTATTCATCGCTAGCCACTACTGTAATCCACTGACAGCGTCAAATGTTAAAGTGTATTCGTCAAAGGTTATAGAGCAGGATTGTTACAGCACAGAGAAATCAATGAAATATCAAACATTTTTAATGTGTCGTAATTGTAACTATCTCTCAAAAGAACTGAATATCATAAATTAGAATGCCTAGAACTTAATTTTGGTCAGTGCTTTCTGGAATTTTCTGTGAATTAATTCAAAAAAACAATCAATCTGATTATTCAAAGCATTTTGTTTCTGAAAATATTTTAAAGTAACTAAATTTGTTAAGTTTAAAACTCAAAAACTCTCTTTACCCTGTCTTACTTTACACTTGCGTAGGCCAGTTATGGATACTACCGGGGGGCTTATATGACGACGAGGGAGGCTATGTTCATCCGAACACGTTACAAACTGCTCAGAAAGGATGGGAAGGCCGAACCCCGGGGGGAATTCGATACACACCGGGCACGCACATGTGGAAAAACGCCGCACGCCAGCCCCCAAAACGCTCGTGGTGTTGCAACCGATTACCATTAGTATCGAGGCATGATAATTCGGGCAGCAAATGACCGTAACCGGCACCACCCGAGGTTGGACCAATTTCTTTCACTAAATCATCAATCTCTCGGGGCTCGGGGAGGGTGAGAGAAAAGAGACTGAGTGGGCTGAGGGGGTCGGACATGGAGTGGAAACTCTCACTCCCATGTTGGTGTGGGACGCTTCCACGGGCGCAGTTGGCCATTGTAACACGAGACACCCTTCCGGCGACGGGTGCGGATCGTCGTCCGGTGCATCGCAACACGGATTTCGAACAAGCTCGCCTCCGGAGGCCCTCGGAGGGCTAATTGGATTAAACTCGCTGTTCGACGGCTGCAGTGAGTTTGCTGTTGTTGTTGCGCTTTCCACGCGCCGCCACCCACTTTCAACCGAGTTCCGGATGTTTTCATTTTGTTCGGCATCATTCCCTCGCGTCCTTGCCCGGAAAACCCCGAGAGAGGTAGAGTTTTTCCCGGCCGAAGCCGAATAGTTTTGGATATTCGGCAAAGTGGCCGCACTTCCTGCCAAATCCCAAGTCCGGTCTGTTTTCGGTCGGTGCAGTTGGCGTGTGTGCGGGCTCGTGATAAAATGCATGTTGCAACACCTTTGCAACGCCGTTCGCCTGGCAGTTGGGTACCACGCCTCTACAACCCACGTGATGTACTCAAAGCTGCCGGTATAAGCCCGATCCCGAGGCGCATGCATGCGATTCGGGAACTTACTGTGCGAACCCGGCGGGGTTTCATGCTACAGTATAATCTTGTGGCTTCTTGAGGAACGTGCGCTCTAAGAGGCTAAAACTCCACTGGAATGTCTATCCACTACTGGGTATTTAATTGGGATCCAAAATAGGGAAGGAGCATTGACGAACACAAGGTACGAAAACGTTCCAGCTGACCTAGAAGTGCGCTTTGATGGCGCGCGAGGAGGATTAGGACGGTGGCTCAAGACGGTTGACTTGTGACCAGGAGGGAAAAAGCTTACCCCGGGAGGTGGTAGTGGAGAATTCGCCCCGGAGCAGTCCAGCATTAGCCTCACGCGGCCCGGCACTCTAACACACACGAACAATCGAAGGCAGCCCCCGGGAAAGCTCTCGTTCGCTCGGAAAGGGTAATAAAAGATAAACCGTTTTACCACTAATTATCACATTTGTAACTGTAGCCAGGGGCCGATTTTTGGAACCAGCCATCGTCAGGCATCGGGACCGTGGGGGGGGGGAGCCGCCAGAAGGTGCAGGAGGGTCCGAAAAAATGGGTAACCTTTGCGTGCGCCCGCCCGGGACCTCGCGCTGGGAAAACGAACAGCTGGACCCGAAGTACGTAAATCATGTCGGTCGTGGAAGCTTCCGACGCGTGTGCGAATCGCACCCGGGATGATTTGTTGCTCGTTGAGCTGAGGCGCTGATTTCGGGTCATTTTCCTTGAGTGAGATGATTATAGTTGAATTATAACCGTTCTGCCAAGCGAGAACTTTCCAAGAAGGTTAATAAACGGGTAGGTTTATCAAGAGTGTGATTATTTGGAGATGTTTATTGGGTAGTTCATCGCATGTTTGAAGTGTAAGGTTTAGGAGGAAAGTTTAAAAAAAGCAAAAGCAGAATTTAAGTTTACCTAGTATGTTATGCAAACGAGGAATGGTATTAAAGCTAACTTGTACTAGCTAACTGGAATGCCTAATTTACATTTTAAACTGGGTACTTCAGTATTTGTTTTCGTGATGCCGAGCCTCACATGAAGCTAAAACATAAAACTTTGAATAGTAAAGCTAATTACAAGATGTTCGTTTTATTTCAAAAAGATACAATTAACAAATCTCCCATCAGTAGCATACAATGGCATAAACTGAGTTGTGATTAATGATTTACACATTTCACTTAAAATTTATAAAAGTTGGTAGATGCGTTTGGCTTACATATTGTTTATCTGATTACTAAATTCTGTTCAATTTAGCATAACTACAGTTTAATTTAAAACGGACTATACTATAAATTAACAATTAGTGTTTGTTCAAGTAACACTTTCTGATATATCGTGGTGCGGTTATAACCACAGTTTACATTGTATTGTGCTGTGCTTTTTCGGTAGCACAGAAAACTATCATACAACGTCACTATTTATTCAGCCTCACTTTTCAATTATAGGCAATTTTATCTTACGTATACCTGTATTGTAAATTTTTAACTAAACGTTCTGATTTTGATGGTTATTAAAAAATCTGTTTTTATGAATCTCTTATACATTTTGTCATGGTAGTCACAAAACATACTCATAACTGATACTTAGTGTAAGATTCACTCTTAATTCTGCAGCACACGACCTAACACTATTGACAACTTTTCTTTTTTATGGATGGACATGGATTACAAAATTAAATATAACAGGGATTTATAGAAGAAAAGCAATCGGGTTTTCACCAATAACCGAGAAAATTGACTATAACCATTTATGTTTCACTAAGTTGGAGGGTTAAAATCATTTGGAAAACCGTTCTTTGATTGATACAAAAGTTCTTTTAATTTTATTGCCTGCTCGTTTGAGTAATTAATTTTCCCCAGTGTATGTTTGTGCAGAAAACATCATGTGGACCCACTCCAGCAATCTAAAGGTAGTTTTCATATGTAGTGAAGTCTTCTACGGCGAACCGGTCGTGGAATTCTTTAAATTTTAATTTATTTCTTTATATCGCCGATAACTGTCCCTCGGCGATGGGTCCCGGTTTGGCTCATGAAAATTCATCACGCGTTTATTGGACGGAGCACAGTCTGGACTACCGTATTCGGGATAAAGACGTGGGGGCATAAAGAGATGCCCTCTCCTGCGTGGGGGTTCGGATGGTACGAACTCTCCGTTTCCGAGCCGGTGGGCAAATGTGTAATAAAATAAAGCAGCTCACATATTTCCACCTGCAGATATGAGGTGTACAGGTGCCGGACCGGGCGCAAGGAAAACCCTCCCACAAATGAATCAACACTGAGCGGACCAGAAGAGAGGAGAAAAATAAAACATCATGTCAAAATGCTCACAACCTGTGCGTTTGGGCCGCCGGCTAATGCTATATTACAACGGTTGTACAACATCAGGGCCACCTGTATTTATTTGCCACCGGCTGCATATATGACCGCCCCGCAACGCTTCTCACGTTGCCCGTTGAACCTTTGGCTTCGGGCTTTAGGCTTGAGCCATAAACTGTTGGAAATAGAGCACCACGGGCAATCGTTGTGCCAAGCAAGTTGGAGATAAAACAAAAAACAAAATCCGAAGTAAATTCGCTAACGCCACCGCAACGAAGCCTACCACAAACGGCAAGCTTTGGCCACGTGCGTATAAGCTTGTGTTGTTTTTAGTTTTCCACCACTCGCCGTGAGTTGTGCGTCGTTCGAAAACGTGCGCATTTATATATTTAGTATAAGTTTAGGTTTTTGACGCCAGCGGCTTCATGCGGTTATTCGTTTTCTTTGCGCCGCCAAAGATGGTTTATGTCTTGCACAGAGTTCGCATTGGCAAGTGCCGGTGACCCACCACCGTCGCCACCGAATCGGATTGCACCTTGTGCAATTATGGCAAATCGATTAGTTCGTTCGCAGTTTCGCAGTGTTTCAGTTATTGCTTCTCCTGCGGGCGCCATCGCAACAAAAAAGAGAAAAAAAAAACAGACCCCAAGTTGGCAACCAACGGTGGAAAACGGGCTTTTTGACGGACTGAACGGTGGTTGATCTGATTTCTTTTATTGCTTTACAGTCAGTTTCGTATGGGGGTAACCCATGCCTTCAAGGGACATCACACACACGGACGATAAGAAAAATTTGAAAAATAACCCATTGGTATTCCAAGGTGAAGCCATTTCCAGCGGAAAAGGACTGTTCAGTCGATGAAAACTTTCATCAACGTTGGATTTGGTTTTTCCTTTTTTTTCCCTTCAACAAATGATGAAAACGACGGGACATCCATTTTTTTGCGTTGCCTGTCAATGGATTGAACCATATTGAGCTTTTGTGGGGGCAATAAATCAAATGTTCATGAAAACCATTTCCGGCATGAAAAAAAAACTAAAAGGAAATCATTCGTAACCTTACTTGCGAAGAAGAAGATTTGTGTTTTTAATAGCGTCGTAAATTATACTTTTTCGATTGCTCTACTCTTTAATGAAGTTAAACAAATAGGTCACTGTGTTATTTAATTTCCGTGGAGTTTGATTGGGAAAAATTCTTTTTTTAGCGTACTTTTCAGTTTGTTTTATATTACTTTTTTTCAGTTTTATTTAAATTTAATATGTAACCATTAAAATCCACGTTCTGGCTGCGGCGTGTTCGTCTCGCGTGCTTTGGCTTAGCTGTCTTTATTTATGTTATTTTATGTGTGTTAGTAGTATTTATTCATTCAAGCTTGGTATTTATTGATTTAAAATTTTTAACAAATGGTTTACCTTATTTTGGAGGATTGCAGCATCCGGTTTTGCGCTGGTATGTCGGATTATTTTTGCCAACCCCGTTTTCCAAGCTCACACACTCTCTAAGCCCGCACTATTGGCAAATCTTGTTTTGCATTAAAAAAAAAACACCGTTGAACGATTGCGGAGGAAAAACGGCTTTTCCCGTCCCGGACGACACAAAACCGTCAAATCACTCACGCAGCAAAAAGGATTTAGATTTGCTACCCGGACCGAAATCGTCGACCGCAGAATATTCGATGAAACCGATAGACGAGCTTAGGCGGAAAGCGAAATTTCTTTTATTTCCTCCTCTCCACCGCTTTGCCTCTTGCTTGCTTTCACTCGCACCCGCGTGCCCCGTTGCGTTGCGTAGGGAAATTGGTGGACTTTCCCGCTCACTGCACCACACTTTTTTTTATTTATTTCGCACTGCGAATCACTCTCACTGGCCGTATGCCGGGGGTTGGAAAATGCAGGCCAGTCGGCTTACCCCGAAAGGAGTAGACGAAGAAGACGGAAAAATACAACACTCGCGAAAAACGCCCGATCCACGCGTAAACATCCGCGTGTTACAATACGCACCGGGTATGGAACATCGAACGGGGTTTAACGAAGGTTAGGGGAGAACGAGGGAAAAAAGGCACCACCGGGTCGGTACGGGATCGAACAACACACGCGTAAGCTGCCTAACGCACCGAAAATAGTTAAAATGCCAGCGGTTTTCTTCTGCTGCGAGGCGGAGGCTTCGCGAAATGTCATCGAAAGCTGGTGGCTCTCCCGTGTGCTGGTACGTGCGTGTGTGTCGACTTTGGAGGATGCTATTTACTGCCACGCGTGTTACGAAACATTCTCTTCACGCACTAATCACTGCCGGTTGGGGGAAAAAGGGAAAACTGCTGCACGCGCTTAGCTTTTCGACTCAGTATAATGCTGCTGAACGGTGGAAAAGCGGTGCGTGCGGTGCAAAGGAAGGGCAGAAGAAAGGACGCGAAAATCGCGTTGTCACCCAATTCTTGTGTGTTTGTGTGTGGTTGCTTCGAAATTCTTTCCAGTTCACGTTCCAGGGGTTCGTTCGTTGCTGCGCCGGCAGCGCGTCACTAAAAAGGCGATGTTTACCGTCGGAGGCACAACCGCAGACTGAGGCGCGATGCAATGCAATGGCGCAGACTGTGGCGGTCCGCGATGTGATCCCGCGATCAGTTCGCTTGTGTGGTGGTTTGGGGGCCACTGGAGCCGGGGGAGCTTTCGCGCCGCCAACCGTTTTCTGGCGAACGTGATTCTGAAGGTACGCGCACCCGCCTTTCTCTTCTCTTCTCTCTATTTCTGGTTCCCGCTTTAAATTCCTCCTACCACCGCCTTGATCATTCCCTTGTAGAAGATGGCGAGAATGGAGGAAAGCGAACAAAACAACGAGCACCGCGATGTCAATGTGCTCCACGCTTATGCTCGGATGCTGGTGTGTTTGTAAGCGCAATCCGCGGCGCGTTGAAGCAACCGATCTTCATTCTCATGAAATGGACCAATTCAGCCGGGGGGAGGGGGTTTTATGCGGATCATGAACGCATCGCGGATTGGTTTCATGCGCGCGGTCCTTAAAAAGCTTAAAATGGCGGCTGCAAGCTTGCACGAGCTTTTGTAGGCTCGTCGGTTAGCTTTGGAAACATTTCCTTCGCAACTGAAAAGCTGTGGATTAATATGAGTGCAAACCTCACGACTCCAAATATTGATCGTAGCATGTTTTCAGATTGAAAGAATCATAAAATTGTGTACAGCTCCTTTAATGTTACACGGTTTTTTTAAAATAAAAATAACATCTCCTGAGGAATGACATGTTTCAGAACAAAAAACTAATGAATTTGTTTTTAATTTTGTAATTAAAACAAAATATGTCTTAGTTTTTCACATTTGCTCACAGCCGTAAGACATTAACCATGAAAAAAAAATAAAATAAAATGAGCAATCAGGAATTTCAATGTTCTTTTAATTCAATTTAGTTTAAATACACAGAGCTCTAAACACAGCAGTTTAAATACACGACTGTTTAACGTAACAGTAACGCACAAATGTAATTAATTCACCCTTTCATTTCGGACAGCACAAGGAACAGTTTGAAACTTTTGCATGAGCGAAATGTGTACTTTTTTTCAACATGTAGGAAATCCTGTAATTAATTGAAATGAGCGTGCCAATATTTTTAATCCGCTTGGCTTGCATAAATTTTATTTGTTTAAATGTTTTAAATTTCCTTCGCGAGAGGCTTAACACAAGCTTTCATTTATTTTATTTTTATTTTTAAATGAAACCCCTTAAGGAAAACGAATTTCCGCTGAACTTTGCTTGTGATTGTTGATTCTATCAATTAATTCGGTTCATTCAACTTCTGTAAAAAAAAATCTTAAAATCATTTTCTAAAAAGTTCAATTTTTGATCGATCTGTATCTGGTTGAGGCAAAATTCACCATAACAAAAAGGCAAAACGCACCATAACAAAAGGGTAATACGCACCAAAACAATGAGGCAAAATTCATCTCTCTCCACTCAAAATTTTTATTTTAAATTTTAAGAAATCTCTTTATTTTGTTTACAAACTGCAATGCTTCCGTTCATAGTTGATAATACCTTTTAATTAAATTACAAGTAAATTTGCATGCTTACCGAGATTCTTTATGTGCAGTTTGAAGCTTATTAACAGAACTAAATTTCGTGATTGCTAGTTTAGGGGTTTCTGAATAAACATAACCATAAAATCCGTTTGTTTCAATTATTTTAATCTTTAACTTTATTATTGATCATTTGCACTTTGCTTTACGGTAACTAAATAACTGATTCCTAGAACAAGCACTGTTCACTTACTTCTAGTAATCTTGCGCATCGCCGTCGGCTTCGCTTGCGTACTCATACTGCCTATCGCCACCGTCCTCTTCCTCCGAGTCCTCCCCTCCTCTATACTTGTCCTCATTCGCCGACTCATCCACCTCGTCCCGATCGACCTCCTCGTCGTAATCGTAGTCCTGGTTCTGTCTTGCCGCCGTCCTACCATTACCCCGCTTACCGTCTTCGCTTCCCTCCTCGCCACCCTGTTCCTCGCTTCCGAATGACCGCTCGAAGTCACTGTCGAACCGCACGCCCTCGTAGTTGTCCTCAAAGTCGGACTCGCGGCCAGTATCGCCATCGTACTCGTGTTCGTAGTCGCGCTCGGATGAAGACTGCCCGTCACGATCATCCCCCTCGTTGTCCTCAAACCCTTCCTCGTCATCGTGGGCGGCCATTTGCTTCGCTGGCTTCTGGTCCGGAAGTTTACCGCTGGACTTACGCTTTCCGTAACCGTGCTCCGAGCTGTCGCGTTCGTTCTCATGATAAACGATCGACTCGTAGCCCTTGTCGTTCTTCTTCTGGTGCGAACGATCCTTTGGACTACCGGCAGCCGTCTGTCGGGATGACTTCTTCTCCGGCATCACACTGGTTGCCTTTTTCTTGTCCTTCTGGCTGCTTCCGCCGTACTTTTAAACTTATCTGGGTTCTCAAAGTCACTGAAAGGTGATAGAAAAGCTTTGTTGGTGAAAAATAGTCAAAGAATTGGGGTAGCTTCATATACCGACCTCTGCTCCTCGGTGACCTCATACGTCGGTTCCGGGCGATAGTGATCCATGTGGACCATCAGCCGTCCGTGTTCCTCCTTCCCATCGGCCGCCTTCTCCCCGGTGCGCTTCGACTCACCGAACCCCGTCTGCTTTTCGTGTCCGTACTGATTGCCATCTTTTTTGTGGAAGTTTTCCCGATGCCGATAACCTCCCTTGCCCGATTCGCTGCTCGATCGCACGAAGCCCACCTCGCCATCCTTGAATCCTCCGGTCGATTCCGCACCGCCGGCCTCCACCGGGTAAGCGCTCCGTTCACTGTGAGCTTTAAGCGGCAGAGGACGCTGCAGGAACTTGGCCGGATCGAATATTTCCGGATACATATGCAACGCGCCACACTCCACTAAAAGAACCACCGCCAGAACGATCGTTTCCACTCGACACATGATTGCAGGGAAAATAGTTCAAACTGCTTTCTAAAGCTGCACTTTTCACTCGATCGATCGATTCACTGCTGGTCGCACAATCACAATCGCTCACGACACACCGTTGCATGCAAATGCACATCAAACCGATCGGTTCGGTGTGATTTATATCGAAAAGTTGCCGATTTTTCCACCCCCTCAAGATCTTGGGCTAGCCAGAGCCAGAGCTGCCAAATTGTGCAATGACCAAACCGAGCACGTTGTCCCAGAAATTCCCTGGTCGGGTCGCTCGGGTGCATAATGGTCACCCGCGTCTAACCAAAATACTCACTCGGCTGGAACGTTCGCGAGGTGTTGAATTGTGTCGCGTTTGGCAAAACGACATCTTTACTGTGGCGCTGAAGGGGGAACAGTCTGGTAAGAAAATTTACTTCATCCACCGGAGGGTGTGAGGAAATTCCGAAACGAAAAACCTCTGGAACGTTAGGCTATTCATTCCAGCATTACGAGCGTGAGATAAAATGTTTAACCTGATAGGAACCATTTTAAACAGAAATTATCTACATATTGATGTATTGGGACTAAGTATGTTCTATTAAATGAACCCTATGATTGAAATGTGGGAAGGTTTGAGTTTTCAAAAAACTGCTACGAGATACTTTAATTTACACACAAACCTCCATTTTAATGAGCCTTTTATTCTTGTTTCATTGAAAGCTCAATTTCTAACTAAGTAACATGTTTAGTAATTACTATGAAGTCTATAATAAAAAATTTTATTATTGGAAGATTTCCATTTCGAAACTTATGGCAGATTTCCATATTTGTGCTTGTGTTTTTGAAATATTTGTTTAACGGTATAAATTGGCTCCAGTTTCTATTGAGATTATATATATTGACAACTTTTAGGAGTATTGAAGATGTAAAGTGTGATAAAGAATTTTTATGTTTGAAAAATATTTATAACTGCGTATAAATATTGTATATTTTCAATGTATGGTATACATTCAAATGATATTTTTTCAAATCTGTGTAGATTAAATATTCTATTAAGCAATAGGGCCGTCGTTCCTTCTGAAAATAAATATATAAAAATATTCTATTGAATAAACACAACTTTTGCAATTTATCGCTTTATAACATTTTTTACGACCCTGTTTTTCCAACTGCTCTGTTTAAATTTATCTTTTAAATTAAAAAAAAACTGTACTGATTAGAAGTAGAAGGGGTTAAAAATTATGTGTTTTAAAACAATATTAAGCCTTTAAGGGTTAAGTTTAACGTAGCTTTAGCCTAGGTTGCCGTTGAAGATGAGTCACATTGCTGTTCCAAATCAATGGGGGAAAAAGCCAACAGCTTGAGAGCCGTCTTCAGAAGATTGGGTAGGAGGCGTCAGTTTGAAAATAGATACAATTCTGTAGAACCCGACCGAAAGAATTCTTGAGTGGTTGTCAGTTCAGCGGTGTGAATCCCACGACGTCAAAATTAGGGCACCCTGAGCCTTTACACAGTTGCCACAGTAACCGAGGTTGCCGGTAGATAATCGTACAATCACATTCTAATTTGGCACAAACCACCAGCCGGCCGGCCAAGATTAGAAACCAATTAACCACCAATGTGTCCGTTTCAACAAGTGTTCCGATAAGAGCGACGCCACTCGACGCCAAACCCCCATGGACCATCGAGTTCGTCGATGCGTTTTGTTTTGTTTAGTCGCCAAGATCGATAGCTCCCGGGGTACCGGAATGCACTGAGAGGTGATAAAAAATGAATACATATAAATAACCCACGGCAGCGATAACAACCATTTCAGGGCTCGGTTTCGACGTGTTTTTTTTGCTTTTAGGTGCTTGAGCAATGGTTTCGCCAGCTCATGGTGGGGTATAAATGGTGGTGTGAAGCGAAACAAACTCAGTTACTAATCGCGATCGCTCCCGGATTTTTTTTCGGTTCGCTGCCTTGAGTTCGATACTGTTGCACCAGGTGAGGTGGTCCATTAGTCCGGGTTGTTTTTGTTGTGCTTTAAAGTGTGATTGTGTAGAAATTTGGTAATGGTGAAGGTATTTCAAGATGAATAATTTGAGATTGTTTTTTATCGTTAGAGTAAGGTTTTTCATGTTCCGTGTATTTATAAAATTTTGAATACTTGTTTTTTTTCTGCTTGTGTTTGTGTACTGAGCGAACAGCTCTTATTCGTTTTGCAATGCAGCATATTTTGAGAGACATCATCAAAAACTGGAACAAATTACTTACTTCCAATTGTTGTAGACACGTGTTGCATACATTGAGGCGTACCGAAATACTTTCACTTTTATTTGCGATTGCTTCGCGTGAATGATTCTGCTTAAATCTCAATCAAGTAAATTGTCCATTGCATTTTATAAACCCCCGTAAGCTAGACAATGTTATAAGGTTTCATTTTAGGCTTATCCACCAGGATGACTTCCATCCCGTTGGTGCTCGTGGTTCTCGTAACCACGCTCTTATCAAGCACCATCCGCGCTCAGCACGATTGTCCACCGGAACCGGATTGCACCGATTCACCGCAACCGTACCGTCGGTTGGATGGTTCGTGTAACAACCCCGCCCATCCCAACCGGGGCACCCCCTACCGACCGTATCTGCGGCTCGTCGCGGCCAAGTACGCCGACGGTGTGTCCGAGCCGGCCCACACCGAGTCCGGCGTACCGATGCCGAACGCACGCAAACTCTCGCTACAGCTGTTCGGCGAAACGGAAATGGAGCACCCGCGGAACACGCTCGTCAGCATGCAGTTCGGGCAGCTGATAGCGCACGATATGAGCTTCACCGCAGATGGTACGTAGCCGCACGGTGGAACTACCGCTGGAGTGGGTAATCAAATTTCGCCGAATGTCGTTAGATAATTTATTGAAATGCGTTTCAAATGTATTCTCGATTGGATGGTAGCTGGCGGGATTCAGTGTTGCACCGGTGGAAAGATGGTGCCGAGGGAGCAAGCGTCATCCCGCTGCCTTCCGATCGAGGTTGCGTCCGACGATCCGGTGCTGTCCGAGGACGGTGTGGAGTGTATGAACCTGGTGCGCACGAAAACCACTCTGGAGGACCCTTGTTTGGAGCGTGATGGAGAAGGAGAACTTCCAGCCGAGCAGCTCTCCTCGGTTACGGCGTTTCTGGATCTGTCGGTCGTTTATGGAAATTCGGTCACCCAATCGAATGGTTTGCGGTCGTTCACGGGCGGTAAGCTGAAGGTGGAGCAGAGAGACGGCAAGCAATGGCCACCGCATCATCCGAACACGACGAGAACGTGTGACGTGGAGAGCGAATCGGAGGTGTGCTATCTGACGGGTGACGCTCGGTCTAATCAGAGTCCACACTTGACCCTTCTTCACCTGGCATTCCTACTCGAGCACAATCGGTTGGCGGAAGAACTGTCGGGGATCAATCCCGAATGGGACGACGAACGATTGTTTCAGGTAGCTCGACAGATCAATATCGCCCAGTACCAGTCGATCGTGTACTACGAGTGGCTTCCGATCTACCTCGGAAGAGACAACATGGTTGCTTTCGGGGTGCTACCGGAGACGGCCACTGTAGACCACGTCCGGGACTTCGACCCAGACGTTGATCCGTCGGTAAGCAACGCCTTCGCTACCGCAGCCTTTCGGTTCTTTCACAATCTGATCGCGGGACATTTGAAGTAAGTAATCTCTAGAGACCTCAGCTTCCTATCAATACAACAATATAAAATTACATTGCAGCTTAGTGGAGGAGTCAACACAGCCAACGGGATCGATTCGCCTATCCGATTGGTTAGATAAGCCCGCTGTTCTTGAGATGGACGGAAAGTACGAAGGGCTCAGTCGTGGTATGACCACTCAGGCGCACGATCGACCAAACTTCCACCTGTCTCCTGAAGTCAAGCATTTTTTGTTCCGCCGCGGAAAACCCGTTGGTGTAGACTTGAAGGCCATCGACATCCAGCGCGCGAGGGATCACGGACTGGCGAGCTACAATGACTACCGCGAGCATTGCGGACTTCAGCGGGTTAACAAATGGGAAGAATTTCAAGATCTATTGCGGCCCGTTTCGGCATCACTCCTAGAGTATCAGTATGACCACGTTGAAGATGTTGAGCTGGCAGTTGCCGGTGCTCTCGAGCGTCACCACGGAGATGGAATGGCGGGTGAAACGTTTAGCTGCCTTCTACTAGACCAGTTCCGGCGTACGCGTGTCGGTGACCGGTTCTTTTTCGAAAATGGTAACACGTTTAACGCGCGCCAGCTATACGAGATCCGGAAGTCGACCATGGCCCGAGTACTGTGTGACAATACGGTCGGAATGACAGAGATCCAGCGGGAGGCGTTCTTCCTCGTAAGCGAATCGAACCCAGTGGTCTCGTGTACACAACTTCCGTCACAAAATTTGTCACGCTGGCGATCTTAGGAAGTGAGTTCTCAACAGAGTACTATATGGCCCAAACCCCACTAGACATGTTGCACGTAACACATGTTTATTAAAAAATAATTTTATTTTATTTGAAGAAAACTAAAAGTACCGATCGTTTTGATGAAGATATTTTTGTCGGTAGAATTACTTTTACGGTGCATTATTTGCCATAGTAAAGTTTTTAATAAGCTCAAATTTGGTTTTTCTTCTAATAAATAAAGATTTTACCATAAGAGTTATCTAACAAAATTTTCTTGGAAGAGTTCTATGTGTTATTTATGTTCAACCAAATTATGGGTAAGCAACGGGATCTTAATTACTTTTTATTTTTTCCTTTGTAAAAAACAGGAAAATATAGTTTATGTTTAAAGTATCCTATATAGACACATTTAAAACCAATTTTATGATTTGGATTTCAATCGATTATAACTTAATGATGTTCCAAAAACCATGATTTCATTTTTTAAAGATTGATTTTCATGTATGAACAAACGAGCTTTTAATAAGAAGTACTCTTATTCATGTGGTATCGTTTAACAACCTGGCATGTTTTTCATGCACCAAACCAATCAACAACTAAATGAGTGGACATTAAAACTATAACATTTGTCCGAGAACTTCAGTAGATTTTAAATCTCTTTTAGTTTACTTTAATGCTATTCCTAAAATAAACAAATTGTCAATACGTCCAATGAGATTCTAGTTATACTTATTTTGCTATTCATCACACTGCTTTCGTATGTATTGAAAGTGTTCACTACAAGTTTGTTCATTATCAGTGTAGTAACAGATACCACTCTGTAAACTCCAAAACAAATTACATCAATCAGTTCCATGAGCCGGTTTAAAGCGATAGAACAATGGTAAAAATGAAGTACTATTTTCCATCCACCTTACCCCGTTGGGAAAATGCACCAGCGCTGCCGAGCTTTCAGTAAATAATAAAGTAGCAGCATGTTGTCAAACTTTGCATGCTGTTCATCAAGCGCTCCGGTATTGTTTGCCCGTTGACAACGTTAACGGGAATGCATCCTGCCGCGTAATGTATTGGCTGTTTGCTGAAACCCGTATCAGCACAGCGGTGTTTAAAGAGCAGGTGGACGACACCGTGCATATATCATAGCAACATCATATTTGATGTATTGTTGTGTAAATGAGCGCAATCGGGTTCAATTACATTTTCCTCCCGTCGGCCGCCGGCGGGAAAATAGCACTGCCCGGTATCGGTATAAATTATGCAGCCGCTAAACAATCACAGCCATTTGGCTGGCACTGGAGCAATACATTGTTGGGTGCCTTAAGTGAAACGGTGAAAGCACCACGTGCGAGTGATTCCGACCCGAATTTTGATGGATGTGCGTTTCAGTGGGGAATGTGTGCACATTCGTTTTAAATATGGAGGATCCGCATGTCCCTATAGAATCAGCCATTTTGAAAATGGTTTGCAAAGTGGTGTGTTTGTGCTTAATTTTTATAATATCAACCCTCGAAAGTGCACAACAGGTATCGGCCGTTTGTCCCACAGTAGCCTCTTGTGATGAAGGTACCATGCCCTACCGGAGAATGGACGGGTCGTGCAATAGTCTGTACAACCCGCTGTACGGCACACCCTACCGACCGTATCGACGATTGCTGCCGGCCAAGTACGCCGACGGAGTGTCCGAACCGGCTCGTGCCGCCTCCGGGAAACCGATGCCGAACGCGCGCCAGCTTTCGATGGCCCTTTTTGGGGACACGGAAGGGCAGGACCGGCGAAGCACCATCATCAACATGCAGTTCGGTCAGCTGGTTGCACACGACCTCAGCTTCACGGCGGATGGTAAGAAGTGGACCCAACTTTACCCTTACGAGTTGCCTTAATCCCTTGACGACAGTTCATTTGCAACTTTTGCTACATTGTTTTCTACAGCCCTTTTAATCTCTCGTGTTTCATGCGGTACACAAAATGTAAATTGCGAAAAACATGAGCATTTGCACAGAAATACCATTGTGGAGCTCTTCCTTGGAAAGTAGAAAAATTTACAACACAAAGTTGTTTAGCATCTTTTGAATAATAGAAAACTTTAAAGGAACTATGCAGGAGGATATCTTGATGGCTAGCGTTAAGTCTGTTCAATTTACCACTTTTACGAACAAAGCTTGTAATTCTCTCATAACTATTTTTTTTATTCTGATTAAAAGTTAAAAGAAACTTTACAAAATGTTTTAAAATATAGTAAATAGTAAATTTAAATATCAAGTGATATGAGAATCATAACGTGAGGCATCAATAACATTTGTTTTGTTTATGATCCAAAAAAAGTGTAATAGACGAATGAAAGCAGATTAAATTTGTATCTTATTTTTTATTCGGCGCCCTTGGAATTTCAATTCAGCGATATTCAGTTAAATTCGCCGAAAGTTTTTAGAACAGTTGATCTAAGCACTTTGGTATCATGATAAAAAAATTGATATCAATCTAAATTAAATTAAATTGAATATTTTGAAAAATTCATGGCAAAAGAAAATTTTTGTATCAATCTAGTCTGAATTATCTTAATCTTAAACTTTTGTGATTTCTCAGTTTCAAAGTCCCGTGATGAGATGAGGCAATAAGCCCTACGACTTTAAGAGCACGGGAAGCTTGCACTTTTTTCATATAGACTCTTAGCGGAAACGGGATTCGAACACGGGTTTACCATAGTGATGAGAATAACAACTCATTTTAGAGATTTGAATCAGAGTGAATAATCATAACAATTAATCGAATCTTTAAGTCACTCTTTTTTTGAATCCTTAACTGAATGATTGAGTAAAATAGTTGCAAGTCGCCTCAGAGATTCGAGTCCATAAGTCCATAAAGATAATTTTTTGTATTTTATAAGACACCAAAATACTTGGAATATTGATCGAGTCGAAATTTTCTACCAATCGCGCTATTTCCATATGAAGTCTCTTCTCGAGCTTCGCCGGGGCTTAAAGCTAGTACTGAATATTTTGAAAAAAAAGATATATAGATGTACTTTTTTTCAAACAGTGTTTGGTGTGAAATGTTGTCCAAATGGAAAAAAGTTACCTTTCAATAAGCTCCCACCACGATGTCTTCCGTTGGACGTTCCCTCGGACGATCCGATCCTAGCTCCCGGCGGAGTGGAGTGTATGAGCATGCTCCGCACGAAGACAACCTTGGAGTACGAATGTGCCACAAACTACGGTGTCGCGGAGCAACTCTCGTCCGTAACCGCTTTTCTCGATCTTTCCATCGTGTACGGCAATTCGATGGAACAAACCGCCACGTTGCGGGAACATTACGCTGGTCGTATGACTGTGGAGCACCGGCATGGACTGGATTGGCCACCGGCCAACCCGAATGCGTCTCACCTCTGTCAGATGGTGCTCGAGACGGATGTGTGCTACCTGACCGGAGATCTGCGCTCCAACCAAAGTCCTCACCTGGCGCTCCTCCAGATAGTGCACCTGCTCGAGCACAACCGGCTGGCGGGAGAGCTGTCTCGGATGAATCCCTGCTGGGACGACGAGCGGCTGTTTCAGGAGGCGCGCCGGATCAACATTGCCAAATATCAGTCGGTGGTGTACAACGACTGGCTGCCGATCTACCTTGGCCGTCAGAATATGCTCGATCGTGGGTTGCTGCACGAGAACTACAACGGGGATTTTATCGCTGACTATGATCCACTGGAAGATCCTACTGTGAGCAACGAATTTGGAACAGCCGCCTTTCGGTACTTTCACAACATGATCGTCGGACATCTGGAGTTGAGTTAGAATGAGTCAGAATTGTCGATAATTTCCAAGCTGATACAATGTCATTTCCTCTTTCAGTCTTGTAACGTCTCCGAATAGGGATGCGAGTGGTAAAATTCGACTCTCCGATTGGTTACGGCGTCCTTCGGTGCTGGAGGTGCACAATAACCGTGAACTGCTGACGCGGGGCATGGTCAACCAGGCGCACGACGCCGCCAACGAGCACCTCACGCCCGAGGCGAAACATTACCTCTTCCGAAATGCGAACCCGTACGGTGCCGACCTGAAAGCGATCGATATCCACCGTGCGCGCGACCATGGTCTGGCCGGCTACAACGACTACCGTGAGTTCTGCGGACTCCAGCGAGCGTCCAACTGGAGCGACTTGCAGGACACGATTCCGCCGGGCACGGTGACCCGGCTGGCCGAGTGGTACGAGTCGGTGGACGACATCGAACTGGTTGTGGCCGGTTCGCTCGAACGACACGCTCCGGGCGCCACGGTCGGTCCAACGTTTCTCTGCATTCTGCTCGAGCAGTTTCGGCGGACGCGCGCCGGCGATCGGTTCTTCTTCGAAAACGGACACCCGGGCGGACCGTTCGGGGTGGAGCAGTTGCGGGAACTACGGAAGGCGACTGTCGCACGTCTTCTATGCGATAATACCGAGGGGCTTATGCAGATGCAGCGCAATGCATTCTTCCTGGCCGCGGACGATTCGAATCCCGTCGTACCGTGCTCGGAGCTGGCCGAGGTGAGCCTTGAACCGTGGCGAGAACGGTCCACCTAGCAGTCACTTCCGCGGACAGTGGGACAAGTGCTGCTTATTGGCCGATTTATTTGCAATATAAGCCTATTTTCCCAACGGTCACCGTTTGCTGTACGGGTTGCTCTATCGCCCGATGCAAACGGAAGACAATCGGTCCGCTCTAAGACTAGGATCAGGCACAACAGTGGATCGAATAAATTAAAGTCAACAGAGGGATACAATTGGATTATGCACTTGCTAAGTTTGTGTTTGCCCTCAGTAGGCGTTCTTCTAGTTTGTGAAAGCATGAAATATTCAACACTCTTTGTGAATGTTACTATTGGGTAAATATTAAATTGTTCCTAAGTGTAACTGGTATATACTCTTGAGTAGCTGTTATGTTTTATTTAGATACTACAATTGATAATGTTATTATTGCGTTGAAAACAAACACCTTCGACTCACCCTTTGTAGAGTGTTAGTTCCTGTTGCCAGAAACTGAATTGGAATTTTAATCGCATTTAGTGACAATCCTGCAATGGCATTCAATTGAGAAAACAAGCTGTTTTGGTTTTGTTTTTCGTTGGTGTGCGCTGCTTCAATCAGTCATAGACCGGATGTACGGATAAGCCGGTTGGTTTGTTTGTTTTTCAACGGATAGAATCAAAGTAACCATCGTCGTACTCTACTGTCAGTCGGCAAACATGCTGCGGCGTATTCAAAATTTTTGTCGAACCACTCTGAGCGGACAGTTGAATCGGAATGCTGATGCAGCAGGTCTTCAAGCGGCTCCGCCAGCGGAAGAATCCTTCAAATGCTTGGACTGGCAGCTGCAGAATACGTTACGCGCCATCGTAGGTATCCAGTGAGGGGTGGGGAGGGAAGGTTGTGTGTTGTTGGTGCATAATTCGTTCGACAATGTGCCCCGGTTTGCGCTTGCAGCGTGCCTGTCCGTGCCGAATAAGATTAGCGAAGCAGAACGATGGGCCCGAAATTTTGCGCCTCGTGCAGCAGAATTTGCTGCCCCACGAACCGTTGCTGCGCTCGCTGAACATCGACGCCACGCCGGCCGGCGGACAGCTGGTGGAGTACATCGGGACGTACCTCCGCGAGGGTTTCACGCTGCTGGCGCAGGACGAGCGGGACCGGATCGTGGGCGCCGCCATCGGTAAGCGGAGCTGCCCTTGGGACGGCAAGCAGTTGCTCGAGCTGGCAGATCGGACACGGTGCAATCAGCTCCGCAAGCTGCTCTACATTTGGTCCATCGTCGAGGCGGAACCGAACCTGCATCAGCGTTTCTGCACGCGCTGTCTCTACGAGGTGAGTGGCGGCCGGCCGAGCGTGAGTTGCGCCTAAATGTATGCAACGGGCAGAGCCCGTTTCTTAAAAAGCGGTGCAATTCGACGGCGGCTAACTTTCGGTTCGCATCACATCCGTTTCCTCCGCCAGATTGCCTTCCTGATGACGGCGGTCGACTCGCAACGACAGGGAATTGGACTTCACCTGACGCTGCACTCGCTTCAGCTCGCGCGTGCCTTGGGTTTTCGGTTTGCGCGCATGAACTGCTCCTGCGAGTATAGGTAAGGGCCGGCGGCCGGAAGTTAGCAAACCCCCGGTTCAAACGTCCGTTCTGCTTCTCGTTCCCGCAGCGCACGTATAGCGGCGAAAGCCGGCCTAGAACGCCATTGGACGGTGGCTTACCATCATCTCGTCGACAGCACGGAACAGCCGGTCGTGCACCCAGAACCGCCGCATACGCATATTCAAGTGCACGCGACGACCCTCTTTCCCGGCTGTCCATTAAATCGTCATGCAGGTAATTAATGGCATAATTGCACTTTTTCACCTTCACTCCAATCCCCCCTCTTCACCGCTATGGTGGAACGGTGTAACGGTGGCTTTTAAAGCCATTGATAATAAAACAACATGGCATTTCCGGGCGACATAATACATTTATTTATGACCATCGCCGAACGCACGCCAGTCAATTTATGTTTCAAGTACGTTTCGTTGTTTTTATTTTCCTGCCGTTGTTTTATTTGCCCACCTTTCGAGTCACTTTATCATCAATTTGGCCTCCCATACCTCCCCCTCTGTTTCTCTTTGCTCCTCTGATGCCCTTTCCGCTGGAAGTTCGTAGGTTAATGTTAGCAGTGTGGTGGGACGACAATGGTGAAATTTTTATGGCTAATTATTTATTACACAACCGCATCGTAATCGAGTGCATCGGCGCTGATTTAGTCGATATGGCGATTATCGGGTAACTCGTAGGTGCATCCGGCGGAAGGGGTTCTTAAGTGAAATGCGTGTTTGTTCGACAAACTAGACGAGTAGGACCAATTATCGATACAATACGGTTATGTTTATCTATACTGTTGCGTTTGGCCGGTGCAAGCTTTGCTTTGTCGTGGATGTCATACATAATGAATGAATGAAAATCTGAATGAATTTTACTTTCTGCAACTGTTACACCATGAGTTACTTTACCATGCGATAACCATGCTTTAGTTACAAAAAGTATTTTATTGTTGGTTATTTTTTCATTGAGGAAAATGTATTGAGGAAATAAATATTTGTAAATAAATTTGTATTTGATGTCAAATACCCAGTTTTGGTCCACTTAGAAGAAGGTTACCACAGTAGAGATTGTGTATCGATCATAAAACGATAAACTGGATGTGGTGATGTAGATTATCCAAGCATGCAATAAAATGTTTTTGAGTTTGTTTCATGTTTTCAATGATAACTTATCAATTTTCGAACACATTTTTTGTCGCCATTTTGGTTCATTTTGTTTCTATTTAGGCCCACCTTTGTACCAGTTTTGGCTCAATTAAAAAATGTTTAATTTATGTATTCTATGATTTAAATTATCTTTGAAATAATACAGAAGCGGCTATTCATCTTTACCATTGTTAAAAACGTGCTATTAAATGCTTAATCTGCTATTTTAATATCGTTTATTTTGCACGATGATCATATTCTCATCTAGAAAGTCTCTCACAATCAGCTGTCAGTGTAAAAATGCATAGACATTTCGTTTCAGTGCAAACCAGATTTCCTTGCAATTATTTTGGCCCACTTTACATCGAAAAATAAATTATTTCTCGGGTTCGAAATTCAAGTAACGTTTCGATACTTCTAAAAATCTATTAAAATTTAAGAAAAGAAAATACTTCCAATTTTTAAACGTTGTGGTTGCCTATATTTCGATGTCATTCATTTTTACGATTGTCTATCGATGAAATCACTACCAAACATAGTTTTTAACTAGAACAAATCGATATCAACAGTTCAAAAAAGTATAGGGCGCATTTTGATTTGAAATCAGCATGATAATAGGTATCCTTTCCAGTTGAATAAAATTGCATGCAAGAGCCAAAACCCCCTCACTAATATTATATTTCAAACCAAACATACAACCACGAAGCCAACAAACATAACTGATGAAAATACTGATTACTAGACAGGTTTGCATTCCCAGAGCATTGTACAACAAGTGCAATGCATAATTTAGCATTATAGATTCAAGAAATTCACAGTTGTTGAAACAGCGTGTATGCGATTCCTTGAACTTCAGATGCATTCTTCTTTGGTTTCTGAATCGATTTATGTGTTACATGTCTAGCGCTGCTTGTTTCACAAATCACTGGCTCATATGACTTTTTAATGAACTTTCAAGCTTTGCCCGAAGGAATTCTTGGCGTGCTGGTTCGAGAAATGTTACTGCATTCTGGCATGCAAGAGCATTTGGGGTCCTTTTTCTGTGTCGTTGTTTTACTTGAGAAATTGCAAAAACTATTCACCTTTGTTCGGCATTCTCTGAGAAAAAATGATACTTCATATTCCTGCCGTTCTCGAATAAAGAAGACGTATGCCTTTACGACACCTTTAGGCATGCATTCTCTCATCGACGTGCTAACGATTTGCAAATAACGTGTGGCATGATCAGGCGTGGGTTGGATGCAGTTGCAACAAGAGGAAGGTGAATTTACAATCCGTTTCTTTCACCTGCCGGATTGCTATCGAAGATACGATCGATGCACGTCATCAGCCGTTGACGAACACTTTTCACACTCAGTTTTGCTCGTGCGGTAGAAATGGCGGAGATGGCTTCGAAGGATTATCATGTACATATTTATGAGCAAAGACGACGGTAGCGATTCACATCTAGACCGGCAGGCGCTATTTGTCTTGTCGATAATGCTGCTCACCATAAAGGGCAGCGATGTGCTCGGGAGCGTGCAATATATGGGCGCGGCTGGTAATGTGCGCTGGTTTCATCGCCAAACATCCGGAACGCATGGTCAAGCGAGATGTTATTGGAATGAAACGGGCGGGCAGCGACTAAAATGATGAGAGTATTTTCCAGGATTACGTAACTCTGTCCGCTTGTGTGCGTGTGTATACACGGGTGTGAGAACTAAGCCGTGGGCAAAAGGTCAGCCCACGGGGCTGGGTGTCTCTATCTGCTGTCAACAGTGCATTTGCATTAACCTCGAACGGTCGAATGGTGGTGAAACTGACCGGCGTCGAAGGGGGGTTTACATGACTCTTCCCACAAACCCGCCCAACGCGTCGTTCTCTTTTCCTCTGTCGAACTGCCGAACGTTCCAACCGGGCAGGAAAGGAGTGCAAAGGAACTACCGGAAAGGGAATGCCAAACGCGACGGACCGACGGACAGGGAGAGAGCAAGAGTGGGCCACTTAAATGTAACCGAAAAGTCATGTTCGCCATTATTCTTCGATGTACAAAACATTTAATGTTAAATTATGCAAATAAATCTTATCCCCCACAGTGATAACATAATGGACTGTACAGACACCGGGGTGTCGAGTCGGATCGAGTATGTTTGGTGCCTGACCGTAGATAATGGGCGCGGCTTGGAGATTCCAGCTAAGATAACGAGGGGCCACCGGAAGTGAAGCGCCGGTTGCATGATTGCTCGGTTCGCTCTGGAAGCCAGCATTAAACTCTATTATGCGATGGAACGATCCGGATTCAGTGATGGCAACAAAACTAGACATCAAGCCATAGCTGTCGTTAGGGCTTTCTCCCGTTTCAGTTGCTAGTGGTGGACTGAATATTGGATGCTGGAAATAATTTCTTTTCAACTGTATTAAGCTTTGTGAGGACTTCATTTTGCTGTGGACGAATTATTTTCTAAGTAATGGGGTAAGTGCTCCTATAGTGATGCTACACCAATAGTGGAGGTAGTGGCATAAAATCCTAGCTTTACGAAGAAATAAATACGATAGCGTTATTTGTACTAGTATGAAATGTTCCTTGCCCTTTTACGGAGTGTTTAAAAGATAAGCCTTACCACTCCGTAATATATTAAAGCTCCAAAATTCGTATTTTCCAAACACGTTGTACCAAAATGCTGAATACCTTAAGAATTTATCAGGAGTGCTATGATTTCCTTAAGGCATAAATCTCCGCAAAAAAAGATTGGTCTATATGACGGAATGCGTTGACCTATGGCAATGGTCTGAGTTATTTGGACTTTCTGTTTGAAATATGATTCAAAAACAAATTAGAGTAAACATTTATTCAGTATTTTCCAAGTTTTCCAAGTACTACCACCACTATAGGAACACGATACCATCACTATAGGAACCATACCACCATTACAGGAACAACTAGCTGGGAAGAAAAATACGCTTTTTTCGTGTATTTTACATGATAAACTGTAAAAATAGATGTCTTCTCAAGAATAATGGTGTTAAGATCATAATTGGTAAACATTTGTTAAATATTCTGTAATAGACACTTGAAAATTGCGTCATATTGTTAGTAACACGACTAAGTGCGCCACTATTGGTACAGTTACCCTAAAAAACTCTTTTTCACATCTTAGTCGCATAAATGGGGAAGGGAACATTGGTTTCCTAATTTGTGAATCATTAATTTCCTAAATTTCCAACCTGAACAAAAACTCTACAAATGAGACGCCTTGTACTCCGTTTAACCAGTTCCTTAATAGCTAATAAAATATTTCTCATTTGATTCCCCCTATTTTGAATGCTCTATGTTTTAAAATATTTGTGGTGATTTCGCGTCCTGGGAATGATTGTGCAACTTAATTTTAGATTAGTAGATTAGAAAACAAAGTTTTTTTTAAAATCTTCTACTATCAGCTACTCGTCAAACTTATTCTAAACCCGATAATGTCTCTATTTTTGTCACATCCAGGATGCTCGTTAAGGTGTTTTATCTTGCCGCTTCCTTCAAACGCGATGAGCCGTATGTCCTATTAAATTTAATATTGATCGTCTGAACCCCGTTTCTGTACGCAGCTCTTTAAAATCTGATGGTGTGTTGCCAGTTACATCCAGCTTAAGAATAATTTTTCTCATTTTAGTTGCATAACTTTCATTTGTGTCTTTCGCCAGGCCAAAACTGCTTGGCGGTTGTTTTAACTCATAGAACGATCTTTCTTACGCCACATTGTATTCGCAACAAGTTACGTGTAAATAGAGTAAAAATCCTTCAATCTATGCAGCTCAGTTCAGAATAGCTTGATGGTGACCTAGACGGGTTATCTCTTGAAGGCATACTGATTCTGCCTCTTAACCCACTGTATCAGCCAAAGGTTGGGGAACCCCTCTTACTGTTGTTATTATACGGTAGAAGTAGAATGGGTATTCAAGAAGAGTAAAAATGTAATGTGAATGTAAATCTAAGCATGTTTTTGTTCAATCACACGAACAAAGTCATAGGAAAGTGGTGTCTTTATTATGATCCGAAACGTTATTACGTTTGCTGGCTGACAAACATTTTTCACTTCACTGAAGCACGTACTTTAAAGTCCTTATCGCTAATGGGCGGGATTTTTTTTACACACGTTATTTTATGTGTTCGTTTTTTTTTATAATCGCAGTTGTCCAAAATCATAAGCAAACCTTCCTTTAAATTTCGCAACCAAATTCACTTCCGTTACGGTCCAGGCTCGCTAAAGAAAAGGTGTCAGAGTTCAAGCTGCCCAAAATGGAACCATGCGTTGGCTTGTTGGGCTTAGCGCTGTTAACCCTTACAAGCGTTGTACAAGGGTGAGAATATTCATCATTACATAAACATGTGTCACATCGTGATCAATTGATTGAAATTTCACTCGACGCTTCCAGAATATTAATTATTGGTCCGAAGAAAATTTATCCCGGTCGTCAATCTACGTCGTCTAGTAATTTTTTTAATCGGCCAGTGGAATTGTCTATAGCTTTTGGGAGAACCGAAGATACCAACTCAAGCCAAGTATTGCTAACAAAAAATGTACATGTACGGCAAATGTACATATACATTTTCGTCCGACTGAAATTATCGAACGATGGAATGCTCCTTTGGCAAACTCAAATATGTGATACAATTAAAATATTATTTTACCATTATTTTAATCTCTTTAGTGAACCTACTGGCAGGAGTTATGGAAAACTTGGACTATCCAATCAATGTTCCAACAGGAAGTGGAGAGACAACTTCGGTGCACTTTGCATCAAACATCGCTGTTCTCGATTATCTGATGTCCATTGGTTCAAAATTTAACGAGATAGAAATGATAAAACAACAGCTTGCTCTGAGTTATCAAGATCTGTTAAAATACCGTCAGGATGATGGTTCTTTTAAATATTTTGAAGGATCGAATTCAAGCATCTTTTTCACCGCATTTGTTGCAAAGTCCATAAACAGTGCACGGATATACTTGGCGCAGGTGAATTTGAAGCTGGTAAATCAAGCATTCGACTGGCTTGCATCTAAACAGCAAAGCAGCGGACGATTTGAGGAAATTGGTCCCATTGTGCTGCAAGATTTCCAGGCAAACTCACAAAACGATATTGCCTTGACCTCATACGTTTTAATCGCTTTCATAGATAACTCCAACTTAAAAGGCAACCATCCTCATGTCATAGAAAAAAGGCATTATTTACATCTTGAGCCACAGCAACGAAATTGAGGATACTTTAGATTTAGCGATAGCTATATATACATATAGCGATAGTATATGCTTTATCTCTATATGGTTCCAAATCAGAAGTGTTGCAAAACCTTTAACGACATCTTATAAGCAAAGCCACTATAACAGCAGAAGAAATGTACTGGGATAGAGAAATCCATTTTGATGAAAGATCAACAGTTCTATTGCTCAGTTTACACGAGGCGTAAAAGCCTGTAAATCCATGCGAAAATGTCTGTCAACTGTCAAAGTAAGCGTAAATATGTTTATGGGTCGGCGAGTGAAAAATACGGTTTACACAGATTTGCGCTAGTGGTATTTTGTTCAACCGTATGGAATATTGGTTGTTGGTGAAGATGTAAAATGTTTTTTGACAAGATTTCAGTGAACAAATAACCTCTCTGCTGTTTTTTTAAAGTTAAACACTCACGCACTCAAGCCAATATTGAATGCGTTTTCATTTGCATCGGCCCAGGAAAAATTAACGTCTACACGAAACGAAAAAAAATGACCGAAAAAGTGATATTTTCGCATGGATTTTCAGTTGTTAACGCTTCATGTAAACTAGGCATATCAAAATGGAATTAATGTTTTCCGATGGCTCGCAAACAAACGGCTTAAGACTGGCAGTCTTAAACGAACACAAGACACTTTCATCGGATTTAAGACACTTATCGCGCTGGCCGATGTAATAGCGCCAACAAGAAATGATTATACGGCCAATCTGATGATCCCCGATAAAAACAAGCATGAAACAACCAAAACTTTCGAGATTTCCTCTAACGACATCAGTACACAAAGATTTCAAGAGGTTCTCAGCGATGCGAAATATTTGGATATCAGCGTTGAAGGAAAGGGCCTCATATTACTAACTTTGCAGTCTACTTTTGCAAAGTCACGAACATCGATGTATCTTGACAGTAAATACATTATTGGATTCATAGAATAAACTAAAAATGGAAATATGCACGGCATACATATCAAAACTAAAAGGCAAGCGTTCCAATATGGCGCTAGTCGAAGTACCCAGTGGATACGTCGTGGACAACCATCCACTCAGCAATGAAACACAAATTACAACGATTCAGGTATGATTGTTAGAGTTGTTGGCAGAATGGTACACGTTTTCAAAACAGAAGAATAAAAGAAAAAAAATATCGCTCCACCTTCAAGTGATTTAACTTTCTCTTTATTCATGCTTATTTGTCAAGACAAATGGAACTTTAGTTTGGAACTGTGGACTGTAACAGACCATTGTGGTTTGAATAAGACCCAACTTTAGTGCTTGTCACATTCGTTGCTTAAGCTCAACTCATAAGATATAAAAATAACCAACAAAAATAACACCTATCAATCATTGAGAAAACAAAAACATAACAAACGCTAAGATAGAAAAAATCGAAGTCAAAGTTAGGAACCATTAAAATCACAAAAAAGTCACAAAAAAAGTTTTCCACATTGGAAAGCTAAATTAAACTAGAGTGTATTTATGTTAAACCCAGGCAAAGTAAGCAGCTGCTTGGGACTTCGAGCACGCGAGGGTCCCCGTACTGTTGACAGTGTTTTTTTTTTCAAATATGAAATTCTTTTAACCATTTTCACTTTGCTTTCAATTTTCTATCATTGCTAAGAAAAATTGTAAAGAATTGTAAACTATGACAAAAATATTGTCTAAAACACGGGGCCTCTCGCAAGCTCGAAATGAAAAGAAGCTCACAATGAAAGAAACAAAAATTAAGAACACATTGTTTAGACGTCGTCGTAGTGCATGGTGCTCTAACCATGGTGTGGATCGATTGAAAGCAGAATAAAAATCGAACGATTTCTGGCCAAATTGTGCGCGAAGCAATTCGTTGCAAACTCTTATTAGAAAATTTTAAATCTAACAAAGCCACCCCAATCTTTACGCCATAGAAGCAATCAAATACAAGGTAAGTAGATAGAGCTGTTGCTGTACAACAATTGGACATATGAACGTAAAACATGCGTCAATTGATTTTAGTATAGCACATAATGGAGCAAAACTTACACGATTGAAGGCATCTACTTTATTAAAGAAAAGGCACAAACAGGAAAAATCCCTGATGACTGTTATATGGAATACTTTCCTGTAAAGGATCAACGGCACAAGTAAATTGCTTCCAACAGTAAGAACCTTTGGTAGATTCATCAACAATTATTGAACTCAATTTGATAAGGAAGAAAATGATGTAACTGAGCTATCTGGATTATGTTTTAAAGAAGATAAGAGCAGTGCACGGTAAAAACACTGAAAATAATTATACTTTAAGGCAGAATTTTAAAGTGGGTTCATTTTATGTTATCGAATGTTGTCGAAGTGTATCTTGAAGATAAAAGATAAAAAAAACATGCGCTGACGTTTAGTAGAGGGATGTTCGATGTATCACTTTTTGGAATTCATAAAAGAAGAGGGAAATTTGATGCCTAGTTTGAAGATAACAGACATTTTGCATGGCAAAAGACATGAGCTGCACTTTGAAATCATACATGAAATTTTATTGACTTTACGAATTGCAAATCCTACAAATAATGCTTATGGCTGCTTGGGGCTCCTAGAACCCTTAAACCGCCTCTGGTTGAATCAACGAATAATTGGTTCGGACCATTAGCGATGTCTTTTAGAAGTTTATTTAAAAATGAACAATTTTCCAGTGGCAGCTAGTTTTGGAAGTAGTGACATCCGTTCACATGGAAATGGATACATTCATTCTGTTTATAAATCCACGCCATACTCGCATATCAGTCCCATTTGACTTTTCATGACTTTTGAGTAAGCCCCATGTTCATTTGCAATATATTTTCTAAAAAATAATTGAAGTGGCCATTTGGTGCATATAAATTTGAAAAAAAAACCAAATTGACTACGTCGCAAATTGAAAGAGCCCGCATAACAGTCTCATAAATGATCCTTTTGAAAAATTAACATTGAGTCTTTGTTATTGAAATTTAAACTATATTGTAATGTAAAGTAATCAAAATCAGCAATAATCGGTTGTATTTCAAGTGTTTTTAACGAATTAGTGCATCGGTATGACACTCGTAATGCCGGTGAGCCAAGACTTCCCGGCTATCTGTCTGGGAATGCCCGAAATTCGTTGTTCTTCAAAGGAGTACAATGGTACAACAGGATGCCGAGAGAGATTAAACAAGCCCAAAATCTAAGGGAGTTCAAACGCCTATGCGCCATATA
>KE524775.1:357367-373460 GCA_000441895.2 Anopheles sinensis | reverse complement strand
TAGCGGACGTAGGCGGAAACCAATGACAGTAGTTAGTTAAGTAGTTAGTAACGAACATTTGGTGAAAGTTTGAGACGTTTGTCTCTTATTTTCGCAAAACTACGTACAGTTGAATTCGAACGTCTAAAATTACCCGCGCACAAACACCTGGAGAACCCGGAGCGATCGGGGTCGAAGATGGCCAATGTACTGAAGTTGCCGAAGGCAACCACATTTCGATATATATTATTTATACAATATTTAGAAGTCTTTCGAGAAAATTGAGTGTAGATTGCGAAAAACGCACATTTGTAAAAACCGGAACACGAGATGCCCAGCTGCGGGCCAAGGTGCTGCGGACCGTTGAGGCTAACCCGAGCCCCTGCATCAAAGATGAGGCTATGCGGCACAGTGCCGGCTATGAAACTGTTTGGAGCATACTGGCATGTGAAGGATACAAGACTTATGATGTCTTATTAAGTCTTATTTATAAGATTATCTATGCTCCACACAGTTTCATAGCTGGCACTGTGCCGCTTACACACATCTCTAATGCTGAGGTTCGTGGTTAGCTTCAACGGTCCGCAGCACCTTGGCCCGCAGCTGGCCATCTCGTGTTCCGGTTTTCACAAAAGTACGTTTTTCGCGTTTTACACTCAATTTTCCGAGAAAGGCTTCGATTTCCGGCATATGGTTTCCTTCGGCAACTGCAGCTCATTGACCAACTTCGACCCTGACCGCTCCGGGTTCTCCAGGTGTTTGTGCGCGGGTAATTTTAAACGTTCGAATTCAACTGTACGTAGTTTTGCGAAAATAAGAGATAAACGTCTCAAAATTTCACCAAATGTTTGTTACTAATTAGTTAACAAACTAGTGTCATCGGTTTCCGCCTACGTCCGCTAGGGGCGCCACAGTAGTGCGTCTAAGGCGTATCGATTTACTTTGGGACAGACTTTATGTGAAGCGGGTAGTCTGACGCTGTGCTTGTAGTGCATTTAGTAAATGTCGTAGTTTTTGAGCCCGTAGTATTTCATCTGTCAACATGGTCTTTGATTATGGTGATGATAAGTAAAAAATGAACTGGGACTTTTTTATTGTTTGCTAGCCTAACACCTTTGAGCTCAAAATCTTTGAGCTGTTGGCTATTTAATTTAACGCATTAGAATGAAAGAGTCTACATAGCTTTGAGACACGCGCGCGTAAATGAGGACAGTTGGTGGACATGGCTGTACGAAAAGGACTAGTAGCATCTACATCTCGTCAGTAGTTGGGTCTATTTGTGTTCTTGATAGCGGCACCACATTATCAAACCAATGGTAATTGGCGGTGTTGACTACAAACAGAGCAAAAATACCCTTTTACACTCCGGAAAGTGGTGCCTCATTAACCTCGGAGGACTCGGCGATTTACCTGTCGAGGTGAATGCTAGGGACCGTTGTATGCAAGGAACAAGATTAGGTCCCTTAAGTAGTACTGCAGGTTTCACCACATTATCAACCAATGATAACTGGCGGTGTAAACTAAAACAGTGCGAAAATACCTGCCCTACTCCGGAAAGTGGTCCCCTTTTGCTAGATGGGAAATCTAAGATGTATCTCTTTGTGCAATTGATGGCGACCGTTGTGCGAATGGAGCAGAGTTGGATGCGAATGTTCTGGAGAGTAATGCTCCAACGCCACCTCTCGTTTGATAAATTAAACTAAAATATCTTAAGATATCTTCGTCCTTCTCAGACCTATGTAGGGGTAAGTGGTGGGACATATCATCATCATCAATTAGTCACTATTGAAGTGCAAACATACGCATCGAATGAAACCCCGAACATCAATGTTTTGACGTGCAAGCTAAACAAAGTATTCAATGAGGGATAATATGGGACTGATATGCGAGTACTTTCGCATTCGTCCTCAATAGTACGCGCATAACGTGTCCCATACATTGTTTTATCATCATTGTAGTATTAAAACATGTATTTTATGAAAAAAATCATTCTCCACAAAATGTTTATTGTGCAGTACAAAAGTTGTAATCAACCAATCACAGACAGCAAAACATTATAAAATAAAAATTTCCAATCGGTATTTTCTCAATATGGTGATTTTGCAAATGGGACTCATATACGAGTATAGGCAGTTTACGTATCGCTTGAAAAATTCATTCGATACAATGGATTTTTCTAGGTGGATTGCTTGATATTGAATTGTTAGTATCTGTAAGTCTAATATCCTTTATCCTTTTGCTTCATTCATCATGCAATAACATCTCAGTACATATCCCGTTGCATAGATTTCCATCAACGAAAAATAATATTGACCAGTCACATGTTTGTATATCATTGTAAGAATAATTTTCCAGTAGAATGTTTCGTGAAGGAAAATGAATTAATCGTAAAGATCTTCGTTAGAGCGGTCGTCCACTGTATATTGTTGAACTGCAATACGCTCTAAAGAAAACAAAACATATTTAAAGAATTAAAAATTAAAAATTGAATTGTGTTACTTCTGTGTATATTACGTACCTGGATTGGCTGAATCCCGAACTATAACATAGGCCGGTCGTTTGATGGCTATCAGCTCACGTCTGTAAGCTGTGATGATGAAACAATTTTCTTCTATTCCCAAATTGACGTAACGTACCATAACAGTTGTTGCTCCGAACAGAATGCTTATAGACTTTATGCAAAGTAGAGTTTGAAAAAGTCATGATTATTATTAAAGTCTATATTTATTAGCTTAGTATACACACACACATACTTACCTTAATCCCCTTTGGTGGAGTTTGCTCAGAGATGGGCGATTGGTCCACGACGAAACCACTAGGAAAGTTTACCTCCACCGTCGCCAAGTGCGAACGATCGTAGTTATGCCTCGGAATGTAATTCACGCATATTTTCAGTTTCAGCTCAACCTTAGAAGATGTGTTCAGTTGTTCTACTACTAAATTGAACTGGTTTTTCAGTTTTTGTATATCTACACTATGGTTGTACCTTACACTCATGAAAGCCAAACCTACTCCTGTTACATTCACATCTATCTTTCTTGCATAGTTAGGAATCTCGAGAATTCCATGTGATAGGCTATTTTTGGCATTCACGAATATGTGTTGCTTTTTGTTGTCATAACTTATTTGAATAGTGTAGTTGTATTTGGGCGGTGGTATCTGTTCGGCAAACTTTTTAAGAGCTTTAAATCCTATGTAGGTTTCTTTGGTCAGTGCAGTGCTCCTTGCATTTGATAGACTATAGGCAAGCGACCGCATGATCAATGCATCGTCACTATAAAGATGCCTTGACTCAATTATTGCCATAAGAAAATAGGCAATAGTTTCGGTACTTTGAGATCTTGTTGACCAAAATAACTCATTATTTTGATTGCCAAAAGCGGCTTTACTCAGAAGCCTTGTAATGGAATTTACTGCAACAGACGATTTTGAATCATTTAGATACAAAGCGTATGAGGCTATAGATAATTCATAAGAATCCAAATTGTAGAACAGATGGCTCGTTACATATTCAATGGCTTTCCTTATTACATCAGAATGGATGGTTTTGGTGGAAGGATTTTCCAGAAATGCTATCAATATAGAAGAGGTGAGTACAATGTTATCCTGTACATTTGTATGGATTTTGCCAACATCAAATCGTCCGGAAACGTGCTGTTTAGATTCTAGCCATTTGTACGCATCATTCACCATTTCATCATCCACTTCTATCGAATGCTTTTGAAAAGTCATAAGTAGGTACAGGGCGCAAAGGGTTTCCTGTACATTTCCATTTGAATCATGAAACGATCCGTCTATTTGACGATTCCTCAAAAGTTTTGAATATCCTTGTTGAAGAAGGATTTTTCTTTCTTTAGTCAGAATTACATCTGAATCAATAGTTAGTAGTAGGTCGGCTACAGAAATTGTGGTTGCCAGATGGTAAATATTGTTTGTACTGTTATCTATTGAAAGATTCAAGATGTCCATGTTACTAGTAGCAACAACGAGCGGATTTTCTGTAAAAAAACAAATACATTTTGATACAGTTTTGAGTTGATTTGATTAGTCAATAGAAGCGACACTACAATAAACACTTACGTTCGAGCTCAAATTGTACTTGTACTGATTCACGATCCGCCATATCGTCTACATGTAAGTTGATTTGAAAAGACTCATTAGCAAAAGTGTCGTGACTGAACAATATTCGTTTTTCTATCTTTTCTACCAGGCTTTCTGGTACTACTCGAATTACTTTCTCGATGGCATCATGGTCAAGTAAGTTGGATGCCTGCACACGAACAAGCACCTCTCCCAGCTTTCTAGCTCTAACCAGGAACGAAACAGGAGCCGCCTGTCCGGATGGAATATGAAGCACTTTGATTTGATCTTGTTCTGTGAAAACAAATAAACTTTGTTAGGATTGAGATGGATGTATCACACACGTGCTTTGATATTTACTGATCGACGAATCCACAATAATTTCCATCTGATTATGAATGCTAGATAACTGCACTTGAGTGAACGCTGCTGCATGGTTGTTGAAAACAGTAAACGTCAACTCAGCTACTTCACCTCGTACGATGGAGTAGGGTAGGCTCTCTACAATGTACAATGATATCTCTGTGCTAAATTCGATAGGGTTTTTGATTATACCGAAACCAAACACTGGGTCCATAGAAAACCCCGTTATGCACCACGGCGTCATTGTGTGTGGTGCAAATTCGTCCTCTACCATCAACACTTGACGGGTTTTTGGTAATGTATAATTTTTCCAGAGAAATGAATCTGCAAATAGCATTCTATATGGAATAGTTTTAGTCGACAGATCATAGCGGCCATCGCGAATTTTTAGTAAAGCATTTGAATCTTTTTGAGTCACTATGAAATATAGAATGGTTTGAATAAAATAAATATTTTTTCGAATGAACAAACTAATACAAAAGCCTCACCTAATGAAAGCTCGTCTGGAATTGTTATGAACATTCCATAAGACTATAAAATAATAAGATATACAGTAATCGCACGTGCATACAATTTTGCAGAAAGAGAAGAATTACCTGAATATCATCAAATACATTTGACTCTATTGCGTGAAAATTTGAATACATCATGTCCACATCCTGCCAAGTTAAATCGTGACTTGATCCAAATTCATGTAACCTTTTATCATACGCTGAAAGAGCTACATAAGACCCAGGGCGTCCATTTAATTGCAATTGAACGAGTCCTCCTGGTCTGATCTCTTTTTTTACCATTTTAATGTTAAACTGTTGACATAAAACAAAGCAAAGCTGTTTTAATCAGAATAGGACACAGCATTCATTTACTTACGTTGTTGAGAAACGAATAAAAGTTGATTTCCAAAAATTCATACAGCACTGATTTTCCTACGGAGGTAATCACCGACACTGTTGCTTTTGGAACCATCTTGTCTGTATAGCTTAATTTGATAGGAAACGTTAACTCGCGCGGCCGCATGAATCCTGCGTCGATAATATTGTTTTTTGCCAAAACATAGTATGATAAAAATTCAATCTTTTTTTTGCATGACACCAAAATGGTAACCGGCTTGCCTGGTTTCAAACTGTAAGAAGAAATGTATAATTGACATAAATATTTTGATTCGTTTGCAATTGAAACTATTTTAGAATTTTCTGAATACACTTATTGTTTGAAATTGCAAACATCAATTTTTTTTGAATATATTAAAATACAAAATACTTACTCTGATACAAGTTTAATTTCAAACATTGGAGCTGTGTCTATTTCGGACTTTTCTAGGTATTCTTCCAGTATATCATCATTTCCTATTGTCAACTGTGGATTTCAAATGGGTTGCATTAGTTCTCAATGTATAAGTGATTATTTGTTATGCCTCAACGATATCACTTACTGTTATTGGTATGTTTGTTAAATCATACGGATGTAAGCGGAGTTTTATCTCGCCATCCATATTAGTTTGAACAATTTTATCAAAATCACTGCCAACCTGCAGTTGACAGCTCAAGTTTGCGGCAGCAATGCCATTTTGGTCTTCTACTTTGATGGTTGTCATAAAGGGAACACCCGACTGATATAGTGGATATTTTGAAATCAGTTTTGCCCGGTACAAGGTCTTATAGATTGTTATTTGCTGCGATTTGGAAAGTGTGCGATCTGAAAGAGTAGAAATACTTAGTTTGATATGGGTTGCAAATGCATGTGGTAATAACTTACTTGTGTACTGCTCTTGAAATATAAAATCAACAGTCACATTTTCTGCATCATCGTACATGAGAAATGGTTCGCTGAATTGGATTTCAACTTGTGCTGTACCTTGGACTGTATGAGTTCTATTTTCTTTTAGGTAAGTTTCACGGCCAGTTAAATATAAATCAACAGTACCGCTTACAGGATGTCCAAAAACATTTCTTGCAGATATTGTTAGATTTAATCCTTGTTTTTCTATCAGTGGAATCGTTGTGGGCACAATTTCTACATCAAACGAGTTAAGAACGTATTTTTCGACTTCAAATGTCTTGGACACTAGCTTTTTTTCTGCCGAGTAGGCAGTTATTTTCCATATTCCCAGCATTGGATTTAAATTTATTTTCAATTGACCCTCGTGCACTCCGACGTGCAGAAGACCTTTAGGCCAGTTCTGAATCACGTCCCCTTGCGGGTTTTCTATCGTCACATTTACGGTCGTTATGCCGGCTGGCGCCTTCAAATCAGAATCTAACACGACGATACGGAAGAAAACTGTATCACCTGGCTTAAGTACAGGTTTGTTTATTTGTATCAAACCAGAAATCGGTTTTCCTATGAATATTAGTTGATTTTCCTTATGAAATATAAATCCACGTTGTCCATTTATAACGATTTTGTATATTCCGGGCATTAATTTCGGCAACTGAGAATGAAAAGATATGTAGTTTCGCTTCCACCTTCCTTTAAATAAGAATTCCACTTACGTTGAAGGATTCCATCTTGAAGTCATCCTTCCCCAAGCCTACCGATTTCGTAAGGTTAAGGATGGTTGTACCATCGTCCGTATAACCCTCCAAGTTTATCAACAAATTCGCTTTTGCCAAATTGGGATTAATGTTAGTTAAAACCAGCGTGTAGGGTTTGTTGGATAGAACATATTTTGGTCCTGCAACAAGTATTCTAAAATGGAAATCCAGGGAAGGTTACCATACCTTAGCTTCAATTTGATCTACAAATCTTAAGTTACAAAGTTGAAAAAAAATACCCATGTGTAGAATTGATAACTATTATCACCAGAAAAACACAAATACATTTCACCTGCCACATAGTGCCACTGATTAATCTACTTTTATGTATGTTCACCATGGATTCTGAGCAAAAACTGAAGGGTGGCGTTACCAGCGTGCCTATTTATATGGCACTATGAACACAAACACAAGATGGATTAATTAACGCAAACAAAGAAAAAAAAACATTTGGGAATCTTTAATGTAACGGCTGGAAAATTTCGATCATTCATTGCTCTAGATTAATTTGTTCAATCGCAGTACATACCCTCATGTTATTCTAGTGAATGTTTGCGAATCATGGTATTGGACAAACCAGGCACAGTAATTTCAGAACTGACTCATAAGCTTCAACATGTTTGTGTTTTTAAGCATACTGTTAATGATTGAAATGAACTTTTTTTCTTTCAAGCATTTAGTAAAATAATATTTCAGATAAAGAGGGGATAAATCTTATTAGCAAAATTTGAGGGAGAAAAAAATTATTTATACGTGCATGCGCAGTAATTGTAGGATCTTTGAATTTAAAAATCTTGTCTTGTAGTTCTGTACAATACTTTAAGGAATCAACATTATCAACGAAGCCATGAAACAACACACACATCAACGTTCGTCAGATTGTGTGGCTTGTAGCGCTTATCATGGCAAAGTATACCATCGTTGATGGTGTAAATAATTTCTGTTGAGCATTCCTATAATTAAAAATTCCCATGTACAGTATGTTTTATTTATTTTCTGGTTTGGGTTTTACTTGTGTGGTGTAACTACCTTTTTCAATGACTTTTAGAGAAGCCCCATCCAGCGGCGAATCAATCCAATTCCGGGGCCCCTAGCACTGGAATAATCGAAGCGCCTATAACCCTAATTGTTCTCTACCAAAGATGAAAGTTGGACATATTTTTATTTAAATCTTGTAATCTTATAGGCATGTGTGCAACATTGTTATATGGTTGGCAGTTTTTTTTACAATGATATACATGACCCTACACACTATTATTTTCCATACCTCGTCACATATCTTATGACGAATGTTTATTG
Source organism: Anopheles sinensis (assembly GCA_000441895.2). Classification (NCBI taxonomy): domain Eukaryota; kingdom Metazoa; phylum Arthropoda; class Insecta; order Diptera; family Culicidae; genus Anopheles; species Anopheles sinensis. The sequence goes on along the minus strand of KE524775.1, from coordinate 365,205 downwards.
ATCCTCATTGGGAAATATCAGGAAAAGAATCTTTTTCAATTTCCAATCATTTTCGTTTTAGATTCGATTTTCAATTAATTCTCTAAATTCATTAAGAATATGGTGTTATTTTAAATGTAGTTTTAAAAAAACATCATATTTACTTGAACAACCTGAGCACATTATCAAATTTTCCCTTTCTTTCCGTACCATGCTGTTCGCAATAACCCTTTATTTCTAAACCGAGCCGACTAAATAACTTTTTTTTGCAAACTGCTCTTTTAATATTTTTCTTCAATAAATGTCACGCTTTTCTTCTACTTCTCATAAATTCTAATCTTTTGAATTGTTCAACGAGGATGTTATTATTTATTAAAAAATAAAAAAAGTTGATCTAGCTCGCTGCCCATCCGAATGACCTTTGTCGCCGTAAGAATACAAGTAACAAAAAAAGCGTGAAATTTAACTGGCGAATAAAATTGATGACTTCTTTTTTGGTCTTAGGTTTTCAGCCTAGGGCCCCCTTAAGCTCAGGGCCCCCCGCGGCCGCTCAATCCGCTCATAGGTAGATCCATATTCCTCGTGCACAATTATCTCGGACCCGCAGACTGTTAATTTACTCAGTGTGTCTGTGTGGTAAAGACCAATTGAGACCACAGGGTTGTTTAATCGATCAAGATCATAAATCGTAACCAGCCTTCCGTCGAAAGAAGTGACAGTCCCTTCTTTCCCTGCTGAAACTGATCGGATGAAAGGGTTGCGTTTCAGTCATCCGACCCGTTTCCTTCCTGCAAAAACCCACGCTGGAAGAAAGCCAACGGACGGCTTGGCGACACATCTGTAGGCCGTTCCCCACAGACAGCAGCGTGCGAGGCTGAGCGAAATTGAATAAAATGAAAACGTTTATGGGTACATTAAACATAAAATTAGATTGTTATTGAGCGGGTAACAACTACGCCGTTTGGGCTGTTTCGCACCGATGAAGGGTGGGTTTTATGGTACGAGGAGGCCGTCCTGCCCACACTCGCTCCTTGTCTCTCCCGAGCCCGACGCCAGGAAGATTCCCAAAGGTGAGTGCGGGCTCCAATTCGATTGCTTCAATCCGAAAGATTTTGGATCCGCTTACTGGGGAAAAGTTTTCTATCGTTTTTGCGGTGGCGAGAAGTTTGCTATGGTTCGGAGGGCGGAGGAATGGTGGGTTGTAAAAAAGCTTGAATTCTGAACGACAGAGAGTAACCACTCGAACACAGTGGGCCGTACCATTCTTTCAAGTTGCACAGTGGTTTTGTATGAACAGTTCGTGGTGGATAAATGTTCAAAGTTATGTTTTTGTAAAATTTGCATCGTAAATACTTGTGAAAATTTATTTCATGTTTTTCAATTCAGTTTTATTAGACTTTGTAACACAGTTTTGTTTAAATATTTCTGTACTGTACAATTTTGGTTATTTTTATTGTTTTGTGATCGTAACAACGAAATTGCACTGCCAAAAATGACTTTAAAAAAATATAAATCAACAAAAGCTTGGTAATGTTCCACTTATGTATTTCACAGTGCTAAAGATGATAGACCAAAAAGAAGTCCATGTCCATGTCGCCCGTATCTCCCTTGGGCTTTTATCAGCTCCGAACTGCGCGGAACGGAACGGTGCGCTCGCAATAAAGCAACGACGAATATGAACACGGGGCAAAATTAACTGACAACAATGGCCGGGCAGTGGGAATATGTTGATGTTCATAACCGTACACTTTTATGCGAGTTCGTTTGATCGTAGCCGCGACGAAGCGAACCCCGGTTGGATGGCGCTGACAAACGAGGACAGCGCACGAGGTGCACAGGAACATGGCTCGAAATTGAACCAAATTGAAAAAGTTGGCCGCTGATGATGGCCCCCATCCGAATCGGCGAGCAGCTTGGCGACCGACGAATAGTTTTTTGGCAACGATTTTTCTCTTTTTCAAATGTTCCACCCGTCCCACGTGGGCCCACGCGAGACAGGCGTTACACAAATTTCGCAGCATATTGAGAGCCGCCGACCGGTAAACTCCCAAGTGGCCGAGCTGGTACAATTTTTATGTTTCAGTGAAAAGTTTGAAGCTTTTGAAAAATATAACATTTCTGAGCAAGTTTTCGGCTACTTTCCCATGTTCGTCGAGAGTAGAATGTTTATGAGTTCAATTTATTTGTAGGAAATGCGTCTGTCGTAGGGAATTATAGAAGTTTTCAAAGATCAATTTAACAACTTTCAAAAAAGTTGTGGCTCAGAAGTTGCAGTCGCATCGAGTAAGTTCACAGTATTTTGTTTTAGTTTTACGCATTTATGGAATATTGTAGTTAATCTTGATTGATATGAACTTATTGACGGTTCCAATTTGCAACAAATTGTAGTTATAAGAAGTATTACTATTAGTTTTAGAGCCATTTAGATGATTTATCTATTCTAGTAATTTTGCTGTTAAAAATGTTAGTGAAAACATGCAGTTGCAACTAAAAAACAAATTAACAACCTGTACGCTAGCATCATCATTGTTGGTTTACCAGAAATGGAAAATGGGTTTTACTTCTTCAACATTTCCCGCAGCGCAGCACATCCATTTTCCTGTGTTCCGTATAGTTCTACTGCGGTTTTTCTGGACTTTTCTAGCACCGCTTCCGGGACAAACATCAAAAACCTTCATCAACTGCGGCTACTTCAGTATGGTTCCTTCAGTGTATGTGTGGTATGTGTGTGTGCGGTTGAACTTCATTCACGTGTCCGTTTCCACAACTTTCTGCTAATTTTTATGAAAGGATTTAAGAAAAAACCTCTTTTGGAAAACATTCGCACCTACTTCTCGTTTCGGTGGCGAAAGGCAATTAGCAGCGGCGTTGTTTAGAAGTTGTAAGAAAACGCTTGCGGAACGGAACGTCCTGGCGGCCGAATGACTGCGGGTGGTTTTGTTGTGAAAATTCTACCTTTCCCGGCTGGAAGTTTCTTTCTCCTGAGCTTCAAACGTACGGCGTTGGTTGATCTATGCGAGCCAAGCAGCTTGAATCCTTCAACTTGACGGCAGAATGTTCGGCCCTACGTAATGGAGCACCCGCCGAGGAGGCCTTAAGCTGGCTGGAGTGCTTTTGGAAAGCTGGAAAAGTTGGCCCTTTTGAGCAAAGTTTGCTACCCCGATGAAGGAAAACGTCCGGGGTTTTCTAGTTCGAGGTGCTCGAATGCCGTGAATTTCAGGGAATTGTTCAACAACGTGAGCATTGAGTTTGGAAACATTTCCTGAAAAAAGAAATTCTCTTAAATAAAACTAAAAGAGGAAAAAAGCCTTTTAGATTAAGCTCTTAGGGAATATGATACTTTCTTGGTACTGATGGTTCTCGGACGATTCGTGGAAATAAATATTATTATTATTTTTCATTCTTAAGCTTTGCTGAAAATATCGTAACTGTAGGTGATGATTATATACATCATCCGTATATTATGACAAATATTATTTTATTGGGTAAATTTCTTACCACAGGTCAAAAAGTGAGCACAATTTGCAGCGCAATGCTATCCAAAATTGTTTCATGAAAATGTGATACATTACAAGTTTAACGATGCGCAGCCTTTAACTCGCTGCCGCTATGTTGATAAAAGTGTTAAATTGTTGTTTAACACTAGAATACATTGATTTGAAAACTTGCCTGAATGTTTTTTAGGGGTCATTCTGACCCATGTTTTTCAACACGCTGTATCTTCGTTAGTGTTCAAGATTTTTTAAATCCGTAAACGACTAATCCGTGTTGAAAAACAGGGGTTAAAATGACCCCTAAAAAGCATTCTAGGGATAGTCAAGTTGGTTCTCGGAATCGGTCCATCAAAAAAATATGAAATTATTTTTCTTAGATGCTACTTTGGATTAAAAGACAAGCCTTTTTTTTTTGAAAAAATATTAAGCCATTTTTGAGATATTTAATGTTAAAATCGCATTTGGTGTTCTAGTGTTAATAAAAAAATCTTTTAAATAGCATGAGTGTCAATGCTCTGTTGGTAATGGACTCCACTTACTAATAACGCTTTCCGTCTGTTTTGCCAACAATTATTTTGCGGCCAGCAACAGCGTATTATTCATACAACTTTTTCAGTTTTCCAAAGCATAAATATACTCAAGTGGGTCTACGGGGTATTTGCGGTGTAATGGATAGAAAGTTTGCGGAACGAACCGCGATGAACCTGTGAACCGTTTGCAAGTGAAACTAGTGGAGGAATGCAAGAGATTGCGGAAAAATCATTCAATGTGTTTATATAGTTGAAATAAAAAATAAAAACACTTCATACCCCTTGACCCCTTACCAGACGGAAGTGAGAAAACAACAAGCGGGTAAAACAACTACGGAGTTAAAAACACAAAACCTAAATATGCTCTCTCGGAAGGAAAGTTAAGAGGCTGGCCCCCCAACTTATGCTTCATCCGGAACGGAAGGTACAGGCGTAAACTCCTGCTTGCGTTAATTTAGCAGGAGAAAAGCACATGCAATGAAATAAACAAGTGTGAAAGAGAGACTCGTGAAAGCGTGGAAAGAGAGAAAGAAATTCCCAAATCGGATAAAATAACGACGAGAGTATAAAACAATCGACAAAAAAGCGAAACACAACTTGAACAAAAACAAAATAATTTAGTTGCAACCAAATCAACCGGAGCCCCCAGGCGACCGGGAACAATAAAAGTGGTGCAAAATTTGTTGATGAATTATGACCAAACTGGTGTTGAGTGAAACGTGTAACAAGCTCATAATCTTCCAGATACTTTTTGTTTTCCACCGCTTTTGCTTAACCAACCCCACTCGTTGCCGGGGGTTTGGTGCTGAATCGAACGTAAGCGGATTAGCAAGACCTTCGCAATATTTTGTACTTTTCTGACGATGTGATCCGATTTCTCGAGCAGCGTTCATCTTAAATTTGTTGGCAACAGTTTCCTTCTTTGGTGGAAGTCATGGATGGGATGCTGTATTGTAAGCTAAAGCATTACTGGGATCATGATTTCGACGATGTTTTTTCCGTTTGGAGGATGATTTATAAAAGAAAAGGAAGCATTACGTTTTATGAAATAATTCTTGGATGATTGACACAACATTAAAACAAATTTATTTTAAAATCATTGAAAAAGATTTGTTGAAGAAAGATTATGATTGAACACTTCTAGAACAACATAATTTTAAGAATCAACTTGGACATAAAAAAAATCCAAGTTGCTCTAACAAAATGCAATCCCATCTCCACAACCTACGGTCTTGCAGCAGGACTTCGTATTGTCTGTCTTTAATTTTCCTAAATCGACGCTGGCAATCACGTGCTCAACTGTCAAGCCGGTGCGTTCCGGGATTGAGAAAAGCAATTTCTTTTCGCCGAGCGCCACAACTGCGTCGATCGTGTGCGGAATTACTAAAACCATTCCCTCTGGGAAGGGAGGAAAATGCGTCGAAACAATAAACTTGTTTCGTCCGTTGTAATCGGTGGAAGTGTACGCCAGTCGTGCATTTTCCAATCTCGTTTCTTTTTTCATCCACTTTCCTATGTTTCTCCCTTCAACGAAACAAGCTGTCAATTAACACAAAACGAGCTGGCATGCTTTTCATTTACGTTCTTGTCGTAATGCCTAATTCATCTTGTTTGGAAGAAAAAAATTTGTGGTTTACAGTGGCGCTAACTGATGGTTTGGAGGATAATATATTCAAATGTGGCGTATATTTTTCTTTTACCAATCCAGTATTTGTTTCGCCCCAGCGCAGCCTGGTTTCGTTGTGAATTTCTTCTAATTTTCTTTGCTCCTCCTGAAAGCAACTCCCTGCTGTATCCGTTACCGCCATCGATTACCATGTAATGTGTGGGTGTACATCTTGATCCAAATTGGTCCTAAAAGTAAAATAGACAATCAATTTGTTGCGCCGGGCCCAAGCAGGGAAATTTATACGGCATCATCTGTATGCAAATCATGTTTTTAAAATCGAAACGAAAGTACTTTCTTGGATTTACGATTTTTCGCCGATTCGGCCGATGCGGTCGTTTTCCCTGCCGAGTGGGGAGGAGTTTTCCGCTGCGTGTGCAACCGTATAGGGTGGACCGGGTCTATTTTCCAAGCTACCTTTTTTTATCTCCCAAACATTTCACACACCCGGTCGACGCAACGGTGCTAGGGGTTTTGAATGTTTTCCAGTACATTCGCTCAACTGGACATCGTAAAGAAGAAGGGCAGAAAGCTTTCCTGCCTCACATACATAGGTACGACCGGCTGAGCATCCCCAAACGGGGATCTTAAAGTGGAAAAAAATGAAATCGATAGAGTATGTGCGTAAAGACGCTCCTGTGCGTTTCGTTTCGATGGGTACCTTTACGTTTCGGACCGATTTTCAATGCGAAGTCCTCCTGCCATTTAACCAAAACGTGCCCGAGTGTGATCAGCATACCGTAGGAGCATACCAGAGCCCGTCATCGACCATTATCGACCTACCGAGTGGCGTTTCGTTTCGTGCTTTGATATAAATATCTCACCAAGGTATCAATTTCCTATCGTCATTTGTCTTTTCCAATGAATTCGAATTCCGGTGCGTCGGTGTATTGCGGGGGAAAATGGTTCGAAAAAGGGGATCTTGAAGCACCAGTGGGGAACGGAGGGAGTTATTTGGTTGCGTCAGAAGATTCTTTCAGGTTGTCGTGCAGTGTAGCATTACGGGCGTTAAGCCCAATGATGTGCCTTCTGAACGCTAACGACGGTGTTCTTTGCCGGATGGCAACTAAACACCCCTGACACTGAACGGATTGGATCCGGTTTTTATTTGTGGTCGTAAATTTCCAACATCTCTCGATTCCTTAGGCGACGAAATTCCCTACGATTGGAAGAAAATCTTTTCGCACCCAAAACCGGCGTAAGCAAAAGAAAAACACCGGAAAAGGATACAATAATCGAAGGACAATCCGCTTCTTACACGGGTGTTTCCTTTAACGACCGTCTCTAGCCTGGGCTGGTGTGAGGACATTTCGTAGGTTTGTATGCGTAATGTCGGGTGAGGACAGCGAGTAAAGCCTACAAAGGGACTCGAAAATATCGGTTTCATCGGTACGAAATCGAGATTTCGGTAGTAATGCCTCAAAAGGGGGGTTGCCCGTAAATAAGACATAGCTAAACGTAAGTGGATTTACGCAGATCAAAACCCACTCCCTCGGCCTTCGGTGGATCGCAGGTGTTTTTCTGAATAACAATTTGGAGGGCGAAAAACACCTTACGCCCCATCCCCTGTACCCTTGGGGTTTTACGAGAGAAAAACACAAGTAATCGGTTACAGAGTTAGGCCAAGGTTTCTTCGGTTGGCGATGATGTACTTGTTTGCCGCTGGTTTCAGGAAAGCGTACGAGCGTCGAAACACTCGATCATATTTATTCTCGATATTGTGTGCCATTATGCTCACCGCAATGAAAATCTTTGCCCGTCGTCTATCGCACGGAGGGGTGTGATGTTTACACTCAGTTTTTGTGCTCCGCTCACGTACGGCAACACGTCATTTAAATCTCGTTATTTAGAATACCTTCCAGCAAAGGTAGCACCGCCTTTGGTGATTATGTTCCGCTCAAGGTGTTAGAAGAGCTTTGAGTGCCGGTGATGTACAATTATGATTGTGTGTACACAGCAAACATAGGAGATTACGGCGTCTGGTGGCGTCGATAGCGGCCGTTTCGTTTCAAACATATGTGTCTGTTTTAACCATCAAACATTTTACACGGTTCGTTCACTTCCTTATATTAAAGTTTTTCCGTTTATCAAAAAGATTTTCACTTTTCTACTGAACAATTCGTTGTAGTGCTTTGTTGAAGTGTATCGCATATTCTTTATTTATTTATT
>KE524775.1:234483-331693 GCA_000441895.2 Anopheles sinensis | reverse complement strand
CACTAATAATTGACTAATGTGTCTAAAATTTTCCCGGTTTTAAACCTATTAAATATAGTGCCCGGGTAGTGCCGGTCAAGTTGAAACATTCATTTTTCCCATAACAGGCCTGGTTTCACAGGCCTATGTTTAGTGTCCATGTTTCAAGCAAAAATTTGGTCAACGTGCAAAAAATATGATGTTCTCTGTGTTTTAGTAAATTACGTTGTCAATAAAATAATACTAATGAAACAATACGGAGTGGTGGGCAAAGGCACTGTCCCATAACAAACCAATTTTAGATAACCAATTGTATTTGCTTGAAACTGACTACCAAATACCTACTGTCGTTATTGTGTGAAATTCCAGGTGAATTGTGTTTTTGGTTTTGTATCCTTTCATCCTTTCATTTTGATCAAGCAAGCTGATTGCTATGGTGGTCAAGGTACAGAGATTGTATCGAACCAAAACTACGTATATCTTAGCAAGTTTCGAATAATATTTCCTTGAAACGTAGACGACATTTTCTCTGTAAGTTAACATTGAAAGTTCCTTAAAATTAACTTAAGATTGGTTAGGTCATTTTGTATTTTGTAAATGTCTTTGATGGAGGCGCGCGTGTGTAGTGTTTGTGTGTGAGGTGGCTCAGGAAAGTATCCTTCAGGAAATGGCCTGAAGTTCGTTTTTGTTAGAGGTTTTGTGTGATTGTGTTTTTGTTTCGGTGAGAGTGTTTTGCGTCGAAACTGTGTGGAAATATGTGCTTGAATTTAAGTGTTTTTTTTGTATTTGACCAGTTCGAAGAATTATTCGTGCATTTCCGGTGTCCGAAAACACAAAAGAAAAGTGATTCGATCGGGCTGAGCAGCTTGCCCGTGCGTATTGAACACGGATTTGGTGCACATTTTTTGGCACCATGAGCGATACTTTCTTAATCTGGTGTTTCCTTGGCATGCCTGGTCAATCGAACAAATAGTGTCCCAGACCGGTCTCGTTTGTTATCCTTTTCATAATTTGTCAAATTTTAATACCTTTTCGGTAAACCTATTTTCTTTTTCTCTAATCGAGCTTGTTTCTCCTCATTTACTGTGGTTGCTATAGCGATCCTTCCATTTTCCCATCAAGGAAGTTCCATACAAAGATCACTATTTTCAACACTTTTAGTGCATCCAAGTTGCAGAATCACCCTTTTGAGCGCGACGCTAAGGATTTTTTATAATAAGATCAGATATGTTTCGAGGAAAAAAATGTTGATCAATCGCGTTATCAAGAATGATTAAAATCAATGTATTTTTTAATTACTATCGATTCTTGAAATGTTTCATGGAAAAATCGTATGTCAATTCTGGGATGAATGTGAAATTAACAAGTTGTATAATTTATCAACCGCGTGTCGATGATACTGTAGGGATCAATGTTCAAAATGGAAACCAGTTGATTTGTGTAGGATTTTATTGGTAACAATATAAAAATGTGTGGCAAAAAAACCTTTTCTCCTGACCACATATTTTTCCCAAATATTAATGGAATCTAGCAACGTTTTTCCACAATCATCGTTACTGTTAGGCGAGCCATAAACAGTTTCATCTTATTCCAACATAAAAGAAATCAATATCAAGTATCGATAATAAAATCAATCGTGCATCCCGTATTCAATTACTTCCTAGAATGAGTACCCAAACATTATTCGGTAAACCTCTGCCCGCATCAGCACTTTTATTTCAACTTTCGATTTGGCCGGAATGGATCGATCCATTACCGACAACCTTCAACTATCGGAACTTCTCAAGCACACTTGTGCTTACGGCGTACCTTTCAAAACACCGTTCAAAACCCTCTCCGATCGATTGGTTACTTCGACCGGTTCCGATTCGGCAGCAACTTTGACCGATTTGTGGGTCGAGTGAAATGTGTGTTTGGCATATCGTTCGTCCGTGCCGTTGTCTGTCCATTCGGCGGGAGATGGGAATGTTTGCGGTACCGCCTTCAAGGCCACCCAACAAAACAGTCTGCAACACCTCGTCGAGGGAAAAAGCAGGGAGATACCGACTTACCAGAGGTGTAGACCCGGAAAAGTCGGCACAGTGCCGGAATTACGCCCGGCACGCACAACTAACCATCGAGAATGCTTTCGGATTGCATTCGCATTTCTTGGGAGCGACGTTGCGAAAGGGATTCGTTTATCGTTCGACGAAGAAAGGAAAGAGAGAGAGAGAGAGGGAAGGGAAGGGGAATCGGGATTGCCAAGCAAACAAATTTGGACCATCGATAGAAGAGTTTTGCCTTCGGGGGGTAACCGAAACGTGCTCACATAGAAACGCACGCACACACACACACATATACTTCAACGTGATCCTTCGAAAGGGGGTTGATGGGGTGCTGATGGGGCTGAATCCTTGCAATGGATGCACTCTTGTTGCTGTTGTTGTCCACCGGAATTGGATTCTGGCATTCGATGGGAGCTGCCGGAAGTCTGGTCACCGGAAAGCATAAACACTTAGCCATATGAAACCATGGCCAAGGTCCACCGTCGGGAGGGTGAATCTGGCCAAATCAAGACAGAGGCAATCAAGTCCGAGCTGCTGTGCTCCAGAGTGTACGCACGTGATCACGCCGCTGGGTGAGCCTTCTGAGGAGCAGGGGGTTCGAAAGGGATGAGATTTCGATACTCGTAGCCTTCGGTGCTAAAGCCCTTCGAAGTAAATGGAGCTGCTTCGCAACCGCCAACTGCAACCAATTCCGACGGTTTACGATACGACACCCCCTTCCCGATCTTGTAATATGTTTCCGCCAAAACCTCGTTCGAGTCACGAATGGCCCCGAGGAGCAGCATGTTTCGAAAGGCGAGACCTGGACTTGGGCTTACGGTTTCGGTCGTCAGTTCAGCTCAATTGAAAGGCATCGCCGCGGGGAAAGGAAAATGTTTATCTCCACACCGCATACACTGGCACTGCGAGCCGATGAAGGGGTTGACTGGCGCCAGCCAAACACACACACAGACATACTCACACAAACCTACGTACAAACACGCTGGTTCACGTTAAGTCCTTGATTGAGAAACCGATGGTGGGAGTACCAGGAGCAAAGTTTGTGTTTTGTTTGGGAATGGGTTTTCCGGTCGTTTCCGCATGTCCTCTGTGGATGTGCGTCACACACATGGACACGAACCGGTCGGATACCGGTAGAGGAGGGGTGGCAAAAGTAATTGTAGCGTTGCTGTGCAGGCACTTCTGCCTTTTCTTCAACGCCGGAAAACCCGTTCCCGTTCCGAGCTGATCTGGTGCTGGAAAAGAACCGAGACTCGAAACGGAGTGTCGCTCGTTGGCGGTTCGTTTGAGGACAATCTCAGGCCATAGCTTTAGGGTCGGTGGTGGAGGGGAGGGTCAAACAAATGGAATCGTGCTCTAGCCAAGATAAATATCATTACCGAAACATCAACTCGACCGATGGAGACGCCCGGTCGTTTACCGGAAGCGCCCGGTGGCTTTCTGCCTCGCACCGGACTTTGACAAAGTGATCACAAACCTAATCAATACGATTTTGGTTTCGTCTACTGGGCAGTGATGGTGGTGGTAGTGGTCTATCAACCACCGTCGACGCCATCCAGTCATTTTCCCCCCCTCTCCACCTCCAACGTCATAGCGCGTGTTTGCCACTCAATCTATTGACGTTGGGAACCGCTTGCGGGAAAGGATCGAAAACAAGGAAAAAATTACTTATCGGAGAAATCTTGATTGTGTGCTTCGGCAAAGAAACGTCCCCATTTTACTCCTCAACCCCGGGAAGAGTGTGTGCAATCGACCCGAACGTGTAAAGCTTACCGGATCGTTCGGTTATGGGCGAGTGAACGGGGGGAGGACTTCATAAAGATAATGTAAATATTATGTCATCGCATCTTGTGCAGCAACCTTCGTATCGTGCCATATTGTCCGACGTGGGCCCGATAACTCTTTCGAGCCGAACCGGGCACGCGTGTGGGGAGGGTTTGCAGTCGAGTCGGCGTGTTGAATGATGATTATTTTGTCAGCTGTTTACGTTCACCGACGGTCACCGGGCTCATCGGCTTGGGTTTCCGGTATCCCGCCCGAATCTTCCCGTACTTCGGATGGGTCGGTTGGTTGATGCGGCTCATAAACTGCCGCCTCGGGACTACCTTGTGTTGGAGATAATCGCGTCGCGGTTGTGGTGGTGGTGGTGGTGGTCGAGAGAAGCGTAGGGTTGGTTTCGCGAAACCGTCCGTTTCGATGCCTGTATGAATAATGAAGATCGCAGATCCTTTCTCTACCGGAACACAATGGGAAATTTCGCGGTTAGTGGTCGTTATATTTTTCTAAACTGAAAATCAAATTAGTAAAATTGTGGTTTTATCAGATAAGAGTTAGACAATGAAATCTATAATATATTTTAGTTATTTTTCAAAGTTTCGTGTACACTAAAAACTCGACCAATACTGAATAAATTGCTGATACTTTCAACACATTAAGTGTTAGCTATACAGAAGTTGTTGATGGTTCCTTTGTTTTCTATTTTTTTTCAATTTTATCATTTAAAATTTACATTCGAAACTCAGTTTTGGTAAAACAAACAAATAGAACATGAAAATCTTAACCCGGCTTAGCAAAAAAACATAACAGCACATCATAAAAATACAGAAAATCGTTAGTTTTGTTGCACAAATCGAAAATTGTCTGCAAATATCGGTAGTTATAACGTAAAACAATAATTAATCGTATCATTTTTGGGGTTTTATTAATGTTAACCCAACTTTGGACTCATACACTAATACTAATAAAAACTATATCTTCATTCCGCATATGTATGCATCGCTGATCACTACTGTAATGCATTGACAGCGATCTATGTGAATGTGTATGCATTCGAAGTTATACAGCAGGGTTTAAAAAGCTCGGAGAAATCGACGTAAAATCAATCATTTTAAATATTCAGTCTTTGTGTATGTTAAATTAGACTTTTAAAAATAACTAAACATCATAAAATAGAAATGTATTTCCAGAGCTGGATTTCAACCGTTGCTTTCTGAAATAGTTTCAATTAGGATTTTGTGGGAAAGGGTAACGCGCGTAAAAACATAACTCATTCTTCACTCTTCTTAACGGAGCATCGCCGGGACGTCTAGCTAGTTCTTTATGTTCAGAATAACATTCATCGCATTCATTTGACATTAATAAAATTGTTTTATAAGTATTTGGAACGATCGTTTGGTGTTCAAGTTGTTGGCCGAGGTTTTATTCCTAAAGTATCTGAAACACGAAATAAAGTTTTTCAAAGCATTGTAATTTATTTGTTATTCTGGATGACTGTAGTCGTTATAGGTACAATGATTACTAAATTCGGATGAACAAGATGATTTTATCATTAAAGTTAAAAAACTTTATTTTGCCGTTTTGTTTGAACATCAATCCCAGTGTGCTCACTTGAGTTGGGCACTTTATAGCACGGTAGCAAATTTGGAAGCGGTTGAAGAATGGCGGCAGCAACAGCATCTGTTTGTGTTTTCCATGATGTAGCCGCCGTCTCCTGTTTGACGGACCGTGTCGGATTGACTGCAATACAATGGTTTCGCTCGTTCGCCCGCTCCACTCGACCCGCACACTCTTTCTTTCCAACTTTCCAAGGGCCAACAGCGAACCCGAACAAGAGTGAAGCGGACACAAAATGGGCAAACAGATGTGATAAACAAAATCTCACCCACACCGCTGTCCTTCGGTGAGGTTCATGAGGAAAGATAGAGTGTAAGATAGAGAGTTTGGGGCCAACGAGACGGGACGAAACAGGCCAGCCGACTATGAAATGATGATTGCGGATCTCCGTTACATCCAGCCACTGGAAGAAATTTGCTTACATTTTCTAGTGCGGCTTATCTGCCTGATTGCTGACAGTGCATACGTGCGATTACCCTCCTCCAGTGCGAAAGGAGAAGCAACAGGAGGGGCTGCATGGTTTTCACTTCTAAGTGGTTGTCGATTTTCTTGCATGTTTGCTTTTTTCCCCTTTTCACTTGACAAGCCGTGCTTATCCGTAAATATTTTCCATGAAGCCACTACCTTATTTGAATGGAAGTTGCGAGATACACAATGCATTACTGTTTGCGTGAGTGGAGAACTCGTGAAGTGGAAAAAGTCCTTCGCTTTGTAGCGTGATGGTTGAGGGAGTGAACTTGATATCTATCATATGTCATGTAATATCTGTCACGTTGGGTAAGATTAGTCGATAAGATGGCTAAAGGCAGCATCGTTGATGTAAGCAATGTTTAGAGGTACTTCAAACGGAACCGATGATGTATGTTCATTATTTGTTTTGCTCGTTTGGAAAATGAAGCAAAACAGCATACAGCTTGTTTGAAGTGGTTGCCTTCAGTGATTTCCAATTTCTCTTGGATCAGGCAAGTGGGTGGACTATAGGAAGGGACAACAACGCATTATGCCATAGATTTATTGCCCTCTAGGTAACGTGCTAGATCAATTACATGTAGAGATGGTTGTGACTACTCAAACAGTTAGTAATTTCTCAAAGATGAATCATGAAATGTTTTATCACATCAAAATTCTCGTAGATGGATGGAAGTCTAGTCAAGAATAAGATGCTTATAAATTAATTTCAGCTCTTTAGGATTTTCAACAATTAAACTCCATCAATATAACTGAAAAGTATTGAACCAATTTGAAGTATCTAATGACGTTTAAAAACTTTATTCACATTCATATTCACATCCTAATCCTGCTGCTTTGGTTGTAGTTTTATGAAATAAACTCTAAAATATATTCATTCTGTGTTGCTTGTCTTGGTGGTTTTTTCCTGATTGGATTTTATTAAGTACAGCATCAACTAAGCAAACAGAACAACATTAATACGATAGCGAGTTCGATCAATCGGTCTTCTACAATTTCTCTATACCAGCTGCAACATTGAAATCTATTTTTCATTTTCAATTTAATTATCCATAAATGGCGACTACGAGACCCGTTTGAATAATCCATAAAGAAGGCGATGTTGATTAGACGTGATTAACTTCAGCACTGAATGGAAAAGCATGTTTATGTAAATCGCACTGATGCAGAGCTTTAGTAGCATAGCTTCTTCCATTTTACCTTCGTAACAAGGAGATTCTCATGCAATGCCACGAAGCAGTCAGAAGTTTCCCATGAAGGTGTTTAATTTGTGACCACCATGAAGATTGACGTTTCGTGTTTTATCACGTAAAAGCAGCAGAAAGAAAGTAATGAATAGTGCCGTCTCCGTACCAGCTATTAAATATAGTGAAAGACTCGATAGTGAGCGCAGAACAAAAGAAGAAAACGTGAAATAAACCACTTTGGAAGTGCCTGGGCATAAAATATTATTCCCAAAGTGCTCGCTTAGTTCGCTCAAGGGAAAACGGCTCCATGCCGGCTCGGCTGCCCGCTTTCTTGTTCGTGTTTGGCACGTCACTCGTCATTTGTCTGATCGCATTACGAGCGACATGCACGTCGCATCCGTGCGGTGCTACCATGTCTTGCCTGCCTTTGGCTGGAGGCTGTTGATCCTCTGGATATTTAGGCCCCAAAAAGGATGGATTCGGAAAATCTACTAACGATGAAAGTTCGATTCACGGAAAGCACTTCACTTGCTGTATGTGTGTGTGACGCCGGCCTTGCGTGCTAAAGGAGGTGGAGAATGATTGAGGCGTGAGAAAAATGAAACGTTGTGAGTGCCGTGCAGCCCCTTTTATTATTTATCATCACACCACACGGGGAAGGTGGAAGAAAAATCTGCCTCGAGAAACCTCTTCGCAGCCAATCTCCGATCACGTCAGCGCACAAGTTGGAACGTCGGAAGGAAACATCGCATGCCGCACAGCGAATGCCAACTGCGAAAGCCTCGGCACCGATCAGAGTCCATCCGGAGGCACCAAGGACATCCGACGCCGGGTAAAGTCATCGTGCGGGAAGCTCGGTGCTCGACCACGCGTCAGCATAATTTACATTCGCCGCATGAAGTGTATCAAAAATCATAAATTTCAATTTCGCCTCTCATGAATGTCAGTAGCTCTGGCAGCAAACATCAACGGCAGAGTGATACTTCATCGTTAAGCTTTTTCGGTGTTTTCCCTCCCCCTACCCCACGCAACCGGCCCCGAAGGCAATTTTTCCACACCACCTCTCCCCGTGTTCGAAGGGGCGGTCGGTCCTTGTGGCTAAATTGATAAATATTCACTTTTCGCCGGGCTTAGGCTTCGGGATCTGACATCCGACCAAAACACACCGAAAGGTGCCCAAAAGGGAAAAAACGAGACCAAAAAACCCGAAGAACACACGAGAGGGAAGAAGGAAGTTGAAAAGTGACAGAAAACACTATCCCACGGGGACATATGATGAGCGTACGTGTGCTGGTGAGGATACGGGTTGATCCCGGGGGGTTTCGGGTCCCCCAAAAAAAAGGAACGGTCGATCCTCAACGGATTTTTGCTTTTTTTTCTCGTTGTCGGCGTTGCGGCATTTCACAAAACGAAGCATGAAATGGAATCGCGCGCACACAAACATCGAAAAAATGTGGGTCTTCAGTAGTGGAGTAAGATTTATTTCTTTTCGTTTCATGATCGATTTCAAGCAAACGGGAGATCTTTTTATGTTTCCCGTTTTATTTCCTCATTTCTGTTTGTATGATGCTGCGGTGAAAAATTGTGATGGGGAATGATTTCTTTCCGCTTTGCTGATAGCTGATATGAACGACTTCGAGCAAGGAAGATTTGAAATAAAAACTACGGCAAAATGTTGCTGAGAAGGTAGCAATCGGTAAAAACAAATTTTTCACAGTGGTCTGTTTTCAAGGTTGGCTTCATTAAACTATTTTGAAATAATTATCTTTAAAAGATTATGATTTGGAAACAAAAATTATATAAACAAGCCAACAACGAATCAACAAAAACAATGAAAAATTAATCCACTATCAACTGAATGAACCATTCATCACTATTTTAAAAAAAACCAACCCAAATATGATTCGAATAGCACACAATATGACCATTCGCATGAATGAAATCCGTTTCACTGTTCATTGCGTACTGCACCCGGTACAGATCGTTTCCTTTCAAAATCCACTTGTCACACGGCATTGGATAGTGCCTCCCGAGAATCACAACAATCGTTACCCTTCCTAAGTCTGTTCCGGAGAAATGCGTGAGCATTTCACAGCGCGTTAGGCACGATCGAAAATACCATAGAGGTTTCGAACGAAACGGGCTCAATCATTGTTCATCTTACCGGGAGCGCACACACAGTGTGCGCGTTCTTCGGGCCCGACGAACGCGCACACTGTGTGTGCGGATTAACGAAACTCCTCCCCGAACAAAACTCCTGCAGCGAGAGTGAACAGCAATATACTGCTCTCCTTTACAGTCCTGCAAGCAGCAAGGAAAAACCCGAGCGGCGCTTCGGGTTTCAGGATATTTACGCACACTTACTTAAAAACACCGTACATCCCTAGATGTGCAACTTTGGTTTTTCTTTGGTTGTTCATCAATGAAGGAATTTTAATTATTTTGGTAGTTGTTTTCGCTTGTGAAGCCAACAGGCCAAAGAAAAATCATTTTGTGAAAAGGATATTTAAAAGAGAATTCATTGCAATAAGATAAATCTTTGTCAGCCGTTTCGGGGTCATCCAAAAACCACCCTGAAAGTTTTACTAAAATAGGGCATCCGAAAGGATTTGTTGCTCGATTGTCTTAAGTAGGCTAGGAACTTAAGACCGACCGGTGTATGAGTGAACAACCACATGTTAATCATATACCGTCCGATTAGAAAAGCAGCTTTAATAGGAAGGGGCTAACTAGAGATTCTATTAATTTGGTGACAAATTAAATGAAATAATTATAATACTCATTCTTTTCTAGGTCCGCCAAAAGTAACTGAAAATCTTGCCAGCAGTGGGAATGAGAGTTCCGAAAAGCCGAACATTGTCTTATCTTGTCGCACTTATGGCAGGCAATAGAAAACCCGAAGGTTTCCGGAACCGACCCGAACATTTCCGAGCGATTTTTTTCACTACCACTGCTTTAATTTGTGTACGTACACGAAACGCCGATCTCATTGCGTCCCTTTTTTTCATTCAATAAGTTTTGTTCATCTTTCCCTCTCGAAACTGTCAATCGGCAGTTGTTTGAGTACTTCGTGTTTTTCGCATGTGCCGAAGTAACATCGGAGAGGGAAGAAAGAACAAATTTTTTTGTAGGAAAAAGGGAGAGGCAACGATTTCGGCGTTTCGTGTACGTACACAAATCAAATCAGTGGTAGTGAAAAAAATCGCTCGGAAATGTTCGGGTCTTTTTCGGAAACCTTCGTATTTTCTATTGCCTGCCATAAGTGCGACAGGATAAGAAAATGTTCGGCTTTTCGGAAATCTCGCTCTCACTGCTGGCAAGATTTTCTGTTACTGTTGGAGGATCAGGAAAGGATTAAGTATTATAATTGTCTCTTTTAATTTGCCACCAAATACTAGAATCCCTAGTTGGCCCCTTCCTTGGAAAATAGCTGTTCTAATCTCACAGAAAAAGGCCCTTGTGGTTGGCCCCTCGTACACCAAGGGTCTTAATTCAAGATCCGACCATACAATTTCCACGTGGGGTGTAGCGCAAATCAGAACTAAACCGCAGTTTTCCATATCTGAGCACTTCATACGTTGGCGACTAGAGGTTGCCGGATTAAGCAGCTCGATGGACCAGTAAAAACGTCGAAGTTGCGCGAGCCACTATTCACTATTTTTTATTAGGAGAAGTTGGCGCGATAAGAAGTAAAAATAAAGGCATTAATTTTAAGGTTTCATTTTTCGATAAAGTTTCCGACTGAATTTGCTTTATTTCTTAAATCGCTCCCAACAACATATGTGAGGCGGCTCCGGAATAAGCTATATATGACCCACGATTTGCGCAGCCTATCCTTGAGCACAATTTTTATATCATGGTCTGGGGTTGCTTCATCGGGCAAGTTGTACGACCTATTGAGTGGCTTTGAAGAAAATTGATGAGCGATGCACGACAAGTCGTGCCAAGGGAATTTAAGATGCTCAAAAATGAGCAATGCACAGCGTGTAGCTGTCCGAAATTGCAGTACTGCACGAGAAAACAGCAACCAAAATGATAAAATTTCCATCAAGGATAAACAATTAAAGAAAAATCAAAGATGCTCATCCAGGGATGTACGGTATTTGTAAGATAGTATGGGTAAATATGCTAAATTTACCTTGCTCTCTGTAGGGTTGCAAAGGAAAGCAGTATATTGCGGTTCGCTCTCGCTGCAGGAGTTTTTTCGGCTTTTGCCGAAGCTAATCCGCACACACAGTGTGCGCGTTCGCCGGGCCCGAAGAACGCGGACACTGTGTGTGCGCTCCCCATTACCTATCGCCGTCGACGCAGATGATTCCAAGTCAATCCGTTGAGGGATACATTGTTCGGAAAATTTTGCTTTCCACTCGCACATGCTGGGAGGGCCGAGCAATTTGCCGACTGGCTGGACAGGAACTGGATGCTGTTGGTTCCAATGATGAAGTGTGTGCACACCTAAAGGTTTGTTTGAGCCATGGCCCACAGCTCTCACTGGAGTGGGAGCAGGGGAAAGTCGAAGGTTCCGTGCCAATCGATAGCTGAAATAAGTGAAGGATCAAGCCGAACAGAAAAAAAGAGTTTTGCCTGCTTAAACTTATGTAAAATCTCTTGAGATCAGATGTCCCCCGATGGTGGGACAATTAAACAGGGTTAAATAAGCCAACGAGTGAATTGTGTAGATGTCAGGTGAAAGTTGATTGTGAAAAACCAAAAATTGAGGAAGTCTTTAGAAAACGAACTTGAATACTAAATTCTCATGAGCAAGGCATCAATAAATATCGCCAACTTATTGGTTGACATTGTTCACATATTTTACTTCACAATGTTTGTTGTTGAAAATATGTGGGTGTGAACGGCAAGTTTTGATAATTTACGGCTTGGTTGAAGTCGCACACTGGATAGATGGACATGAAGGAAATCACGTTTATAACTATTGCTGATCGAATAGCTTCTTCAATAAACCAAGGATGGCCTTCATATATTTGTTCAATCTGGAGCTATCTATTCTTTTATTTATAGAATCACGAAGCAGATACAGAAATCAGTTGGCAGTTGGTTGTGCATCCAGTATCTTTGTAAGTTCACTTCTCCATTGCATAGCAATAGAACCATAACGGTGTTAATTTCAGGCAAACATTGATTCTATCTGCCAGTATACTACTGTGTCCGAAAAGTAAGGTGACATTGGATGTCAAATTTCGCGCACCAAAAGAAGCCTCTTGTTTTTATTTTTCTTTTGTCAACATACATATTTTTGACAAATCGGCCAAGTTTCAAGTCACAAAGTCAACCCGGCTAGGAGTGACAATTTTTTTTCGGAGCTGCGCCAAGTGTTTTCGGCCATATTGACTATGTCCAAGTTTGTGGAGCTGCGCGCATGTATCGAATTTTGTTTGCGCATTGAAAAAAACGCTGCCGAAACATTACGAATGTTACAAAAAGCCTTCGGGGAAGAATCTATATAGAAGAAAAATGTGTAAAAATGGTACAGGGATTTCAAGAATGGCTTTGAGAAGGTCGAAGACGAGGACCGTCCGGGGAGACCATCAACCTCGTCGGACGAAGCCCACGTCCTCCAAATCAAGGATTTGGTGTCAACAATCGTCGGTTGACGTCACGAGACCTTTCGGAAAGTGTTTGGATTTCCAAAGCCTTGGTCAACACCATCTTGAAAGATGTTTTGGGGTTGGTTTTTGCACCGCGATAATGCGCGCTTCCATGCGGCCATCATTTTGAGGAAGTTTTCGCAACAACCGGACCCATATTGTTCCGCAACCGCTATATTCGCCAGATTTGGCACCAGCCGACTTCTGGCTGTTCAACAAGCTAAAACGGCCGCTTTGGAGACACCGTTTTAACACTATAGAGGAGATAGAAGCCGCAGAGACGGCGGAACTAAAGGACATCCCAGCATCCGCGTTTTCCAACTGCTTCGAGGAGTGGGAGAAGAGGGGGAAGAGGTGCATTTAATCGGAAGGGGATTACTTCAAAGGTGAAGACCTTCATTTGGCCTAATAAAAACACCATTTAAGAAAAAAACGCAAAGTCACCTTACTTTTCGGACACAGTAGTAAATCGTGGAATGCTGGAGAGTGTTTGGCTGAAATTCATTGCCTCGGGTATGGCCGAGGGTTCTTTTTTGAAAGACACGCCTGGGATTTAGTGAATATGCTCAAGAACTGCTCATGATGTATCTATTCAATAAGTAAGCTCCAGTTCCAAATGTTGGAACGATAAATGGGATATCGTTATTTGATCGCACATTAGAGATAATAAGCAATTGTAGGAGAGTAAGTTTTCTTACTGGTCAAAGCAACAATAATAAGTAAACTAAAAAAAATTGTAATGCCACTGACAAATGATATACATTATTTTTCATGTTATTGAAAACAGTTTGGTTCCAATTACACTCTACACATCATACACCACACTCTGCCAAAAGGCATGCGGTTATAACCGTTTATACTTGCGAGATGAGATTAAACCTCACATGTCAATTGTGAATGTAAACAAACAAACCAATATAAAAGAATAAAAAATCGTTAATTATTTAAAGAAATACGTAGTTTCCAGAAGTGAAAAATTGTTAAAAACCTATTCTCATGCCTAAGGAACATGTGTCCGAAGTTTGATTGAAAATGGTTCAGCCGAAATACGAATTTCATAAATAAGATATACCAATATTCTTTTAAAATAAACAATCAATATCGCTTTATCGTTTTGAAAGCACTGGGAAAATAGTTTACAAGACAACAATAATACATTTCCTGTGCAAGTGCAGGATGGGGCAGGGAAACTTGATGTATTGAAATAGCATTCAATTTACGTCAAAAGAGATGGTAACAGACTAATCTAAAAGAAGAGTTTCCGAAGTCGTCAAGTGCATGATACTAGGGTATGATGTGCCCTGAAAAGCAAGCTACACCGATTTGGCTTCTTGCAACTTCTTTATGGGGTTATCTTAAATCTAACCTCTAAAAAAACAAACTTCGGAAGCAGTAAGAACTGAACAACAACACAAACCTCGCCATTGATAACATTTCTGTGAACATAATTGGAACAGTGCAGTAAAATTTCAAAAAAGGTCAAATTCTGTTTATGTTTCAGGGACATCATTTGCACAATATCGCTCTTTTGACATAAACTACAATTTTGTAGAGTGAAATACACAAAAAAAAAACAACTTATATGATATGCTTGCAAAATGACTTTTTCAAATCATCAAAATAGTACATAGTATTTGGTTGAAATGTTCTTTGGCCATACGATGATGTAGATATTGTTAAAGAATTCATACAGGTTCAAGAATCAAACAATATCTTTCTGAAATTTTATATTCCGCCTGGCTGCAAGAGAAATGATACCGAAAAGAATATCATCGTATTCAAAAGGATCGCAAAACCGTAGATGATTTGGAGCGAACCTCGACTAAACGGAGGTTTTGCGGTAAAAAGAATGATGCACTAAATAGAGTTAAGAAAAAGACAGTTGAAACGTTGCCGTGTAAGTGAAAGAGGACTGTTTAATTATTGAAAAAATGTAAAAACGTGTGCGATGTTTGAATCAAATTGAACAAAAAAAAAAAAGTTAATAACACTGATAATCGAACTTTCTTCCCAATATGTTTGCGGTTTGTAGTGGTCTGCGGTATGAAACACATTGCAGATTAGAAGCCAAAAAATTCTCCGTGATAACAGGACAACGCTTTCATGACGGTTTCAACCGAAAATGATGATACGCTGGTTGAACCGGAATGAACCAGACATTTTTTCTTGATAACACCATGCCATCTATAAACGAACATTTCATAATCGGAGCAATTTTAGTTGCAATTTTGATGGTGACGACGGCGCACGTGAAAGTTACAGAACAAAGTGTCAAACAATGTGGCAAATCATGAGGGCTCACATATTGACAGTGATTATGCTAATCAGTGCTAGCGAAGGGTTAATATGCTTAAAAGTGATTTTCCGTATGGCGATTTTCTTAATGAAAGCTGTGTGTTTCAGGTTGTTAGTTGTTGGCCCGAAATTTATCCGATCACACGAAAACTATACGTTGGCCATCACGAATGCTGTTTCGGAGTATTCCAACGTGGAAGTGGTAGTGCGGATGGAGGGCTACATTTCCGGTGGAAGAAATATTCTTAACATCACCAAAAACGTTGGTGTCCCCTTGAACGAGAGCAGACTCGTTACATTTGATGTATGTTTATTTTACGTTAATGAAAATAACAATTTATAAAAGCAAGTCATTATTTTCAGATGCCATATTTGATCCCAGCAGATTATAAGATAATAATCAATGGACTTCATGGTTTCAACTTTCATAAAACTGTTGAGTTAACACAGTTGAAGGAATATATGGCCGGTTTGATACAATTGAATAAGCCTGTCTTCACGCCAGGTGACACTGTTCAGTTTCGAGCATTAGTGTTAGACAGCGAACTAAAGCCACCAAAAGAACTGCGATTCGTTTCTATAGCCATAAAAGATCCACGCGGTACTGTTATTCGAAAGTGGCCCGAAGCTCGGTTGCGTGTTGGAGTGTTCGAGGGTAGACTTCTCATCAAACCAGTACCATTACTTGGCATGTACAAAATCATAGGGTACTTGGATGAAGAGGAATTCGTATCAAAGTCATTTGAGGTTAAGGAATATGTGTCCCATACATTTTATATCGACGTTTTTCCCACTGAAGTTCCACTCGAACGCCATCAGAGGCTTGATTTAACCGTGATAGCAAAGGATTTCTTAGGAAAATCGGTGCAAGGAATAGCCAATTTGCACCTATACGATTATGAGCAAGGATTGAATCAAACAAAACAATACGAAGTGATCGGTGTGGGTCAGACGCGACTTTCTTTTTATAGAGAAATCTGGTTGGATGAGCTTCAATATGATGTACAAGTAAATCTCACATTCATCGAGAAGTATACAAGTAATTGTCGAAGCGTTTACCCAGTCAAATCAAATGGAACCGTTTTCTGAATTCTAGTTGCTTGCTTTCAGATCGTTCATTGTCCATACAAAAGCCGATAACTGTTTATAAATCCCCGTACCGTGTCGAATTGATAAAGGAGAGTCCTTATTGTTTTCACGTAATGCCATGCAATTTGGAAATTCACGTAAAATATCATGATGGATTACCCGCGGCAAATGTTGAAGCAGAAATTACTGTTGAGGGCCTAGACGAAGACTTTTCAAAAAAATTGACATGTGATCAAAATGGAGTTATCAAGCAAATCTTTTTACCTAGAAATTCTTCGGAGGGAATCAATATACAGGTAGGTTATTGGATGATAATAATATGTTTCTTTCAAAGTAAGCCATGTTTTAAATTCCCTTTTGTTCTATTTTGGACTATTTTTTCAGGTGAAAATCGCAGACGATGTCCTGCTAGAAGAATATATCGAAATTGTCGAAACTTCCTTGAAAATTAGGCGTACATCAAAGTAGGTATAAAAACAAAGTGGTTCAATCGTACTAGCTGTTAGGGGCTATCGCGAGATCGTCGTTGCGTTTTAGCGGTCGCTAAGGATACTCATTGATTCATTTAAGACGCTAAAAGTACTTTATAATGAACACATGAGCGACCTTTAGCGACTAAAATGAACAAATGAGTATCCTTAGCGACCGCTACAACGAAACGACGATTTCACGATCGCCCCTATTGTTTGTAATGATTTTATTTTTTCAGCCTCGTTATGGACACCCCAATTGATTTTACCATAACATGTACGGAAAAGACGTCCTTCATCGTGTACTACATTGTGTCAAAGGGATATATAGTTGATGCCGGATATAGAACGCTCAACAAGGTTAACAACTTCCAGCTCCAGGTAAAAACCACCATCAATATGTTGCCAAAGTCGACCATAATAGTGGCCACTTGGGACAAGCAGAAGTGGGCATTCGATTACATGGACATCACATTTGGCCAGTTGCGCAACAACGTAAGCACTTAATAATTCTAAACCTATAAATGTATGTATTTCTAACATAAACTAATATATTTTGTAATTTTTAGTTCAGTGTACTCGTTGATAAAACAAAAGTAGAACCGGGAAGTCGTATACAGCTTAAAGTCACTGGACTGGCGGGAGCTTTTGTAGCCCTTGAGGCCTACGAAGGAAGTTTACTACAACATAACGGCAACCATCAGATTTCATGGGAAAGCGTAATGGAAGTGTTTGATAAATTTCATAGCCCACTGCCAAGCGAACATGACAAAATGCAAGTAAGAGAGTATAAGAAACTGTTCTTATTATATCGTATAAGTTTCTTACATTTTATTCATTGACAGAGCATTGGACTATTTATAAGATCTCCCAACGATCTTGAAGTTGTAGGCGGTATGTTTCTTAACAAATGCTGTATAAAAACTCGTGTAAAAAATTACATTACATTTCTGATTTTCTTTTTAAGTGCCTGAGGTTGCCCGTGCAAGTGGATTGACGCCCCAAAATCGTCGTGTCAGGCCAGTTAAATATCGTACACAATTTGTGGAGTCCTGGCTATGGAGAACAACCACCGTGGGAAGATCTAAGAGCTCATTAGTCAGCTCTACTTTGCCCGATACTATGACGTCCTGGTACATAACCGGTTATTCTATGGATCCCGAGTATGGGTTGGGAATCATAAGAAAGCCTATTGAGTTAACAACAGTAAAGACATTCTACATTGTCGATCATCTTCCTTATTCTATAAAACGCTTTGAGGTCGTCGAGTTGGTGTTTACTTTGTTCAACAATTTCAATGATTCTGTTATGTCTACTGTAACAATGAAAAATGAGGCGGACGAGATTGATTTTATTGGTTGGTATCGTTATTTAATCCATCCTTTTTACTATACATAAAAAGATATCTAACATATCTCGATTAATAATTGTACTGTTTTTTAATTTTATTTTTGGGTGTTACTGAAGCGGGCAATTCAAAGACCATCAGTGTCCCTCCAAATGAAGGGATCCCAGTAACGTTTCTGGTAAAAGCTAAGAAGCTTGGAGAGGTTTTCGTTCAGATTGAAGCATCCAATATGTTTGAGACGGATGCAATCGAGAAAGTGATCCGTGTGAAACCTGCGAGCTTGAAGGAGACGAGAACAGTACCACGATCTTTTTTGAGCAGTGAATTTACAAACCAGTCCTTCTACATAAATCTTGAAATTCCAAAGCAGCACGATGATGGCTCTGTGAAGATAAAGCTTGAAATAGACCGTGAGTAGGTTTTTGGTAACACACTAATATATCTTTTATACTTTTTTTTATTTTCACAGCCGGAAAAATGCCTCAAAAAAACGATTACATGCTCGTTGTATCATTTATCAAGGTGAGACGTTTTTTTCTGTGACCGAAGAGGATTCCGAAAAAATTGAATATGTTCTTCCAAGTAATTTACGTGAGTTAAACTGCTACATGGTGGGCCGAGGTTATGGACTTTTCACGCTCACATATGAGTACACTCAAGATTTGAGATATTATCCTCAGCAATTTCACTTGAAAGTTGATAAATTAAGCACCGATTACTATGAGCTAAAGCTAAATATTTGCACCAGATTTATCCCGAAGCCATCCAAAACAATTGTTGATAAAGCGATTGTAGAAGTCACTTTTCCAAGCGGATTTGTCGTTGATAACCATCCCGTTACCAGTATAACTCCAGCGAATTCAATTCAGGTGGGTGGAATGTTTCTAATGCTGTTTGTAACATCTATCACATTTTTATGCTACCAACGGGAATATTGTTTAGTAGTCAACATTCAACTGTTAACAGTAATGAAAATATTATTTTTTTATCTTTTGCTCTATTTACAATCGAAATATTCAAAGAAAACGGAAGCATTATTCAACGGAACAACAGTACTGGTGCACTATAAAAACTTGCAAACCGAGGAGCGTTGTTTCTCAATCACAGCTTACCGGATCAGAAAAGTTGCATTGAAACGGCCAGCGTTTGTTTTAGTCAGCGATACCAACGATCCGAGTAAGTTAAAATCCCCATTTCAACGATTTGTAAAGTCAAGGTCATTTATGAAACGTTTATTGTTTTTTTTTTAGAAATAAATGCTATTGCAGAGTATGAAGTTGAAGAAGCTACTTTATGCGACCTTTGTGATGGAGACGACTGCCCAGATGAGTGCATGACATAGGAAAAGTTTACAAGCATCAGTTGTAAGGGATAGTTTGACTCAGTCTGGAGTCCTTCCACTGTGTTTTGTTTTATGTGAAACCAGTAAAATAAACACTGACAACAATATTTACCATATTCTGTTAAACTATGCATCATCATGTGTTTGGTATACATTTTAGCTTTTTTTGCATGGAGATTTTTTATACAAAACATTGAACCAATACTGAAACGTCACTTATGAAAATTTTTACACATAAAGTTTAAGCACTGCAGATGTTGTTAGAGACTGTTTTGATTCTTATTTTTTATGAACTCATCTTATTTTTCATTTGAAATTAAGTATTTCTAACACACACAAAACAAACATGTATTGGTAGATCAAAGATTGTCCTCAACTCTCTGTAATTTTTACGCAAAAGTATAATTAATTATAGCAATTACACAAAAAATGCATTTATTATGTACACAAAAAGTATTCGTCTTTGTCGGATTTTTGTCCTATTTTCGAAACAGCTAGAGTAAAGCGGTAAAATTTGGTATTTGGACGATATCCCTTTGATTGAATGACATTTTCAGCCTTCGTGGCATGGAATAAGCTGAATCTGCCGTGTGATGGGTGGTATTTGGTCCCATTCTTCTTGCAATACACGTTTCAATTCATCCTATTTCGATATCGCCGAAAATTATTACGAAAAGAATAAATATATTCTAGCAGATCGATGTTCTATCTGAATTTAATCTGGACTCTGTGAGGGGTTAATGACTGGTTTTGGGATATTATAAAGAAGCAAAAACTAAGTATTTACAACTGTATGCATAGAATCGTTATCTTGTTGGAATAGGTATTTTGAGGTTGGAAATTCCTAACACCCATTCTGTTTCTTTGAAGGTTGCATGCTATCCACTTTCCACGTGCCGCTTTCCACTTTTCACACTCGAGCAGTCAGGACACCCGTCGCTTCATCTGTCTATTGTAAACATACCGGTGTTCGAGTTGCACCTGCGGAAACGCATTGGTTAGTGTCTAAGCTCTGTCATCAAAATTGGCTAGCTCATTCTGACCATCGTGAAAGTACAACAAAGTATACGCAGGACATTCCAGTGAACCGAACCTATGACAAAGTATGGCATTACAATGCCACTACGCTCCGTGAATACGAGGACTGCATCAGCTCAATATGTGCGGCTCTTCATCCTGGAGACAGGTTCCTTCTCCTTGGTACGTGCTCCGCACTCTCTGCCGATGGGACGCACCGAAGCGGTCTTTTTGATCTGAACGCCTACCTCAACACGTGTGGGAGAATGCTTGACTTGCTTTTTGCGAATAGTGTCGTAGCCTCAGCCTGCTCGCCGATAACCGCCTGCTGAACCCCATCTTCATCCAGATAGTCGTCCACTATCATCTCGGCTTGAGGTGGCGTTTTCGGTCCCTCGTGTGAATTCGGCAGTTCCTGCGCCACCACCATACCTTAACTACGTGCGAACTGACGTCAGCAAGCTTTCAGCGATGATCTCTACGTTTGCGACCGACTTCAAGTGTTCAAACTTTGATTCCTTTGACCTCGCTGTCGAAGGATTTGCTTCATTCAGGGTGTACGCCCTTAACGAATGCACGCCATTAAAGCGCCCGAAACGTGGCCCTCCCTGGTGTGACCGGACTCTGCAAAGGTTGAAGACGGCCAGGGCCGCCGCTTATTGTGTTTATCGGTCACATGGCAGTCACACATCGAAAGGCAACTTCAACGTCGCTCACACCTTACATCGGCGATACAACAATATCCATTATCAGGCTCACGTGTGGCCCCTAGGCACACGCTCACGTCAAAACCCTCGCGCTTTAAGGAGTTTTGTGTACGACAAACGGAAATCGTCCGGTTTTCCTGGATGCGTCAACTACAACGGAGGCAGTAGCAACACCCCGTCCGATGTTTGTGATATTTTCGCTGCGCGCTTCGCTGCCACTTTCCTACCGGACCTTGTTGACCAAAGTCGGATAACTGATGCACTATAAAATTGCCTTGGCCCCGAATCTGCCGTCGGTCGATGTGCAGTCTGTTATTAAGGAGATCAAGTGATTGAAGCCCGCTTTGTCACCTGGACCTGATGGGATCTCATCGTTTATCCTGAAACGCTGTGCTGCTGCCGTGGCCCCTGTATTGGCCATGATTTTCCGCAAGTCATTCAGGTTAGGAATTTTCCTGGCGACCTGGAAAGCTTCAATTACGTCAGCGCAGCTCAGCGGACGACGCGAAGCTGTTCTCGCCAATCCGGAGCCTTGCAGACCGTCCGGACTCTAGGCCGTCTTGGAGACATTCCCGTCGTGGTGTTCCAAGAATGGTCTGGAGTTATCCGTCAGCAAGTACACCGTTATAACGTATGCTAGAAGTCGCTCTCCGTTGTCATATGGGTATTCGGTTAATGGCTCTGTCCTGGAGTGCAAAAGCTGTGTCCGCGACCTAGGAGTGCTCTTTGACGAAAAGTTGAGCTTCCACGACCAGCTGGAACACGTCGTCGCTAAGGGCAACCAGTTGATTGGTCTGCTAAGGCAGATTACGCGCAGGCTAAACGATCCCACCTCCATAAAGATGTTGTACTGCTCGTTAGTTTGGTCTGTCGTGGAGTACGGTTCTGTGGTGTGGTGGCCGTTGGCCTCTCGTCCACTCTGGAATCCGCGTCTGGAATCAATCCCGCGGCTAGCTTTATGCTCCTGGAGTGTCCGAGCTGACTACAATGGACGATGCGCGCTACTTGGCCTCGACTCACTGAAGCAGCGTAACTGTACCGCGCAGAGATTGTTCGTTGCGGGCCTATTTGACCACCGCATTGACGCGCCTGAGCTTCTCTTTGGACTATGCTTATACGTCCCAGCGAGAACACTTCGTGATAGAACGCTACTTGACGCTGAGGTTCGCTGTACCCGTTTTGGCTCCTCAGATCCGTTACTTTTAATGTGCCGCGAATTTAATGCTGTCTGTGATCGTTTCGAACCAGACATGTCGCGTTTCGCGTTTCTTAATTGAATTCGTGGATGCAACCTATCACCCGTTAATGTCCAACTAGATTAAGGCTATGCATCGTTTTGTTGAATATGTTTAAGACTATTTGCTTCAAAGGGGCCAAACATGGTCCGTTGAATTTAATAAACAATTATAAATTATAATTACAAGAACTGTTACATCGCCGAATGTTACCCATAAAACCACGTCTACCATATATCTCTGTTAGATCAGAAGTAAGTTTTTTAAAAACAGTAACACTATATTGTACAAGTTTCTGTATTCGGCTGCACAATTTTTTTTAATGCCGGGCTGCAACGTTTTTTTTTATTTTAATTTTATTTTTTTAACTGCTGGTACGCATGATAATCCACATCAGCATCTGCGATGCGATATGTGCATTGTTTTGGCCGTTAAGAAATATACCCTCAAAGAGAAAAAAAATTAGAAAAGACAAGAGCTTTGTATCGATTGCTCGCTACCTGAGCTTACAGATAATTCGAATACTTCCGGTGCACATCCGCCTCCCTCCATACCATCTGTGCCGGATTCACTGCACATTCCGGAATGTGCGGCCGCCGCTCGGTATACCCCAAGACTCGATCTTTTGTTTTGTGCACTTTTAGGGTTTCCATGTGTGTGTGACGATACATGGTAAGCGCACTTTCGGGTTGAAAGTCGTTAAACTGTTTCGTTTGCTATCCCCCATGTCACACCTTCATCTGTCTGCGGTTTATCCATGGTTCGCGGTCCACCAGTTTTAGCGCATGGGAAGGCCCTCGATTATTAGCCTCGATTAAAAGGATAGAAGGATGTCTCTACGGCCTCTTTTTGACGGAACACTTTAAAAGCCAGACTATTTTTCGGCCTACGAAACAAATCATAAAATATATTTAGTCGGTAGAAAACCTGGAAGCTTTTTTATTTTCTTCTTTTTTTTATTAAGAGCCAAGTTAAAGACGAGTCTGTCTTTGGCATCCGATATGCTTCATCGCGCCCGGGTCCATCGAATGCGATCGCACCGTTAATACCGCTGCAAGAGCGGTAGCGCCGGTTAGAAAATCGGTCCAAGAGCGTTGAGGGCTCAACACCTCGACGTCGTAGGTTTGAATCCCAACCGAGAACGGCCCCTCCCCTGTACGAGAGGACTGACTATCCACGTACGCATACGGAAAAAGTCTTGTAAGCCTTTCATGGGGTAGGCAAGACCGAAGATGATGTGGCGGTTGTTCTATCAGGTGCATTGTCCACAGGTGGCTCTTTGCCATCCAAGCGATTGAAGCAGGTGTTCGTCCTTGGGACGGAATGTGGAACGTAGACGGCACAGTACAGTGACCGCCAGGGAAAAGTGGACACCTTGAATTTTATTGATTTTCGCTCAATATTTTTTTCTTAATCGAAGTAAATACACTGAAACTATTTTTCGTATCTTGTTTTACATATTATTTATGAAATTCATGAATTAATTATCGAAAAAAACGCTTTTCAATTTTGAAGAAAAAAATTATAAAAATATATATTTGAAAAACCAGTGTCAGGAGAAAGTGGACACTTCCAAAATTTTAGTTTTTCATAAAGTTTTTCTGAAAAGATCCCCAAGATTTCGTGTTTTGATAAATTATATGGTTAAAAGCAATCTCCTTGGCCAATTTGATATCCATAGTCGTGGTCGTATTTGAATTTTGTTTGTTGATATGTTTACTCTTCTTGAACCTAATGTTTTGATATCTTATCACATATAAATTTTGTTGTAGTTTATTTTTGAATCTCATAACATAAAATATTAATTTTGGCATAAACAATACTCAAATAGCTTACGAAACATAGCACGCAAAGCGTGTGGAGACATTGATATGAAACTTGAATTGTACGGTTTCAGCGGAGAACTGCCCTTGCGTAGGTAAATAGCTCAAATCCGATGCATAAATTGACACCAAAAACAATCACAAATAAAAAAGAACGCAAAAGTAACCATCAATGATGACTTGAAAACACTTCAGTAATCATTTTCCAAACGAAATTTTCGTCGCCGTCTCGTAGCGCACGGTTTAGAGACAACATCCAACGGAAGGTGCTCTTACATCTGCGAGCCAAACTCAGCTGAGCGAATTAATTTTGCTCAGGAACAAGTTGTTGAGCTCCTTTAGTATCATAAAACGACTCTTGTATCAGTTGAATTAAAACTTTAACGAGAACCGCATGATCGTGTGTGTGTGTGTGTGTGTGTGTGTGTGTGTGTGTGTGTGTGTGTTTTCCTAAAATAGATGATATAACGACTACAAATTGTTGCATAAACATCTCGAAGGAAAATCTGAAGGTTTCACCCATCCAGACGAGCCTGATGGAGAAGTTAATTTTTCAGTAGGACACGACATCGAAAACATACTGCCTAAAATACCAAGTCTTATTTCTGGTTTTGCTAGATAAAACTGTTGGAATGGCCTCTTCAGAGCACGGATCTAAACCCTATTGAGAAGTGGACGGCATTTTCAACAGGCCAGGGTGAACATAAGGAATGTATCGAATAAAAACGACTATTTTGAAATTCTAGTACACACTTGGGAAGAGTTAAATCCCCAATATCTACAAAATCTAGTAAAGAGCATGCCAAAGCGCCTTCAGCAGGTTCTTCAAGCTAAAGGAGGACACATTAAATACGAAGATGCATTTATTTAAAAAAATTGTATACTAATGAACACCTGAAGTGTTGTTTAAAATATAGATTTTCATAATTTTTTCCACAAAATTTAAAAGTGTTTTTGTTAACTAATTTATTAATGAATCTCATAAAGAATGTGTAAAACAAGATACGAAAAATATTTTCAGTGTATTTACTTCGAATAAGAAAAAAATATTGAGTGAAAATCAATAAAATTCGAGGTGTCCACTTTTCCTTGCCGGTCACTGTACATTCCATGGGACGTAAGGGAAGCCAGGGACTGCTGACGGCCCAGGAACCTGGCAAAAAACATAGTCTGCTATAATTGCGAAGACGTATCTTGTGGAAAAATTTGGAAATATGTTCGATTACAAAAAAGAGAAGTCAAAATGAAATTAAATGACCAAATGTCGTATTCAGATAAGTTTATCTCTATTACTAAATATAGTGTACCGAATTTCATGCAGAATAGTCCAGATATTTTATGGAGCGCATTAAAATGGAGTGTATTCTTATAATATTTCACACGGCTCTCACGGCCGCTCAGCACAGCTAACTTGCGACCAGCTTTTTATTTTTAGCCTGTAAAATTTTGAAAAGCAAATCGTGTACAGTTCTGCCTTAGGCAACAGTTTGACTGATCGTGACTTCGTGCCACTACGTTGCTGAATTGTGGTCATATGAACACATCAAATATTTAAAACCAAGGAAATCTCCGTGATAACAAGGCGAAACGTAGCCTAAGTTTAAACCGAAAATGATGATGCGTTGGTTTCATCCGGAATGAACCAGACATTTTTTCTTGATAACACCATGCCGTCCATAAACGAACATTTCATAATCGGAGTAAATTTAGTTACAATTTTGATGGTGACGACGGCAGATGTGGCAAATCATGAGGGCTCATATATTGACAGTGATTATGCTAATCAGTGCTAGCGAAGGGTTAATATGCTTAAAAGTGATTTTCCATTTGGCGATTTTCTTAATGAAAGCTGTGTGTTTCAGGTTGTTAGTTGTTGGCCCAAAATTTATCCGATCATATCAAAACTATACGTTGGCCATCGCGAATGCTGTTTCAGAGTATTCCAACGTGGAAGTGGTAGTGCGGATGGAAGGCTACATTTCCGGTGGAAGAAATATTCTTAACATCACCAAAAAAGTTGGTGTCCCCTTGAACGAGAACAGACTAGTGACATTTGATGTATGTTTATTTTACGCTAATGAAAATAACAAGTGATAAAAGCAAGTCATTATTTTCAGATGCCATATTTGATCCCAGCAGATTATAAGATAATAATCAATGGACTTCATGGTTTCAACTTTCATAAAACTGTTGAGTTAACACATTTGAAGGAATATATGGCCGGTTTGATTCAATTGAATAAGCCTGTCTTCACGCCAGGTGACACTGTTCAGTTCCGAGCATTAGTGTTAGACAGCGAACTAAAGCCACCAAAAGAACTGCGATTCGTTTCTATAGCCATAAAAGATCCACGCGGTACTGTTATTCGAAAGTGGCCCGAAGCTCGGTTGCGTGTTGGAGTGTTCGAGGGTAGACTTCTCATCAAACCAGTACCATTACTTGGCATGTACAAAATCATAGGGTACTTGGATGAAGAGGAATTCGTATCAAAGCCATTTGAGGTTAAGGAATATGTGTCCCATACATTTTATATCGACGTTTTTCCCACTGAAGTTCCACTCGTACGGCATCAGAGGCTTGATTTAACCGTGATAGCAAAGGATTTCTTAGGAAAATCGGTGCAAGGAATAGCCAATTTGCACCTATACGATTATGAGCAAGGATTGAATCAAACAAAACAATACGAAGTGATCGGTGTGGGTCAGACGCGACTTTCTTTTCATAGAATAATCTGGTTGAATGAGCTTCAATATGATGTACAAGTGAATCTCACATTCATCGAGAAGTATACAAGTAATTGTCGAAGCGTTTACCCTGTCAAATCAAATGGAACCGTTTTCTGAATTCTAGTTCTTGCTTTCAGATCGTTCATTGTCCATACAAAAGCCGATAACTGTTTATAAATCCCCGTATCGTGTCGAATTGTTAAAGGAGAGTCCTTATTGTTTTCGCGGAATGCCATTCAATTTGGAAATTCACGTAAAATATCATGATGATTTACCCGCGGCAAATGTTGAGGCAGAAATTACTGTTGAGGGCCTAGAAGAAGACTTTTCAAAGAAATTGACATGTGATCAAAATGGAGTTATCAAGCAAATCTTTTTACCTAGCAATTCTTCGGAGGAAATCTATATACAGGTAGGTGATTGGATGAGAATAATATATTTCTTTCAAAGTAAGCCATGTGTGAAAATCCCAATTTTTCTCTTTTTTTGATTATTTTTTCAGGTGAAAATCGCAGACGATGATCTGCTAGAAGATTTTATCCAAATTGTCGAAACTCCCTTGAAAATTAGGCGTACATCAAAGTAGGTATAAAAACAAAGTTGTCCTATTGTATTAGCAATGGTTCGTAATGATTTTTATTTTTTCAGCCTGATTATGGACACCCCAATTGACTTTACAATAACATGTACGGAAAAGACGTCCTTCATCGTGCACTACATTGTGTCAAAGGGAAATATAGTTGATGCCGGATATAGAACGCTCAACAAGGTTAACAACTTTCAGCTCCAGGTAAAAACCACCATCAATATGTTACCAAAGTCGACCATATTAGTAGCCACCTGGGACAAGAAAAAGTGGGCATTCGATTTCATGGACATCACATTTGGCCAGTTGCGCAACAACGTAAGTCACTTTTAATACTAAACCTATAAATGTATGTATTTCTAACTTAAACTGCTGTATTTTGTGATTTGTAGTTCAGTGTACGCGTTGATAAAACAAAAGTAGAAACAGGAAGTCGTATACAACTTAAAGTCACTGGACTGGCGGGAGCTTTTGTAGCCCTTGCGGCCAACAATAACGGCAACCATCAGATTACATGGGAAAGCGTAATGGAAGTGTTTGATAAATTTCATCGCCCACAGCCAAACGAGTTAGACATAATGCAAGTAAGAGAGTATTAGAAACTGTTTTAATTATTTCGTGTAAGTTCCTTACATTTTATTCATTGATAGAGCATTGGACTATTTATGAGATCTTCCAACGATCTTGAAGTTGTAGGCGGTATGTTTCTTAACAAATGTTGCATAAAAACTCGTGTAAAAAATTACATTACATTTCTGATTTTCTTTTTAAGTGCCTGAGGTTGCCCGTGGAAGTGGATTGACGCCCCAAAATCGTCGTGTCAGGCCAGTTAAATATCGTACACAATTTGTGGAGTCCTGGCTATGGAGAACATCCACCGTGGGAAGATCTAAGAGCTCATTAGTAAGCTCTACTTTGCCCGATACTATGACGTCCTGGTACATAACCGGTTATTCCGTGGATGCTGAACATGGTCTCGGAATTATCAAGAAGCCTATTGAGTTGACCACAGTAAAGACATTCTACATTGTCGATCACCTTCCTTATTCTATAAAACGCTTTGAGGTCGTCGAGTTGGTGTTTACTTTGTTCAACAATTTCAACGATTCTGTTATGTCTACTGTAACAATGCAAAATGAGGCAGACGAGATTGATTTTATTGGTTGGTATTTAATCCATCCTTTTTACTATACATAAGAAGATATCTAACATATCTCGATTAATAATTGTACTTTTTTTTAATTTTATTTCTGGGTGTTACTGAAGCGGGCAATTCAAAGACCATCAGTGTCCCTCCTAATGACGGGATCCCAGTAACGTTTCTGGTAAAAGCTAAAAAGCTTGGAGAAATTTTAGTTCAGATTGAAGCATCCAATATGTTTGAGACGGATGCAATCGAAAAAGTGATCCGTGTGACACCTGCCAGCATAAAGGAGACGAGAACGGTATCACGATCTTTTTGGAGCAGTGAATTTACAAACCAGTCCTTCAACATACATCTTGAAATTCCAAAGCAGCACGATGATGGCTCGGTGAAGATAATTTTTGAAATAGACCGTGAGTATGTTTGTGCTTACAAGGTATTGTTTATTTTATATTATTTTTTTATTTTCACAGCTGGACACAGAAAGAAAATAAATGACTACGTGGTCAGTTTCAAACATCACAAAGAAGCTAGTTGGTTCCAAATAGATGACCGAACTGAAAAAGGCACCACAGGCATTCCAAGCAACCTCCGTGAGATTAACTTTTCAGTGAAGGGCAAAGGTTACGGAATTTTCACGCTCACATATGAGTACACTCAAGATTTGAGATATTATCCTCAGCAATTTCACTTGAAAGTTGATAAATTAAGCACCGATTACTATGAGCTAAAGCTAAATATTTGCACCAGATTTATCCCGAAGCCATCCAAAACAATTGTTGATAAAGCGATTGTAGAAGTCACTTTTCCAAGCGGATTTGTCGTTGATAACCATCCCGTTACCAGTATAACTCCAGCGAATTCAATTCAGGTGGGTGGAATGTTTCTAATGCTGTTTGTAACATCTATCACATTTTTATGCTACCAACGGGAATATTGTTTAGTAGTCAACATTCAACTGTTAACAGTAATGAAAATATTATTTTTTTTATCTTTTGCTCTATTTACAATTGAAATATTCAAAGAAAACGGAAGCATTATTCAACGGAACAACAGTGCTGGTGCACTATAAAAACATGCAAACCGAGGAGCGCTGTTTCTCAATCACAGCTTACCGGATCAGAAAAGTTGCATTGAAACGGCCAGCGTTTGTTTAGTCAGCGATACCAACGATCCGAGTAAGTTAAAATCCCCATATCCACGATTTGTAAAGTCAAAGTCATTTATGAAATGTTTATTGTTATTTTTTTTTAGAATAAATGCTATTGCAGAGTATGAAGTTGAAGAAGCTACTTTATGCGACCTTTGTGATGGAGACGACTGTCCAGATGAGTGCATGACATAGGAAAAGTTTACAAGCATCAATTGTAAGGGATAGTTTGACTCAGTCTGGAGTCCTTCCGCTATGTTTAGTTTTACGTGAAACCAGCAAAATAAACACTGACAATAATAATGTAAAGTCACGGTTAAACTATGCTTAGTAAATTGCATTTCAAGCCCGCGCCAAACGGACTTAATGAAGAATGCGCACTGATGTTTGGTTTGTTTGTGGCATAATTTTCTTCGCGGAATTGTGAATTGAATGTACATAAATTTGCAGACAACCACAAAAGGTGCGGGAGGCTTTTTGTGGACAGATGCACGCCCTCGCACTTCCGTAGATGATGGCAATGAAGTTACCCGTGATAGACACAATGTGAAAGGTACGACGTACTGTAAGCCGACACATTGCTGACATTGTAGCGGACGAGGGAATCAACGCCGGCTGGTGCTACCTTCCGACTTGGCGTTAGACGCCACTGCTCTCAATATAGAAAGGCGAAAGGAGTGCACCAAGTTTCGTTCGGCATCGAGGCTTTTCCAGCGGTGTTGTAAGTGTGCACTGGAACTCTATCGTTGCCAAACCATCAACAAGGCCATCAGGGACCAGGGATTTTCCGATAGAAAGGTTAGTGCATCGAAGTCGGAGGAACACTCGGGGCGAACTTCGTAAAAGATTGATGAAATGCTGTTGGACGCGATGTTTAGCCTCGAGTAGGACACAATTGCTCAACACTCACCTGCTTGCAACGGGAGGAAATGTAAGAGTTGGGAAAGCCTTTGGTTTGATAAGGCAATTTCTCTATGGAAAAAAGTACTCATTCATCCGATTTTCTGACAGATTTTCAATGTTAAGCCTGAGCTTTCAATTATAGCATACGTTTTCAAACTAAATTCAAGTTAATTTTTAATGGGACTAATTTATTTCATTGTTCTTAACTTATTTTTATGATGATGATGTTCTTTTCTATTCTATTTGCATATATGAGAACATCTATCTGTAGTTCTTAAAACAAATTACTTTTACCTTTTGCTTTTACCTTTCTTGAAACCAAAAACGGAATAAGGCAAACCTTGGTTTACAGGGTTCTAAAAATAAACACACGGCGTACTTCTGTAAGCCGGAAAACTCGCGGGCGCATACATTACCGCTAGTTGAGCCCTATTGAAAGCGGGCGTATAAACACCCACTCCAAAGCGCAGGTTTCGCTGGAAAAACTGTGTGTTTCCTGTCGGGAACGGTGTTCCGGTGCATTTGCAGCTCGTCGTGGGATGCAACCATCATCAGGATCCTGCGTATCCTGCGGCGAATGTAAGCCCGGCTGGCCGTTGCCGTGTTGTCCCCGGGATGGAACCCGGTTCGTACCCGGGCTCGCCTGCATCAGTCGCACCGTCGATGGCATCAGCTGTATACATCAAAATTTCAGCAAATTCAATTTCGGTCCTTTCTCTTCCGATAATGAAATCACCGTCTTCAATTGTGACGGATACTTCCCGGAAGCGCGCCCGGTCCCCGGAAAGACCAACAGCGGAAGTGTCTACGGCTATCCGGGGTGTGTTCGTTAGTACGAACCGACTCCACGCCCACACTCCACCGTCTGGCCGAGCAACCAGACCACGCCTGAAGCGACGTGCGGATGAAGTCCACGGAGACGTCATGGCGATGGTCCTCGAGGGAACGGATGTGCAGAGTTTTATTGCTTACACACACCGGAAAAAGGATGCAAAACGATCGGCTATCCGCCAAGCCACCCGCTCACCTCACGTCACCTACTTCTTAGTTCCTTGATACTTTTTCCTGGACTATCTCATTTTTGTTTTCCTGTTATTGGTACGAACAGTGAACATGTTGGGAACGAAATATGGACAAATGTTCTGGAGAATCTCTAGAAAACAAATTTAAAAGTTGTTTTTAAGTTTTTTACTTCATTTTAATCCCGTAAGAGCTGGTATCCTAAATCAGAAATCTATAATTTATTAGTTTAATAAACATCTCTGATACAGAAAATCCTAGGTCAAGAGCTAATATTATTTCAATGGAGCTTTTACGCCACCTCATAAAGTTTCCATAAACTTTTAAAACCTTCCTGGAAAAACTATCCATTTTCTCTACCTGCGAAAGCATCAGTGAACGAAACAGAACGTCGGAAAATGCACTCCCGTTCGTACATATACACTTACCCCCCGAGCCTGACGTGATGTTGACGTCGATGTGCCGAAGACTTCGCAAGTCAGCACGGTCTGTCGAAGAAAGCGCCATTTTATGTAGATAATCTAATAAAGTTGCTCTTTCCTGCCATTTAATTCATGCACGAAAACCGCCCGCCAATGTTGCGACACACCAGCCGGGGGGTAGCGCGTGGAAATGGGAAAGCCAGTCGAAGGGTAAAGAACACAACAGAGTGCTAGGAAATAGAACGGGAAAACTAAAGGGGCAACAGTGGGAAAGCTACACCAGTGCAACACGGATGGAAAACGACACCGAAATGGGTGGCATGGGACGGCAAGCAACGGGCCAGAAGTTTCACTCGAAGACACCCATAACGAGAGGACAACAGCGAGCGCTGGCATAAATCAATTTACTAATCGTAGAGCGGCAAATGGAAAGGCGAACGTCCTTTTCGATGCGCCCTCGGCCGCACTTGCTAGGTCCTTCGCAGATGGGTTCACTTTTTACTCCTTCGGGAAGTTCGTCGACTAGAATGCGTACGAGATTTTGCAATTGCATATCATTCCGGTTCGCTTTCATCGTTGTGTTGCCATTTGCATTTTTCCCGAAGGCTCTTGGGCGGCCACGTTGGGTGCGGAATGAGACCATGATGCGCCTTTTGAGTCACGCTGCAAGCGTTATGATCCGTAACTGTCACAGGAAAGGCGATTGAAGGTTTGTTACTTCATTACTTCATCCATCGGGGAAACTTTTGCGTTTACAAACGAATCGCTGTTAAACTGTTGCAAGTGTTGCTGATAATATTAGGATTTTTAGGTGAACTTCAATGACTTAGTTTTGTTTTATATAATTTGTAAACATAAATAACAAAGATGCTCGCTCATTGTAGGCCTCATAAATCAATAGACTTACAAAACATATTACAATAGGAACTAAAATAACTAAAAACTCTATGAAAAGTAAATTCATTTTGATTGTAGAAAAAGGTTGACTTAATTAATAATTTTGTGTAACATTGGTCTTTCAAATATTGATAACCAAAATATATGGACATGCATCTGAATTTATAGACAATCATAAATAACAACACTGGAGTTAAAAATAAATTGAATACGAAAAATCGTCGATGAAATATAATAATAAATCATGAAAAACTTGCCACCTGAGCCACATTGGCCAAATACGAAGTATTTACAAGCTTGTAACAGCTAATGTGACAATATTTTTAACATTGTTCCTTTCGGCATTGTTCATCATAAGATTCCCATGTTAGGAAATATTTTTAACAAGTAAGTTTCGAAGATTTTTGTTAAATTGTTATTTTATAAAGATTTTTCGGTCTTTCCACCGACTAGAACTCAATATGCTCTAGAGTACAATGCTTTAAACTATCGATTTCTCTTAAAAGTCCTTCCCTCACATCGAAGCGAAAGAAAACACTCGTTTGTCTTTATTTCACTACCATTTTAACACTAATTTGAATTGATGACCGCTTAACGCTGATGTTTGCGTCGGTATCTTACCGATTCCGCCGAACCTGCGCGCTCCGGAGCGAGTTTTATTTCGTTGCCTTGCTGGTTCGTGTTTTGCTCCCGAAAAGTTTAACAAATTAACACAAACGATAGAATGTCGTAATTTATTTAAAACACTCGCCCGCTCCCACGCTTCCGATCGATGGTTCGCTTCGGCTTGGTTGCCTTCCGAGCGCGAGGCACAGCAGTTGAGGGAATCGGGTTATTGAAAAGTTCATCATTTTCCCCTGCAGCCGAGGTGTTTCTCTAAAGCGTTAATTTTTCCACACCTCGATTCCATGCGGCTTCCTCCCTCCCATTTCTTCCGGAGGAAACATAAAAAAAAAACCTCTACCGAACCCGTGCGAAGATTGGCACGTTTCTTGGGCTTCGGCCCGCGTGAAGAGCGTAAACGCTTTGATTAAGGCTTAATCAGATAATCCAGCGCGTTGAGTAAGCGTTGGGAGGGAAAAAAGGACCTTCAAACTCCCGGGAAAATGAAAGCGTGGGTGAGAAATTAATTAAGAATGATTTAACCTGATTCGCGGATGACAAAAGCTCTTTTTCGCTCGTTCCCTTCCTCGCGCACCCTGGGAAAGTTTAGGGAAAAGGAAAGTTCGATCGCGACCGTTTTCTAAATTTCTGTTAACACCGGCTCGACACGCGCCCCACCAAAGATTTACAATTGCCAATCGGGGGGTTCGGAAGGTGTGCAAGAGAAATGGACCGGCGGCCCTGATGAATGAGATTTGAATTTTTAATAAATTATCGAACCGTGGGGCCGAGGGGAAAACTTTCCCGCCCACTAAAGGGACCCCGCCATCCCTTCCATTGGCAATTTC
The DNA here is from genome assembly GCA_000441895.2 of Anopheles sinensis. Taxonomy (NCBI): domain Eukaryota; kingdom Metazoa; phylum Arthropoda; class Insecta; order Diptera; family Culicidae; genus Anopheles; species Anopheles sinensis. Next base: position 297,390 of record KE524775.1, on the reverse strand, counting down.
CGGTGAACGCTCCGGCAACGATTCAATGGCGACGGTTTATCTTTCTCACGGTTTGCTGCTAATTGAATGCGAACTTTTGGGCGACGAAGTCCTTCAGGAGCGGTGGCCAATTTTCCCATTTCCCTTTCCAACATCGTCCATCGGAGGTTCACTATGGTGTGGCCAGGCCGGAAATAACCACCGTCGCAAGCCGTTTCTGTTCATCAACGAGGAACAGAAAGGGTTCCGAAAAATTGGTGAAATAAAACGTCTAACGCCTTGTCCCGTAATGAAGCGTTGGTAGGACTTAATTCGATGAGTAGCCGCTCACAAGTATCGCGTCCGAATGGTAAACCCGCAAGGATTCGCCTGAGTTCATCGATTGGTGCGAGGCAGCTATGCGCCGCCTTTGTGGCATAATTAATCTTCTCTTTTCGTGTAGATTTGTGTGCCACTTGCGATAAATAACGATGGTTCCCGTCGCCACCGTGCAGATAAGTGGCTCAATGTTGTGCTATTTTATTAAAAGCCTGTAATAGCAATTGAAACAGTACCAACGCGGGTTCGTGCTACGTGTTGGCGCAGAGATTGTTGTGGGTTGAAAGCGTTCCTTAGGCGGTGGAAGCAACGGTCTAGCAAATTAAGTTATCACAAGCATCTACAACGGTTACATAAATAATTTAATTACGGGTTGTTTATGCTCAGGGCACTTCAGTGACCTATTAATTAGTTACTGAGATGATTTTGAATTTCATGTCATCGGCAAATAGGAAATAAATTGAGTCGATTTGACAAATCTTACTAATAGAAAAACATTTTTATAATTTCCAGTACCACTTTTATGGCTTCTAATAAATAACATCAATTCTTATGTAAGAACCAGGCCTTAAGTTAAAAGTAATTCTGGACGAATTTATAAATTAAAGCAAATTTTTATAGTTTTATTTCAACATATTTTCACTAGGTCAGTTTTTTAAGTTTAAGTTTTAGCATCAATGCTTTTACATTAATAATTTCGTCTTTAAAAATAATTCAGACAATTCCTTTAAAATGTACTTCCGCATCACCAAAATTGTAATTTGTATACGTTCTTAAGTTTCTGTTAAGTTCTTGACTTCAAAAGGGAAGAATCGTTCTTTCTTACAAAGATCATGTTTCATATACAATTCCAATACCATGGAAAAAGTCACCGTTTTTCCCTTGTGTAACTCATTAGCATGCAATCTTTCGAATTGGGGGGAAATATATTTACGAACATTTCCCCCACCTGCTGGTTTACACACTTCGCCCAACAGGTCGTACCCGGAAAAAGTGATGAGTGTGTTCTACCGACCAAACATGGAGAGCATTCTGCGCAGAGAAGAACGAAACCCAGTGTTTTCTTGGTTCGGGGACGGGAAAAGGATCGATTGCACGCCGGTGACTTCGTTGCATCCGTTTACGTGATTGAAAGTACATACACTGCCATGCATACATGCGCTGCATTCCGCGACGTCCGGCCTTCATTCATGCTTCGTTTTATCCGTTTGTCGAGTTGGAAGACATCACAATAAGTAGCGTTTGAGTGGCATAAAAAGGACCGCCCTAAGGGTAAATACGTGCTCCTGCGGTAAGACTTTCCTTCACCTTCCTCCAGACGCGAAGGGTAACAACGAGAAACGGGAAGTAGAAGATGATGATGATGATGATGATGATCATAGTGGAGCAAAGCTATGACGTCCTCGGGAAAGCCGAGCAAGGGACGCGTACCGGGAATCATCTTCTTGCCTCACTTATGTGCGTGTCGGCCGAACTCCCCCAAAGTCGGAGCCGATGGAGGATGAGGAATATCACAAATTCCACTCAGGGAATCTCGAGCGCTCAGGAGGTTCGAGAGGACGCCCGCTACTTACCTTCTGATGCTTTCCGCTCGCATAAGAGCGACCAGTTCCGACCTGCCACCCTCAAGCGTCCACGATTAGTTGACAGACAAGTCAAAAGTTTTCCGGTTTTAACTTTATCCACCCGGTCGCTGTTCACCGTTTCTTTCATCTCCCCTCTCGCCGCCTCATATTCTCGCAGGGGTTTGGATGGCAAATGAGAAAGTGGAGTTGCTTCCGGGGATGCATGGAATGTTAGTTGATGGCAGGGAAAAAGCGCCATGATGCGCCACGTTACCAATGTATTATGAGCGGCAGTAGACAAATTTTACATCGTCAGGTAAGAGAACTGCGGGAAAAAGGAGGGAGAGAGATTTGACACAATGTTGTCTATGGAGCAGTCGTTAGTACAATCATTGCAATAAGTAATGTCTGCGTCGAGAGCTTACTTTACCTTTTTAAAGAGCAACATTTGAGTCGAAGGCAATTCTTGCAATTGCAAACATTCTTGCAATTTTCTCGCAAAAAAAAGAATAATATACAGTTGTTGTAAGGTTTTGCTCAACTTATGCTAGTGGTACGATTTTCATTATAAAATAGTCTTAAGATGAAGATGACGTATGCAAAAAAGTTGAAAATATGACATAAAAATAGTACAAATGTGTCTTCATTAACCTGCGTTTTGCTACTACAGTCGGCTCTCGCTAATTCAAACTTTCGATAATTCGAAACTCTCGATAGTTCGAAGTATATCAGTAGTCCCTTGGAAAACTCTCGCTATTTCGAATAAAACCAATACGATTTGGTACACTCGGTAATTCGAAGTAAAATTCGAAGCTGCTTTTTTCAGGCGATAATTCCAAACTCTACCCACTCAATTTGCAACAATTCCAAGTGCTGAGCAAGTTGAAACGTGATAGAACAAGTCACATCCTGCCCCGATAACGGTAACAGAAGTTGAAAGTTCACTAAAAAAAGATACGAGACTTCTGCCTTCAGTCAGGTGTCAGCAATGCCTTTTTTTTAATCGATATTTACTATTGAAAATGTTATAGACGAAGTGAAACGCAGTGCTTTGAAACAAAAAATAATTACAGAATGTTTTATTTTTTAAATTTTTGCCAATTTTTATATAAATAACAATTTATGTGTGTATTTGCCTGAAATATAGAACTATGTGCATAAGATGTGTTTTATCTATTTTATTTCCTACCACTCTTGATATTTCGAACTCTTGATAAATCGAACTTTTTTCTGGGTCCCTCCAACTTCGAATTATCGAGAGTCGACTGTATTTGTATTAATAATTTTAAAAGCCAATTGTCGTTCCAGGGGGTGCCCATGGCGCAGCGGTAGCGCAAGAAAACACCACGCCATAGGTGTGGGATCGAATCCCGAGTCTGGCACCCCCCGGTATTACGAACGGCTGACCACCGATCTATAATTTACCGTCCTTCGGTCACAGTAACTCTCTACGGAGAGAGGCCTAGTCCCACTTGGGGATGTTGAGCCACATAAGAAGAAGAAGAATTGTCGTTCCATAATCAATTTGAAGAATAATTGCACTGTTTTATCTTTGTTTTTCCCAACGATCTGTTTTGGATCAATCTCCAGACATTCTGTTAGCTTTGGTAACCCAAATAGATATCTTATAACGAAAGCTTATTGTTCAACATCAGGGATCTATAAGTGGAAAAAAATGAAATAATGCAATAGTTGGAAGCCGTGAAGATTAAATTTTAAATTAGTTCTATATATTTATCAACAATATGATGTGATAGGTAGATCATATTTCCATACCCATTATTTGCGTCTGATTTTATAAGTAACTTTAAAAATTAATCGTATTCAACTAAGTAATCTAAACAAGTAAAACCATTCTACTATTCGATTCTTGCTGTTCATCACGGCCTCCAAAAACCGAGGCTGTATCAAAATATTTTACTGGAAACTACTTTACTTTATATTTTTCTGCAATATTCTAGTTCGAGTAACCGAAAAGACACGACAGTGGAAGGTACAAGAACGAACGAATGTGGGAATTAGCCAAAAGGCTGGAGTAAAAAGTAAGAAGAAGAATGATAAAGAGTGAAATTTAAGGCGAACAATAACTGGAAAGAAAAATATGTTTTCCCTCAGTTGACATAAAAAAACCTTTCTAGGAGTTTTTAGAACTTAGTAAATTGAAAATCTCAAATACTGTTGTAACATGCATTACTAAGAAAACTGTTTGAAACCCATCCTTAACACGGTAAATGTCTATTATGATCATGTTTTCATGTGAACAAGCCATTTTTACACATTTTATCACGAAAAATGCAAGACAACTCCGTTACACCTGCTGCATCAACTAGGAGTTCTTCGCACTCGCCCTTGCAATGGCGTTAAACCTCGAATGGTATTTAAATTGTGTTCGGGGCAATTCCACCCGCAAATGTCTGGCGCAAATAAACCCCCGTGGCAAATGATTGCAGCCCTTTTCTGCGCGTCCCATCCTGCCTCGGATCGAACTGCTTTTCCTTGCCGCTGGTGACAGTTTGCGGGGATTTTCCCTCGTCCAGGCTCGTCTCGTAAAAGGTTGTCGAAGAAGTTGTGCACCGCACCTTTCGCCATCAGAGGGTGGGGCGAAATGTGCAAATGTGTGACACGACTTCGGCTGATCATGTCTCAAGACGTTTGGCCAAGTGGGAGGGGGAAAACTTTTGCCCAAGGAAGCTCAACCGACTCGCTGACGTCCGCACACTTCCGGTCGGCTCCATTACAGGTTCGCGCACACGTGGCGGATAGGTTTTTGTGTGTTTTTGATGTTTAACTTTAGCCTGATCCGAAAACGCTGCCAAACCCTGGGTCCGCCTGCCCTTTGTCCCTAACCGCCCCCTTGCACGCCAGGGAAAACTTTCGTGCGTGTCGAGCCCAGCGTTCGGTGTAACACGCTACCGATTTTCCGAACATTCCCCGTCTCTGTTCGGGGACGTTTTTCGGGCACGTGAGTACGTGCGCGTTTGCATACCCGCCACCCCGCGTGTACCCATTACCCTCCCCCTCATGCTTTCCACATCATCCGATGGACCCGGAACCCTCGACGATGGGTGTCCTGACGTTGTTGACTTTATAAATTACAGTCGAAAGGCTTACCACCACGACAATGGCCACGAACGTGCTCCGAATGCAGCAAACCCTTCACCAAACCCCCACTCTCCCTCGCGGAGCCCATGGTCGGGCGAACCGTGCAATAAATGTCCTCCGGAAACGGCAGCGCCATCAATATGAAAAACGGGTCCGTTTTTCCGAAGAGATCCGTTCCGTGTCGTGGTGGTGTAATTTAGCTAACCCCGGGAACACGCTCCGTCTCTATCACGTTCCTTACCACCCACTCTCTCTAGCTCTCTGTTTTTATAAACAGTTCCATTTTGGAGGACCCTTTACCCTACGATGCAGTGGCGAGGAGCGAGGGAAATGTCAACAGGATCCGGGCTGGTCCTTTAGCGTGCGAGAAACATTATGAAGAACATTACCCTTCCCCTATGTGTTTGTGAGTGTGCGTATGTGTGTGTGTGTGTGTGTTATTTTACGCTAAAAAAGCCACCTTTCGGTGGTGTCCCAAATGAAAAGGGTTGAACTTTTACCGGTAGCGGTACAAAGAAAATGCGTGAAAACGAGGTTTCTCCCTTCCGGAGTGGGTGGCGGTTTTACTCTACCTCCCGCCTGCCCCTTCTGCTATCTCTACAGCCACTTGAAGCGTGAGGCTGCCGGGAGTGTGAGTGTGGCCGGGCCGGAAAATTGATGGTCCCGTAATATGCGCGCACATACGCACACGTGTCTTTCCACATCGTTTTTCTTTTTTTTTTTGCTCTGTTCACTCTGTCTTTCGCCTTTAGCTTTGTTCTCATTTCGATCGGATGGGAGGATGCTGGGAGGACGAAAGGATATATAGCCAACACCCGGGGTTTTGGGGAGCGGGTTTATGATGAAAAACTCCACTACGGGAGGGAAAAACACGTGCTAAAGGGCGCTGCTATCGCAACCCGGGGCTTAGCGGGTAAATATTATGATGTGCTAAGATGTTATCATCTGGATTTAATGTTGTTTCCACAAGCATCAGCGATGCATTTCTCCTTTCGTTTCGGCTCGTGCTGCTATCTTCTTTCTCGTCGTGCCAAACTTTATATTTTGCATTCCGCTTTTCTTGTTTGTGTTTGCGTACATTCTGCTCCTGTCGTCGTTTTTGCGACCTGCCGAAAAGATGGTAATTTTCGCGGGATGAAAGTTTTCCGGTACCTGCAATTTGTTGTAGAGGGAAAAGGGAAAACATAATAACCGCCGGGTAAAGGGGTGCCAACGGTTACAAATGGGACAGTGCGCGGGGCAATTATTTCCCGGATAAAGGAGTGTGATAGTGGAGATTAAGGAAAAGTCTGTTTTTGATTGCAGATCCCTGGTTGTTGCTGTTTCAAAAGGAGGAGAAACGGAAAAGGTCAAGAGAATCTGAGTTTGTTTTTAATGTTTTGATACACAAACACGAAAATTGTAATTGAAGTAGTTCATTTGGGGAAAGTTTGCTGATGGTAAAATTATTTCCATGACTATAATTACAATCATTTTTTTTCTTTTTATAAATAGTTTTATCTCCTCTGGGTATATTTTTAATGTTTCTTTATTTTGTATTGTCATTACTTATATTTTTCCTATTAAACTACTTTTAAAACCACGTACATTCAATACCTCCTTTATGAACTCTTGAATAATTTTGATTTGGTAAGTCTTTGCATGATTATCATTCGTCGTAATGATATCAGAAAACAAGCTTTTTTTAGAAACTGACTTATTTTTCATTTAAAATGGTTTGAGAAATTAAAAGTTTGCATTATTCATTCGATGGGTTTTAATATAAGTGGCTGTGCAAACTCATAGAAATCTTTGGTTCGAAAGGAAAATGAAATGGTTTTGGTATAAATTAAAAGTTTGCTTACATAGAAATGGGATGGAATTTGCATGAAATTTTTTGCAGCTCATTTTTTTTTTTTTTGAAACAGAGGATTTTTATTATTAATTATTCAATCAATATATTTTTTCGTTTTCAAGCATTGTTTACGTGTTTAAAGATCGTCGGTTAATCTCGACTAGCCTCACATATGGCTGAATGGTTTAAATTGTATGGCAAACTAGCCCTTATTTTCATTTTCGAGGTTATATTGAGAGGTGGTTATTTTAGGAGCATTCCCCTGACACTCCGGAAGAAGAAACAAAACCGTTCTACCCTCGTCAAACGAAATCGTCCTAGCTGTCAATCGAATCTGATCCCAGTCGGAGGCTAACGATCAATTTAAGCGGTCACCCCACTGGGAATTAAATGGAATAAAATAATGACCTCCCGATCGGCCGAAGAAGCGCCACGTCTTGTCCTATTTTTACCGTCTCAACCGGAAACGAAGATAGATAGAGCAGCTCGTGGTAGATAAGAATCTTCGTGGTAAAATTTTCAAACGTGATCTCACAACGTTCAGGCAGTGAAACAAATGTTTTCCAATTGAAATTCATTCTCGTGCCCGCGGGGGAAGTGGTGATAAATCGACTCAATCGAACAAGTGTAATATACCCGCAACGTATCACATTTATCGTGCCAACCGAACGTTGCCGGGTTCGCTTGTCGCTGATCAATTTCCTGTTCTTAAAATTCATATTCCTATTTCGAGCTCGAAAGGAAAAATGTCAAAAGTCAAAACGAGAAAAGAAAAACCCACTCAGCCTTCACGCACAGCGCAGACTGGAGCGTGGATCGTTCGAGATAGGAAATTGATTGTCTTTCGAAACGCAGCGCGATATCGCAGACGATTTCCGGTCGTTTTTCTTCCGCCCCCGAGACAAGCGACCACCCGGGAAGGGTGGCCTTCCGGGTGCAGTGAGGTTCGCACGGGTTTGTCTTCCTAGTTCTGATGGTTGATCGGAGATTGGAAATCGTGCGCTTCCACGCCCGTGGAATATGTGATGTCATGTGTGTGCGTTTGTGTATGCGTGTGGTTTCTTGCGAAACGATACTTGTGCCGGCGACCGCTTTCCCTTCGAGCGAGTCAAAGTCCTTCAATTTTCCAAATGAAACACCATCAGCTAATGTAAATATTGCGGAATTCAAAGACACCGACGTGGCCCGTGCTTTGTATGAACGAAGGAAAACCATTTCATAAGGGAAAGAAAAGCGAACAGAACGGTTTCCCGAGCAGATAGCTGCACACAGGACAAACATAAGCGCTTCCCGGTGAAAGAGTTTCGTGCTGCCGTCGCATAAGCCTTCCAAAATTTATCTTCACCCAGACGTCGTGGAAATTCTTCGCCCTGAACAAGAAGTATATCGTGTTTGTATATGTGTGTGAGTCGTGAGTTTTTTTGTTATGAGTGGTTTACGGTGCGGGAAGTTTTCCGGTTCATCGGTTCAAATCAACCGACCTGGCATCGGTTTCATCTCGTCACCGGGAAAACTCCCCCGGCCAAGAAAACATCCGCACCGGGCGGATGAAGATAAAATATCCTTATCTTTCATGCCGGTCCTGTCACATCATTATCATCCACCCTGGCCCTCCCACCACCCCCTGCCGTCTTCGAGGAAGCAGAATCTTCCGGTGTTTGTTTGGATGTGTTTTTCTTCCCATTCATTCCACAGCGGGATCAGTTCCGTCTCCATTATTTTCCCTTTTCCTCCCATTAATCCAGTGGTTTTCGGCAAGTGACTCCACCGTGGAGCAACGTTATGGATCCGCCGTGGTGGTGGAGGAGGAGGTTTCACAATAAACCAGACCTCCCGTTTACCGTCTCGTAGACATATGTAGGGCTCGTTTGACACGGATGCTTCGAGTCTTTCCGAAAGGAAAGTCACATGCAACAGAAGCAAAAAAAAAAAGGGAATGAAGCTACTCCCGGCGAAGAAGACAGGGTGTGTCTCATCGTGGATGGAAAAACAAACTCAAACTTTTCGCCACTCACGCTCCTGTCCGGGTCCAGAGCGTGGAAAGCATACCGAGAGTAGAGTCTGGCCGTCTAATTTTAGGAATTTTAATTAAACAGATAAATATGAAAATGGAAATTAATTTACGCAGATAGAATACCAAGTGTCGGTGGCAGCGGCATAATCTTCGGGTCGGTAGGACATCCTCGGTGTGTGTGTGAGCTTGCTTGTGCCGGTGAATGTTTTCGCTACGAGAAACCGAGAAACTTGGCACACGGTGGACGGAAGTGGTTTTTCTTTAATTGTGCGCATGTGTTTGTTCAACGAAGGGGAGGCAGAGAGGGGGGGGGGGTTCGTTGGTCACCGGGTGGGAGTCGTGTTTGTGTATGCGATATGTCGTCCGCACGAGCAAAAGATAATACAACGAGTGGTGCAGTGGCTGGTGCCATTCCTACGTGATGATATTAAAACGTTGAGCGAAGAGAAAGTTCTTAAGGACTGTCCTAGGTATGTGTCTGTGTGTTGTGTGGTAGGAGTTGGAGGATCGGGAGGATAAATCGTCAACGGTTTTCCAGTGGCCGAATTCTTCGCATTATTTCGGAACCTCATCCGAACGGAAACAAATTACTCGAGGAGGGTGAATTCCTTAGGGCACTTAACGCTAGGAAATGGTTTCCTTCATTTTGTGGGCCAAAAATTGGCTTTTGGTGGAACCGGAAATGAACCGGACCCACTTATGGTAGTGTGTTCGCCTCTGCAGCACGTGTGGGATGAATAGATTCTTCCAAGTTCTGGCCTAGTAATATTGACCGCTCAATATTACTTTCTGCAGAGTAAGTTTCGTTTGTAATTCCAGTCATCATAAGCTTTTAGATCGTGTTCTTATATTTTCTGGTAAAAATCTACCGGCAAAATTCTTCCCGTTTTGTTTCAGGATCGTTTTCGCAAGAGGAATCTTCCGTATTGTTCAACTTTTGGCAACCAAAAGATCGTGCAATTTTCTCTGGAGTGTACTTAGTAATCGACTATCGAAAATGGAAGAGGAAAATTCATCAAAATATCCGGTTTCATCTCGGTATTGCTCAAGCCTAGGCATGTAGTTACCCCAGGGCGATCAAGCAATCGGCCAGCAAATTGGGGCTGGCTCATTCCGACAGACAGAGCTAACTTTCCTTGCGAGCCTGAAGTACCGATCCACTTTCGACTGCGGCTGGTAAATCTTCGGTCGGTGCCAGGAGCCGAAAAACGAATGTAATTAATCCAATTAATCTTCGGCCCAAACGAAGATCCCGTCCCGTGCTTGTTGTGGTGCTGCCGGTTGATTGGGGGTGATTGGTGGCTGGAACCGAACCAGAGACGGGGGCTGTTTTACATTTCCGTTGGGGTTTTCGAAACAAATTATGTGAGCCCATTCAGCTTGGTGAGAAGGGAAGAAGGTGGCACTGTGATGGTGTTACGAATTCCACTTATTCCGGCAAAGCTCCGGTGTCGTTGGTAGCACTTACTTTATCCTGTTTGCGTTGCGGGTGCCCAAGTTTCCGGCTTCTTAATTTCGTCTGTCAGGGCTCTCGGGGAAAGAGCAGGCTCCGTATCGAATGCGTCTAGCTGGAGCCACTCCTGGTGCGGTTTGATCAGTGCCTGGGACAAGAATGCATCTCGAGTAGGTAGGAATTACTCCGGACCGGTGCTGGTTGATCACCATCGTACCACGCACAGCCCGAAATGTCGTTCATTTTCCATTTATTTATTATCTGCCGGGAAGACCACCGGCACCATTAAACGGAGCGGGCTGACTTTCGACAGTGGGAATGAATCTTGGATGAATTGCAAATGGGATACATTTGTCTTGTTTTCGAAGTGATTGCATCGAAGTAGGGACAAAGTTTGCGTAGATGCGGAAATTGCTATTGCTGGCTTTCAATGACATTCAAAGGAAGCTATTTTTCTTTCCAATATACGGTTGTTTTTCGAGTCGTAGAAAGGTTGTCAAGTGGCGCATGAAAATAATGTTCAAGTAAATCTTTCGGCCCATATCAAGATGTTTGTTTACAAAAAAGACGTTTTTGGAATAATTTCAATACGTAGCGTAGAATCAAAATAATTAAACATAAATACTTTTATTGCTGTTAAAATAAAAAAAAGTGCCGGAACTTATTCCAAATGACGCTAATAAATGAAGAAATAGATATATTTATGATATCCCAATGGACGGTGATTTAAAAATTTCATGTTTTTCCTCGTCAAATTGCAAGCATCATCTAATTTTAATATATTTCCCCTTATGAATCTTATTAGATTAAATTTATTTTACATTAACGCTTTACTAATTTTACATTTACGATTGGAACAATGGTTAAACCCTACACGTTGCAATGCGTGTTCTACTGGAATGCTTGATAAATACCCATTGTTAAGTGTTTTACTTTATTTCATTTGAAGTTTCTTGGATGCAATTTGTCTCAGTTTTCCTTCCTTTGGGAAGAATAACTAATAAAAAGTATTTTTTACAAATTCTTTTCATATTTGTATTTAACTATTTATTTTTTGAATGTTAATATCATTATCTGTGTGCCCATGGCGCAGCGGTAGCGCTAGCAATCACCCGCCAATGGCGTGGTGTGGGATCGAATTACGAGTCTCCCGGTATTACGAATGGCTGACCACCGATCTATAATTTAACGTCTTTCGTTTGCAATAATTTTTTTCCTGGAGAGAGGCCTAGTCCCACTTGGGGATGTTGTGCTAATTAAGAAGATCACTAGCAATAGATCTGCATCAACTACATTTACGTTATTTCGTGTATGACCTTGACACCGTGTTCTTCTTCTTGGTGTAACGACCGTCTTCGATCATTCCTGCCAATTAAAAGATTTTCATAGGCTTCACTTATGGATGGTTTTTCACTTGTGTGCCATGTTTTTTACTAAATTACTATGTAGTACGTCACTACATTATTGTTAATAGCAATATAAAAACAAATATGATCGGATTAGGAATTATCTCCAACCTCCATAACATGTATAAAATAAAGCTTTTCGAAAATATGTGCACGTATGTTGAAAAGCAAAGTTAACATGCACTCAGTCAAGTTCGTTGCAAATAACAGGAAATATAAGCAATAAATTTCGGAAAAAATCATTAGGGTTGTTTTCTGCTACCAGGGATCGAAAAGAATAAGCTTTTTTAATCTACTTGATTACTAGATCGATATTTGCGATGGAATAAAGTGAGAAAAGTAATGATAAACGAAAAAACGTGAAGCCCCGTTTCATAGAATAACCATAACTTGTTTGCAAAATATTTAAATTACACATGCATTTTTAATAAAACTCTATTTAACTGTTAACTCTTACTAAGTTTTACATATTGTAAATATTGTTTGCAATGCTCCCCTCTAAAGAGAAAAGAACAATACTGAAAATATGGTTAGAAGGTTTCCCTTTTTCCCTGATGACATGAAGGTAAAACCATTCCATTTAGTACACCGTTTTCCAATTTATAGTCGTGTTAGCTTATAGATCTTAATTTCATTTTCCAAGCGCCAGTTTTATTGGCAGCATGAACGATTAGACACAAGAGACAAAACACAAAAAAAGAAATAGAACAAATCCCCGACAGTCGACTTGTCCTGTTTTGTTTTACGCGCAGCACAATAAATTTCATAGAAGCAATTTTACAAAATCAATAGAAAACCACGCGTGCCCCTCCGTGCACCGTCGCACGCCTCATAAATCCTTACCAATTTACAGCCTCTTCGCCGAACCGCACCGTTTGCGTTCGGGTGGTCACACGGATGAGGGAAACCGGCGGGAATAAAAAAAACCCTCCACCATAACTACGAAGGTAGATCCAAAGCGGGGTCTTTATTCGTTCATGATTTTCCACTCCCGGAAAACCTCCGGTTCGTGTTGTGTTTCTTTCATTTATTTCCCCCCTTTTCAGAGCGAGGACCAGAACTGGGTGGGAAAAACATGCCAGCAGCTGCACCGACTGTTCCTTGTTATTTTATTCGTACACTCGATTTTTCAGTCCAACGGTGGAACTGGCGTCACGCGCTCGTTAGAGGGTTCGACGAAGGGCTCGTGTGGGGTCGGGGGTAGACGCCCAGTAGTTTCTAATTGAAAATACGAACATCCCGGTCCCGGCCCACGCTTCCGGGCAAATCCCTCGTTTGCTGTAGCGCACACCCCATCCCCCAATCCCTGCCCCAACGGAGGATGCGAAATAAGCAACGAAACATTTAGTTTTCCACCGGTTTGGCCATGCGCCAAAAATACTCCCCAGGTTTCCTCTACCGCCCACACCTTGTGGAAAGTTGGTGCGGGCTAGTGCTCTGGTCCGTACTGGTGCTGACCTTGTCCGAAGGGATTTTCACTATTTGAGTCTGTTTTCTTCTTTTCTTTTCGTTCGCTCACGCTCACGCCGTGCCAGCATCGTTAATGGCGAAAAGGTTCCGCTTTTTCCGACCACGCTCCCAGGAACATGGCATTTCACTCGGCGCCGGCGAGGACGATGACTACGACTCGCCAGCATGCGGACGTCCCGGTTACGATCTTTGAATTTTTCCACCCAACCGTCGGGACGGGGAGTGCGAAACGGGGAAAACGTGAGCGCCTCGACGAAAAGTGCCGTAAAGTGACATGACCAGAAGGACCTGGCCTGGGTGTGTCTGGACTCGGCGCGGAAGGCTGAGGGTCGAAATCAAACGGTCTTCACCCTGTCCCTTCGCAGTTCACGAACACTTCAACCTGCACGCTGACCTCTGGACTCGCCGAACCGAAGCGAGTCACGGACCGGTGTCTCGGAAGTGTCCGGAAAAAGGCCGCAACCGCACGGTCCGCAGACTCAAGACGGGCACACCCGGGTTGGACATCATGGCAGCCGCAGAGCAAATAATCAATGAGAAATATTGTATTCATAAAAACTTCATTAGCAACTACGTGATAAGAATCCCGGTTTGGAGCTGTCCGTTCGGTGTCTGGTCGGCGAGCGCCTCGTTTTTCCTGGTCCCTGGCTGATCGACTCTCCGAGGACCCTCCCAATCCCCCACGCCCCTACCCACCGTTTCCTTCGTTGGGCTCCTTTCTCACGCCGTCATTTTGCTGCCTTTTGTTGGCTCAATTTTATCTCGTGCAACGGTGCATCTAGCAAACCCCTACGATTGCACCGTTCCGTCCTTTGGAATCACTCGTCCTTTACACGAGCGGAGTTTTAAATAAAATTTTATGAGCTCTCCGCCCCATCGATGGATATATTTTCTTTCCTTCCCTTTTGTGTCATCGGAACGATTTTTTGTTCCACTAGTTTTGGTCCACGTTCGACCGGAGCCTTTGAGCGCTCCGGACATGGCAAGGCGACAAAATTGCTTCCCAGTGGTGTACTTGGGTATGTGTGTGTGTATGTGCCTTTGCTGTAACATGCCCGGCGGTCCAACGGCGCGAGTGGCACGGTGTAACCTGATGGCATCGTTTCATAATCGACATAGTTAACTACACGTAACCGAGCTGTCAGCCGATGCAAATGCGGGTCCAACAGTCTGCCGGGCTGACTGGACTTGATTGTTCCGAAGGATTTTGTGCTTCCCGTTCTCTTTGTCCTCCCTTCTCGATCCACCGTGGAGCGTGCCCGATGCGATGGACGTTTTTGATCTTAAATGGGTTTTTGGGAGACTTGTCGCTGGAGCCTTTGGGGCCCGCTGACAAAAAAGAAGTTCGTGTAGTCGTTTAAGCAAACGAGTTTTGGTGATGATACATAGCCAGTGGATGCAATTTTGGGGTCGTAAAGCAGCACGTTAGCTTAGGAAGCTGTCTTTGAAGAATCGATTTTATAGTGGTATATGAAATGAAAGTTGTTCTTCAAAATGTTTGAGAATACTTCGTGATTTTTTTTTCAGAGGTTTTTTCCAGTCGAGTATTGTTTATGCATTTGTTTTTCAATAAAAATATCGTCCATTGTATTTATTTATTTATTTATTTATTTATTAGAAAGAAAACTCAACGGACGAACAAGGTCCCAATGAGTACTTAAAATTAGTGAAAACGCACAATACGAACTATGATGAACATCTTAATCTTAAATAAAATTTGGGTCCATTGAAAGGCGCGATTCAAATTCCTTAGCGTTATTACAAAAGTTGAAGGCGTAGTAAGCTCTATTGAATGTGTTGCTCATAGTGGTCATTGGAGCAAACTGGCCGTAACGCGTACTGTTGGTGTTCGTTCTAAGTATCTCCGAACTACGGAGCTGCCTATAGGGTGCGTTAAAGTTAATTAATTCTAGCAGGTTAGGAGCATCTATCTCACCCTGAATCAGTTTACCAATAAAAACTGCCTGAGCTACCAGTCGTCGTTTCTTTAACGGTTGTAGTCCTAGAAGGAGGCAGCGCGATTGATAAGTTGGGAGAGACTCTGAATTTTGCCAAGGGAGCGATCGTATCGCCAATATGGTGAACCTCTTTTGAATGGTCAATTATTGTAGCATAAATAAAAAAATAAATATGAATAAACTAATTTTTATTTGAACAAGTCCATACAAGGGACAGTCAAGATCCTTTATTTGATTCACAGCATCATTGTTGTCAAACCGAACGCCGCAAAACGATTAACTTTTCCAAGCTAAGTCCGCTTAGTGTTGCAAAATGAAGATTTTAGAATGATTCTCCGCTCAGAGCAACCAAAGTTGTAAAATTAGTTCAAGCATTACACTGTAAAGTTCTATTTATAAAGTTTCGCAATCTGTTGTGGAAGTTTTACTTAGTTGTACGACTGTAAATAAAAGCATGATATCTTTTCCGCAAATTACAGAAAATACGAGTCATCTTAATAACAGTGACATTTTTCAAACTTATTTTCATTATCTAAATCTAGCAAATGGAAATATTTTCAACTTGCCTTTTATTTTTCGCTACTTTATAGAAAATGGTAGATAAATACATATTACTTCGATAAAATAATTTTCGTTTTCGTTGTGCTTTACATAATGTTTATGGCCCTTTGAATTTGACAACTTACATATGAGAAGAAAGAAACTGTTCCAATAAATTTTAACACTCAGGTTTTATTTTGTTTATAGTAAACCATCTATTGCATCCCTATCGGAGTTTGACGTCATTGTAATCGTTTGTAGTTCTAAATTTCAAGTGATAGTTCAACAAGTGGTAGATCATCAAAGTCCACGAAAATTAATTGATACAGTCTTTTGGTAATGATTTTGAAATCATGCTGAATGATATCATAACGTTTTCTTCTGATGCTTGACAAAGATCCAGGTGTTTTGTCTTACCAACGTCAATTTGACTGATTTTATTATGCATGGAAATAGATTATTTTATACAAACTTAGTCTTCGTACTTTGATCTACTTGAAATCTTCTTATTCCTGGAATATAATTGAGAAGAGGTCATCCAAAACATTTCACACGGAGCTTTAGAGGATACAATAACTCACATTCGCATGTCCTTTGTCCATCCCAAAATCACATTTACATTACGACCAGGAACTTGTGGTCGGAATGGTCGCGTCACTAAATGAACAATTTACATTAACGCAATAACTAATGAACGAAACGCCCCAGGACTCCGGTCCGAGACAGAACCTCTAACTGACGAGCACCAGTTTTGAACGTCATCATCATCATCGTCGTCCTCACGATTGCTATCCTTTCGGCATTGTCGAGCACGGAAACCGCTTTCGCTCAGAGCGAACCGGCGCATCGATGCAGATAGTTGTGAATAGTTATGGCAGATGAACATAATTAAAATGAAAATTCTTCTCCTCCGCGCTCTTCCTTGAGTAAGAGGGTGTTTGTGTGTGTGTGTGTTGCTGTAAAAGGGCCTACGGGCTGCAGTCCGGCACGTTCCCGATCATCTCGAAGCCAACCGTGAGTCAGATCAAGTCCGTCGCTCGTGTCCATAATGCCGCAACACTCGTTTCCTTGTTGAGCAATACTATCACGGGGAAATAGTTTGCCTGCGCTCGAGAAATAACTTTTCCTTCTTCGTGGGGTATGTTCACTGGCCTTCTAGAATCTCTCTTGTTCTCTTCTGTTCCTACTCCTCTTGTTGCCGCAATCCGGCAGAAGCTACAGCGTTCTGTGTTCCGCCGGCAAAGTTCCAAGTGGGCACCGGTTTTGCCAGCGACCGGCTTACGGACTAAGCTAATCGTACAACGTCCAGCAAGTCGGGTCCCGCGTGACGGAACCGTGTGGCGGCCAACTTGCTGCACTTGTTCCGGCAGCGTGTTTTGCTATTGCACTCCCGGGAGTGACGCCGGGCCACTACATGGACTGCATGGCACATATACCGGGTCGGTGTCCGAGTAGGTGCCTCGTTTTGGCCGGGTTTTTGCATGTTTCATCGCCGTATGAACGTTTGCATGTACCGGGCGTCGCAGTTGTTTCGCACCGGCACGATGTTCAACGGTTCGAATGCCACGGGAATCGGCATGGTCGGTGCTGTACTCGGTCGTCCACTTGCACTATGGGTTTAACATTGCATGTTCAGCGAGCATAGAAAATTCAATGACAAAAAAAACATGTAAGCTTGTTCTACAAAATAATTTTTAGTTTTCTGTAAGGGACACTGTGCTTAAAAATTATGCTAATTTTTTAGTGATCAATTCTCAACTACAAAATTATTATGCAAATTTCATTCAAATAACTCAAAACCTCCATTTGACATCCCTCATAACTTTTGATAATTCCAATTGTTTGTACTTTGTAGAAAAATATACCTAGTTTAGATCAGCGGGATGTCCTTTGACCTTTATTGCAGCAACAATCACTAGGCATTCGTTTCGGCTAAAGTCCCTCTCTTGATTCTCAGGCTCACTCGTTCCTTTCACTTCGTTTAGTAAATGTTTTGTAGCGTCCGACACGCTCCGAAATTGACGCTTGGACAGCAATTCAAACATTCTAACTGAAAGGTCGGATTCATGTTGTTATGATTTATTATTTTGTTGGTCAAAAATATCAAAAATATCTTCCAATAGTCGTTTACGGTGTTTTATTTTTAAATGAACTGATTTCAGCTTTCTTGATCCTTAAACAACATGATTTTTCTATGAGTTTAAAATAATATCTGAATAACATTTATTTGTATTAACGCTGCATGACTCACTGCTAAAGCTAAAATATCTGGGAGAGTGGTAAAGAATGTAAAAGTTTCTTAATATAACAACAGAAGTATTCAATTAAAATAAAATCCCACTTTTGTGCCCGTCCAAAGCCCCATTGTGGTGCAAGCGAAGCAACAGACCAGCCGGAACAAACTGAACATTTTTATGCCCTGCTTTCAAAATCCATCGAGGGAGGAAAATGTGTCGATCTGTTTTACTTACCGGTGGCCGAGTTTGCTCTGCTCTCAACATCGAACCGAACCCGGTGTATCAACTTCCGCCGGCCACAACTCGCTTGTCCGATGTTTCGGGACTGCAGGTTGCGGTCTTAGGATGGAAAATTTCGAGTGGGACCTCGCGTGAGTGAGTGTATGCATATTTGGGTGTGTGTGTTAGTGGTTTTTTCTTTGTGTGACTGTGAGTTTTCTGGTTTTTTAATCAAAATCTATAGCTATTCGAAACAGCGCTTCAGGAATTTGAATCCATTCATCCGTCCCGCTATGGAAGGGCTGGGACCAGGGTTGAAGAGAAAAAAACACCCCCGCTTCCTCCGCACCGTTCCCCTCAGGACCCACAAGGATGGTCCTCCGGGCAATCGAGCGATTCGCTCCGTTCGCTTCAATCTTCCAGAACGGATTCGAGCGGTTCCGAATTTTTCGGTTGAGTCGGAACGGTCAGGCGGATGTTTTTCCCCACTGGTGCTTTCCTGCCCCCCCGTCACCCATGCCTTCAGTCCCTTGGCATGAATGAAAGCACCGAGGAGCGATGGGTAGTCTTCATCATCAAATAATTTCTACTTTAGGGTTTTAAATTAATGCTCTCCTTGTGCATGCCACGCTTTGCCTTTCCGGAGATCGGAGAGATCGGACCAGATAAGCGGCTTGTAGTATTGGGGTTTTCCGTGTTTCCGTTTATTTTCTTTTTGTGTCCTTTTTCCTGTTATCGCTGCTGTGCCCTTTTATCGACTCCGTTTGTTTTTCCTTCCCCTTTGCCCGGGTACCAGTATATCCGCCACGGTCGGAAGAAGATCAACAGAATACATTAAAAGTGTCCTCTTTTTTCCCCTGCGACGAACCGACGAAGACGCGCTGCCGGCTTGCGATGCCTCTCAGGATTAGCAAACATTGCGACAACTTCTGGAATTTATAATTAAAATTAATAATTTAACCGACAGGGTGGGCGAGAGCTACTGTTTTAAATTTAACCTTTCTGTTTTTTCCATACTACGCTGGATGTGTTTGTTTATTTATTTTTAATTTGGAATTTCGGCGCTTAAGTTCGCCCACGTTGACCCGGCTTGGATACGAGTCTGAACATGGTGAGGGGGGGGGGACGATCGAAAAGATTGTTTAAATACCAAAGAATCCCCATTGCCTATCTCCGGAGAATTGTTGTGTTTCCAGGTTGTCTTTGTCCCCCACATTGACAACAACGATCGGATTGTGCAGAGAACTTTGGGGCCTTTTAAAATATTTATTCGTTTTCGAAAGTGTTTCTGTTTAATCTGTGTGTAAGTTCAAATGTACTACACTGTTGAAGAGATAAAAAGAAGAACGCGAATGTGAAGCAGTTATCATAGATATTCAAGAGGAATTGATTCATTCGTGTTTAAAAAAAGGCATTAAGAACTTGGTTTATACATATCAATGAAAAGGAAAAATATTTACTACAAATATGTAGATGAAAACTTATTAATAAGTTTTAAGAACTTGGCCTGTTAAATTCACTCTCAACATTAGGTAATTTAATCCAATGAAGATGGAGGAAAGGCGTTCAACATCTGTTTGAGAAAAATCAATAAAACGATAAAAGGAAAAGTAGTTTAAAGTTAATGTTCAATTATCAAGTGCAGGATTTAATCATGACTACGACTGATATTGTTGAATTATTTGCTATCATTTGTCATGTAAATTTTTTAGTTTGTTTAATTTTTGTTATTCCCTATTTTTTTAAATTTAAATTGGACAAATGTAAAATAAATGAAATATAATAATATTTCGTTAAGTTTAAATTTGATATGGTTCAATCTTTACGAAAAAATAAATGATCCATAAAGCTTCATTTGTTATGCTTCATCCATCCATCCGAGAAAAATTCCATCTGCGTAATTTTCTCATAAAAGTCAGTAATTGGAAGTGAAGGTCAACTCTGCCATATCTAACCATCGCAGAAAAACGCATTTAACACCGGCTTTCATCTCGTTACATCGTTAGGTAACGACATCGACCAAAAAAGCCATCCCGTGCTTGTCCACTACTGGATAAAGTCATTGCTTCTGTCGTCGGCCACAGGAAACTGACACTCCGGAAACAACTCGCTCGCCTAGAGTTGACATCCGTTGGCCTTAAGCTGCGGTTCTCGGAGCGGCTATTTTTCTGCCTAAACGTGAAGTAATCGATCGATCGTACGACCGCTGGACGCGAACACCGCACATCAATGCGTAATGAAAGCCTCTGCCGTGGTTGACGGGAAGGGTTTTTTCCCTTTGAGTCCGTGGAGGATCTAGAGAAAGTCGGGAACGCTTTTTATGCAAACACGCCGGCGTGAATGTTGGAAGCCTTCGAAAATTAAACCCCTTCACAAATGGGATGAAAAAAAGTTCGTTCCCGAAGGGATTAGATTGGGGTTTTATGTTTCTTTTTTCACACTCCAATCGGTTTTTTTGTTTTCCTGCAGCAACACGATTCTGGGGATAAAATCCGATCCACCGCTGGCCCCTAGGAAGGGGATTTTGTTTCGCCGATCATCACCGGAAAAGTGTTGAGTGAATGGAAGCCATCGGTGGCGGACGGGGTCGAAGGGGAATGGCGCCCGAGCACGGCGGGAAAAACGGACAAACAATATTTTGCATGACATGATTTTCGAGTCACCGGCCCAAAAAAACATGACATTAACCAGATAAAATATGGAAATCTGACCGAACCGCTCGAAAAAGCGACGGGGGGGTACCCGAGAAAAACACTCGCACACACAAACACGCACAGTAGCCCTCCCCCCTTCCAAAGCAACCGCACCCGGCGTTGGGATCGGGCACATGTCCGTAGCCTTGTCTAAATCCTTGTTTTTACCCCTCTTTTTGTTGCTGCTCGCATCGCATCTTTTTTAATTCGTCACTTTCGTCCAGTTTGGGGCCATTTTTCGGGTCGACCGAAAAACGGGAAGCTCACCCAACCGGACGGTGGTCATTTTTCGACCACCCTCCATCCCACCCCCGACCGAAAAACCCTTCCCCACGATGCTGCCCCGTTTTCCTGGGGGCCTCATTGTGGCTTTTGCGGTGGCGGTGAAAAGCCAACGGCCCAAAACCTATCGATGACACTGATGTTTCCTGATCCGCGCCGTGAAAAGCACCACAGCCCCGGAACCGTTGGCAGTTGGTTGTCATGTTTGTAGGTGTTGTTTTCCCCCTATTTTTTTTTGTTTCACTTTGGTCCTTTGTTTTGAGTCTTTTATGTCTGTTTGGTTCCGCTCAGCCCAAAATCCCATCCCCGATAAGCCCGAGTGATCGGGAAAGGGCGATTTTGGAAACACCCCGGGGGAGGGGGAGGGGAGAGCGTAGGACGATGCTGGCCACTAATGCTCAACCGGGACGCACACCGGGTTTTGTTTGTTGGTGATGATTATGTCGAAGCCAATGGGGAAAACAGTTCAGCCGCACGCACGCTTCGCCGGGTTCTCCGTTGTGTTTCTCCCGCTGGGGGTTTTCCACCCCCGCTGTGTGGTCCGTGGGTGCGACGTTGTTGTTTGGCCGCGCGACGGGCGGACACTCCAAATCCGGTTCCATCCGAGCGCCTTTGATCAATGTTTGCGTTGCGAGTGCGAACGAAAAACTTTACCATAAAATATATATAATGATCAGCTCCATACTGCCCAGCGCGGGTGAAAAACAAGGCGGAATAGGGGGGAGTGCTTGAGGGTTTTTCCTGTTTTAGCACCGGCTTTAGAGAAAAACCATCTCCGGTTCACTGATCATTGTTTATGGTGGCACAAGCGCAAAAACAAACTTTTCATCGCTCACGTGCATGAAAGTTTGTGTGTATGCCCCTGTGTTCGTGTGTGGATGTTCGTGTTCTTGTTTGGCATGCGGCCGCGAAGCAGACATTTTCACATGGCTCCCGACCTTTTGATCAGCCAAACGATCGGTTTGGTCGGACCACTTGTTTTCCGTTAGCTTCCCCACCTCCCCGGCAACGGGATCCAACATTCCCAGCTGTTTGTTTTGCGATTGTATCCGCTTCGGTTGCACAATAGTTTGTAGAAAATACTCCCACTTCCCAACCCGTTGAAGGCGGGAGAGACGGTCGGAAACAGATCCGCCCGAAGGACGGCGAAAAACCCGCAATGTTGCCGACAGTACAAAATATGGTATTGATATGATGTTTGATGGTTACGTTTTTATGCAATTTTCCCTGTTTTTTATTGCCGGATTACAAGCTACCCTTTTTGTTGCTTGTTTGCAGGGAACGTAATTAGTTTTTGAAATAACGAATTATTGCTACGCATAATCGTTTAATTGTTTTTATGCGGCTTGCGGAATTGAAATCTGATTTGAAACATGTGGCGGACATCGGGAAAAAATCGGGATGGAAAGCTCATTGAACAGGGGTTGGAATTAGATTTTCTTTTTGTTGTTTGCGATGGATTGAACATAATTGAAACCAATGATACTATCAACTAATATTTAGATGGGTTATTCGTATCATGTTTTGGCTATACGAGCCTGAATTCGCTTTTTAATTTTTTCATGGTTTTAAAGTCATGGATGCATAAATTATGGTACTTCAACTATTAGCCGCGATTTTTTTTTATTTCCTATGCTTTACATAAAGTTGTTAACCTTGCCTTCCTGTGTTCCTTTGATTACTTGATGCAATTATAAAAATGAAGCTAATTTATTTATAAAATCTTAGACATAAATCATTGGGAGTACCTTGCTTATCAGAATTAGAAATTAACTTATCGAAAAAAATTAAGATTTATTTGAATAATATCGTCTTTCCTATAGGGATTGCACAATAACAGAATGTCATCCATTTTAAAGGCTAAATATAAGTTTGCCAAATGAGGAGCTGAACAACGGAAACTTGCTTTTACTTTTAACAGAAATTAGTCTGTTATAGCAACAAACTTAATTGTCATCTTTGTTAGCTGTATAGATTATATTAAAAGTAAGTTTCCCTAGCCATACTAAGATGTTTATCGAAAGAAATGTAACAACGTTTCTCTATTGCAGACGAAAAACTTGATTTGAAGTAGATGACAGTAAACTATTCAAAGTAAATGAACATAAAACCCAAACAAAGCAGATGCACAAACAGTACGTTAAAATTCTGTTGTAACTTTTTTCCAATATTACCAGAAATAATAATTTGCTACATAATAATATTATTATGTTGTCACAACTATAAACCATTTTTTATAGTTTTTAACTTTTCATATACAGCGCTTAAATAAACAATTTAATCTTTACAAAAAAATACTGAGATAACTTTCATAGGCATTACGAAATGACAAAAAAAATAGTAACTCACTAAATCAACAACAAATAAACAATACGAAGGAAAACAATACACAAACAATAAAGGTATCGTCAAGACCAACATGCACAGTCAGTCACCGCGAAAAAGCTTCCTAAACAGCTTTACAAATGGGAACGGTATGTTTCAGTCAATCAATAAACTGTCCGAGCATTTTGATTTCCCATCACTCGTTACCTGAATTACTTTCCAATATTATGCTCAATCATCGGCTTGTCCACGGAGAGGGTGGAGACGGAGCGAAAGCAGCTCAGCGCGAACAAGCACCAAGTGATAAATCTTTAAAACAAACTACGCTGATTTAATACCTTCGGTGAAAAAATCGCATTAGTGACGGCGAAAATAAATCCTTTCACCCAGCTTCCCGGAGAGCAGCTTCCCGGTCGCCATACGAGAACGTAGATGCCAGTATCCCAACCCGCCCCGAGCTCCCCGGGACCCCGCCTCACCCTTCTTTTCGAGCATGGGAACTTCAACTGCCGTGGAAAAACTTCCTTCCATTGGCTTCGGTTCGCCAGCCGTGAGTCGCATCGTCCCGTTCTGATGCGACACCAGTCAAAGATAAGACCGAGTTTCAATAAGCTGCTTTTCTACACGTCCCATCCACCGTTGGTACACACAGACACACACCACCCCTTCCGAATACCGGGAAATACCACCCCCGTGACGTACCTTCCGCAGTATCGGTGCATCGGTCGCCGCTTTAAAGTAGAAACTTTTAATGGATTTAGAAAGTTTGCATCATTTTAGCTCTATCATCATTATCGTCATCCTCTTTTTTTTTTTTTTGTTGGACGTGTTCATGGCTCTCTTTCTCTCGCCTTCTTTCTAAACTCGTCCCTGGCTCGGACGCTCAGTCATGCTGTAAACCGCGAGGAAAGTGCTAGTGGCTAGGATAGAAGCGAAAAGTGGTAGAAAAAACTTACCGAACGCCGGCGGACGAGAAGAGTGAAAATCAAAAGATCACAGAAAAGAGTGGCGGGTTGTGAAGGGGCTTAGTTAATGCAGTCGCGTTTTGCTAGAAAATGTTTAAGTAGAAGTACACACGCACTCACACACAAGCAAACATGAATACCGAGAGTCAGAAATATCCACGGCGCAGACACGGGAAGAAAATTACTGGCGTACTTAGCGAAATGCCGCTTCCAAAGCAAACACAAGTGCCAGATCGGTGCCGCATGCAATCATCGGTGTCATTTCCTTTTATCCATACGTGTGGCTGTGGGAGTGCTGGTGTGTTTGTGTGTACGTGAGGCGCCAACGAATTCTTAGCCGAGCAAAGTGGCGGCAAAGTTCCAAATGTGCTGTTAAACAGGGAAGTGCCATTGCGAAAGTTGCTTTTCTAAAATTCAAAAATCAACTGACAACGTTCACAGCATTCGGAGATAACTATCAAAACTACCAACATCCACCCCCGGCGCAGAGGTCCCCCCCCCTGGCGCAGACTTGCCCGAGGGAAAAGTGTTTTGTTGGGGCTACGCTGGAAAAACATGCAACATTAGAGAGCGGTTCACCGTTCCGTCGCTTCGGAGGATCGGACTCGGACCGGACCGGAAAATGGGAAGGCAAGGTTGAACGAGTGAAGGAGCAGTTTGGTTAGCAAGGATAAGGCATGCCGGCCCGGAGGAAACATCTGCTTAGTGCCTTTGTTTACTCTTGGCTTCCGAAAAGAAAAGCGAAGGAATTTTCAACTATTTATGCAGGAATTACAGCGCAAACTTATTCCGCTCGCTATTTCGCTGCCCCGCCCTCTTCCGGGTTGGCCGGAACGGATGTTGCTTTGTGACCGCGCACAGTGCTTCGAATGGTAGACGTTTAAGATGGAAATTTTAGAAAACTTAATGTAAAAAAAATGTTCCTTAACCTCAGATGTACCATGTCAAAATTGACGCAACCAAATTATGAATTTAATTATTAATTTTCAAAATGTCTTTTTCTGTAAAGAAATAAACAAAACATCGTTAAAAATAAAAGTAGAATCTAACTTGATTATTATTATAATCCATACAGCAGGACGAAAAACACTAGAAACTCTTCCGTAATGTTGAAAACCATCTTCCTTTAAGAACGTCCAAGTGAACCACTGTACCATGGAAGAAGTGGAAATTCTTTCAAGGGAAGTGCTGGAGAATGTTTTGTTTTCTGCGAGAGGTCTTTTTTAAGGTTCAATTGCCACTTCCCACACTCCCTGCTTCGTATGCTTTCGCTCATCTCGTCTCTCCCCTTTCCGACACACTACTTCTTTTAGTTACTCCATTCGTCTCCCTCGGAAAATGCAAAGTTTAAGTCTGGTGTCCGAAAACTCCCGAAAGTTATTTGGTTTCCTTCCGGACAGCAGCTGGCTGCCTTCAAACTACGCGCTCCTTTCTTTGCTGATGAAGGAGCTGGTGGAAAGCGAGGCTGGAGGACGACGAGGAAGTCTTAAAATGCCGGAACATGAAGGCAGCAAGGATATGGTATGCAGAAGTCAGCCAGGGAAATGTGAAAGATGCTGCTGCTTTTGGGCGTGGAGGAAAACTATCGGAACTATTCAGCTGCGCTTGATTATTCCACCGTCATGGAACGGCACTGAGTAGAAAGGTTACTTTATTTTTCTCAAGCCCGATGGCAGAAAATGTTGTTTTTAAATATTTATTCATCCTCCATGCATCATTCAACTCTGGTGTAGTAAGATCCACTCGACAAAGTGTTATGCTTGTTTTGATTGCATAATGGAATCACTCTCGCACCTACCGAGAGTTGGAGTGTTAGCCTTATGGTTCGTGGAAAATTGTGAGAAAAAAGTTATCCGATTTCAAGAAACACTCTATTTTCAAGCAACAGACTTCCTTCTTTTAGATTTCCTTCTTTATTTCTGATTTGAAGATTAACCTCCCAAATTTTACTGGAACACTAAATTGTGATTCAAATCACCAGAAAACGAGCATAATTTATTTTCCTTCAATAAATAAGCACCTTTCACACAAACCTTAAATAAGTTGCGCAAACGACAAAGTTCTAATGTTTAATTCCGTGGTTTCTCAACGCCTTGGTTTATCCGTTCGAATGGTGCAAGGCATTACAAGAACGATTTTTTCCACTGCATCAATTTCAAGACCGAGCATAATCGAGGCCCTCAAGCGGACAATAATATTCCCAAGCTTCTTGGCTTTCGCCAGGAATGAAATAGGAACGCCCACCTTCGGCTTTACACTGATGGATTTCGTGTAGCTGGATGCTAAATGCAAGACATACATTTAAAATTGTTAAATAATTTCAGACTCATGGAAACAACTAAAAAAAAACAGTGTTACCTCCTGCAGGTTGTCCGACGAATTCGATTTGATTTCCAACATTGTACATCGTAACATAAGCAATGTATTCTCCGCCGAGGTTGTTGAACAAGGTGAACAGTAGTGCAACTATCTCACCTTGCTTGATGGAGGATGGAAGATTATCGACGATGTAAAACGACTGCACCGTGGTGAACTCGATTGGCTCCTTGATGATCCCCAGTCCGAATTCGGGATCCATTGAGAAGCCTGTAAGGTACCAGGCTGTCGTTGTGTCGGGAACGGTTTCTAACAACATGCGTTGGCCATCGTTTGGAAGGGTAGCGTTCTTCCACAAAAAAGACTCCGAAAAGTGTGAGCGATAGTGTTGGACGAAATTTGAAGTACTCGATCCAGATAGTTTTCGACTAGCCCGGCCGGTCACTGAAAAAATTGATTAAAACGCATTTGATGAAGATTGCTGGGATCAACGGCAGACATACTGACCTCCTTCAATCTTCAAGCTATCCAAAGTGCGTACAAACAAATCCATGCTCTGAAAAAAGAAAATCATGCAACAAACTGAATTGCACTATTGTTCCGATGGTACAACTTACAAATATTTTATCATATTCATTTTGCGGAATTTCATGAAAGCTGTCGAATACTTCGATTACTTTTTCCCAAGAGATGTCTTGGTTCGCGGGAAATTGAAGTAAACTTTTATCGTGAGCAGCAAGCGCTACATAGGATCCGGGCCGACCTTGAATCGTCAGTCCAATTTGTCTCCCAGGTTTCACTTCACGATCTTGCTCATCAATACTCATGGTAAACTGAAGGAATAAAAATAAAATAAATAATTTTACACTACGCATGCAGAACGATAGTGACGTTCCAAAAACCTTATGCAGCGCACGAACGCACATCGTTACGCAATTTGTTGAACTCGATATCAACCAAATCAAAAATAAATGTTCCTTTTGCTATGGTTGCCACTACGATTTTGAACTTTGGAATCATGTTGTCGGTCGCATTTAATTTGAGCTGATAATGTGTTGCATCGTTGACATGTAAAAATCCGGAACCGATAATGTTCCCCTTCGACAAAACATAATAAACGATGAAGGTCATTTTTTCCGTGCATGTTATGAGAAAGTCAACTGGCCGGTTCAAATTTATCCTGAAACGAGGAAACATTATCGAATACAATCGCATAGCACACTGCTTGAAAAGAAATCTGATCCCGTTGAGACTTACCTTGATGTTTGCTGAATTTTTAAAAAAGCGTCGCTGTAAGATTCGAACATTTCTACGTCCTCATGAAGAAACTCATTGCCTTCGATGGTCAACTAAAAAAATGAAAAACAAATAGTGTTTAGCATTCGCAAACAATAGGTGGTATCGCATACGGATTTTAATTTTAACGGTGGTTAAAATAAAACGATCGCCCATTTTCATAGACCCACGATCTTGAAATCAGCCTGAGAGTGTAACGATCGTTTGTTCTGATTTCAAGGATCATTTATTTCCACAAAAATGGTTGACAAATGCACTCAATTCATCGGAAATGAACACTTCACGACAGACAGAACCATCATTTAGGTTAAATAAACAAATCCGTATGCGATACCACCTAATATTTGGAAATTCTCGCTTTCATTCCAAGGAAACAGTTACCTCTATATAAAATCCAGCTGATTTGTTTGGTGTGACAATTTGTTTTATCACGCCATTCTTGTCTGTCATCAAGTTCTTTGTATAATCTGAATCGAGACCGGTTACTGTGATTTGTGCCATGACATTCTTTGCAGCAGTTCCGTTGTGATACTCGACATGAATTGCGTACTTGTAAGGCACGCCTGGACGGTAACCAGAATTCTCTTTTATCAGCTTTACACGGTATGGGTATTTGTACACCGTTATTGGCTTTAACAATGTTCGAGTGCGATCTAAAAGAGCAAAATTTGAAAAATGTTATCTGCTCCATTCAAAAATTGGTAAAAAGCTTAAACAGCATTGCTATAATTACCTGAATATTTTTCTATGAATGTGAAATTAATTAGCACATCTTGTTGACGTCCGTAAACATCAAGGAGACTGTTGAATTTTAATTGCACTTGGTCCATACCATCCATTACCCACGTTTTTGT
Source organism: Anopheles sinensis (assembly GCA_000441895.2). Lineage (NCBI taxonomy): Eukaryota > Metazoa > Arthropoda > Insecta > Diptera > Culicidae > Anopheles > Anopheles sinensis. The sequence goes on along the minus strand of KE524775.1, from coordinate 268,564 downwards.
TTGATCCACTATGCTATCGTCCAAGTAAAGGGTCAAAATAGCTCTACCTTGCACTGTTAGTCCAGTATAGTAGTTAGCTGTTACTGTAAGGTCGAGCCCTTGATGCTCCACCAGTGGAGTTTTCGTGGGGAACACGTCGATATCAAACGTAGGGAGCAAATATTCCTTCACTTCGAATACTTTTGTTACCAACTGTTGCTCGTCTAATTTCACAGTAATTCTGTGAGTGCCAGGTAGTGAGGTAAGACCATTCTGCAGTGTATTCTCGAACACTCCAACATGCAGCCGTGCTTCAGCCCATACACGAATGACTTTCCCTAAAGGATTTTGTATGACAACAGTAACGGAGCGAAGATCTTTTGGAGCCTTAAGCTCAGTGTCTAGAACCAGGACTCGGAACTGTACACTTTCACCAGGCTTGAAGACCGGTTTATTCAATTGTATCAAACCGGTGATATTTTTATCGCGGTGAGCTAAACCGGATTCCACAAAAAAAATTGAAACCGTTGAGTCCGTCGATGATAATTTTATAATTCGCTGGAATCAAATATGGTAGCTGAAAACACAAATTTGAAATTATTTATTTATTTTTACTGCATTTTACAAATCTCAGTCTACTTAAGCGCACTTCTAAGTTCACTAATTCGTTGCTATTTTCAAGCACATTCACTAGCTTGGCGACGTTGAGACATTTCCTCCCGTACGATGTATGGCCTTCAATTCGCACCGACAGACTCACATTCGAAACATCTGGATTGAAATTAGTAAAGGCTAGCGTGTACGTTTGAAACGACCGAATAGAGCGAGGACCAACCACAAGTATCCTGAAACAAACAAGTACTTGACACTCTTCTAGAACTGAGCCTCATCAAACTAGAATTACCCTCCGGTGCCATAGGCAAACATTACAAGTAGAAAAATGTTCAAATGCCACATAATGCTTAGACTTTGACTTCGTTAACCTGAACGTCTTGTTCCGACACTGTCAAGAATGAGACTAACGTAACCGTGGTTCATAGAGTCGAAATAAGGTTGTTATCAAGGTAAAAATTGTTTCTTCGGCATTCAGGCATCGACAGTGGGGGTTCGGCAATAATATATTGCTTCTTCGCATTTGACCGATAACGTTTAGGGGGATTTGCATTAAGTGAAGATATGAAGGGTTCGTAGGTTACTGGCCCAGCTGATAGAATAAGTTCGACTCTTCGCATTATTATTTGTCCGTTACACATACACATTGTATACTATGAGCCGAAATAAGATTATCAACTCGTTAATAAACAAACTGGTGAAGTCGGGTATCAAATGACACTAACGTCTCAAATGTTATAGTATTGTGTTAATATGGGATTTCAGCGGAGGATTTAGCTCTTTGGACGAGCTGAGCGGAATTTTAGTAGAGGCCACTATTATTTTTTTTTTTTGTAGGAGTAGCATAACATGCTATCGATTACAATCATTCGAAATAGCCACCTCCGGCATCAATTATGTACACGTTAAGGATTCGGATGCTAGAGTAAGCCCTTGCAATCGTCCTCCCAAAAACGGATTTTGTTTACTCCAGTTTATTTAAGAATCCAAAACATTAGAATAAGGCTCGCAGTTTTGATCTAGAAGTCCAAGGGGTCAAAATTTAAAAACCAGTATTGTCTATTAATCTGTTAATTTCTTGTTGTTAGGAATCTCGTCTCGCGTTTCGCTCATCGTCATCGTCATAAAAAAAGGGGGGACTTATCATTACAAAAGCTTGCAATCCTTAAGCCATATTTGCCAAATGTCATAATTGTTATTTTTAACGAAAGTTTAATGCTCCCCACGGGAAATCAGAAAAGGAATCTTTTACATCCTTATTACTATCAATTTTGATTAAGATTCGATTTCCAACTACTTCTATAAATCATTTCTATAATTCAAGAATTCAATGTTGTTGTAAATGTATCAAAAAATTCATCATATTCACTTGTGAAATCTATGCTCATTATACAATGTTCGCTTTATATCCTGTTGTTCATAAAATGGTCTAGAAATTCAAAACAGAGACTGCCTAACAACTTTATATTTATTTGTCACTACTCTTTTGAATATTTTCTTTTACTACTATGCTTCATCTTTTGATCTTTCAAAAAATATTTGATTTTAAGTACAAACAAACAAACAAAGTTTGATCGTTGATTTTTGATAGTTAAACAACACATTTTAAATTGCTCATTAATTATTAAAGCCTATCGTCCAAATCCTATTCAGTATCAGTACGTTGTATTCTGTAAGCTGTTTATATAGTATGAATACTAAATCGGATGCCTTGAACGAGAGAAAGATATTACCGCATATTTCTCACCACAGATGACAAGGAAGTTACGATTACAGCATTCGAAAAACCCTTTAACCCTATGTTGCTTTGTCCTAGTAGGACTCCTGAGGTACTTTAGAATTTGTCCGAGTACGCGTTCTCGAATCTCACATAATAGACACTAGGTACAAGGTACGAACGAAGCCACGAAATCAGACATTCAGGAAGGCCAATCCTATCGAGTTTCGCTAACAGTATGTCAAACGGTACACTGTCGAAAGCAGCTTTCAGATCCGTGTACATAGTGTCGACATACATACTCCTGTCCATGCAATTCAAACATTCCGTTACAAATTCGACTAAATTTGTCGAAGTTGAGCGTTGGGTCGCGGATGGTCCCATTCTACGCAAATGTAATGCAGTTTTTCATACTCCCGATTGAAACATTATAAACAATCAGCTTTAAGAACTTGGCTACTGCTGGTACTTACATAACACGTCTGTAGTGATTCACCTCAGTTTGTCTCTTTTTTTGTGAATAGGTGTAAGTGCTGAAATTTTCCAGAAACAGAAGGCATGCAATCACGACTAGGACGGTATGACGTTTTAAGTTTTTTTAACGCTGCATGTAAGGCTTCCAAATCGACTAGAACATTTTGAATATTGTTAACATTTAACGTTCTAAAGTCTTGCACTTTAAATTTTGAGAATGGTTGGCACACGATAGTTAAAACTGTCACATAATCTGGCGACAAATATTTTTGCAATGTCAGCCTCACCACTAGCAGCAGCACCTTTGTATTTCATTTGGTTTTCTAGCTGACTTTTTGGTTGTTTGATCTTCACATAACTCCCGAATTTTTTTTGCGATGTTACTTATCCAAACTTGAATCTTGGATATGTATCCGTTATATAGGATTCCAGATATACCACAAATGCATCTCCAAACAACATGAACACTGAATCCTTTCATCATTTTGATGCTACCTTTGTTTGTTGTTACACACTTGGAGGTTGTCAACGGATTCGTTATAAGAGAAAGTACTAGTGTTGAAAATTAATCAACTTCTACCAATTTCTTTCTTCCACAGTTCTTCGAATGGTAACACGAATGATGGGACGTGTTACGTGCCTGAAGGATATAGACGTTCGGACTATTCCTGGTTCAGGTGCAATTACAATTTCTTTGTACCATCCTGAGATAAATTCTGCCGACGGTACTCGATCGACCATCGTACGAATATGCTATAGCGAAAAACATATGCCACCTCACATGTGGAACGGGGCACGAGTCAACTCCTTCATGTACCGTTCCGTTCGTCAAATGATGTTTAAAAATGCATCCGATTCAATTACTATTCATCGTCCAGCTCGCTTTTACGATCTGTAGTCCATTTCTCTTCGGGCGTTTTGTTTGCTTGCTTACTCGCCGTACATCGTTGCATTGTGTTCGGATGGTCGTGTTCCCTTCCTTATGGGTGGGGTAAATAAAACTGCCAGTAAAGCGGTTCCGCCATCCTTGGAAGAAGTCGAGACCAAAGAAACCGTTGCCCGAAGGATCATCGGCGCGGTGCGATATTTCTGGCGCTCACAGGGTTTTCCTCCCTGGTACGTGTTAACCGGAGCAGGACACGGAAAAAGGGACCAACATCCGAGGGATAGCGAAGAAAAGGCAAAAGACACGGTATCAACAACGAAGGGAATTATTCATTCCCGTGCGCTGTACGTTTTCCGTGCTTGCCGTGACGACTTGAAACGGCCCGAAGCGACAGACGCGCCCATCCCAGTGCATGTTAAAAGGCAACCGATCGTTCCGCACTCCGATGATTCTCGGGAAAATTCGTCCCTGTGTTGCTCCGTGGCTTCAGGCTAAGTTTTCCCAACTCTCGCAAGTCACTCCCACGTGGCACTTGTTCGGCCTCGGTTAACGGTTGCGGCACGGAAGGATGCCAACACTGTCGTAAACTAGCTCCAACTGTTGGGAGCTTCAGCCTTCTTCGGCCGCACTTGGAACCCGTACGTTACGAGGCACTTTTTGCGCCGCTATCAACACGGTCTGAGCAATGGAAATAAAAACTACTCAAAGACGGCAAGAGTCACTCCAAAGGGGTGGCAATGCAATACATCCCGAAGCTCTGCTCTAATAACAACATGGAGTGCCAGCTATCCATTGCCTCGGTCCAAAAGGATGACATTGTTAGGATCACTGTTGGCTGTTGTAGACTCCGATGGAAGCGGGTGTCGGAAGGCCGGAAGGCGGTGTTGTGTTAGAATCTTCCACTGTAAGAAATTGATTTCTATCCGTGGTGTTCCATTTTACATCACCTTTCCACTATTACGGCCATCCCTGGTTTTATCCCCGTGCGTGACACTGCTGACTGCTGACGTAGCGTTGTTGGAAGGGTTTGATGTCGATGGTTTCCATTGCAAAGTGCTACACAGTTTGTGATTTGCTATTGTGAATTTGTGTTTTTCGCGAGGTGACTGAATATCATCTGTCATGAAAACGGAAAGGGTAGTGTGCTTCCGATTGCGATTTTATCTCTTATGGCTGAAAAGGGAAAACATTTCCAATTCCCCACTCTCACGGAGCGTATAACACAGCTTCTTGAGAAGATCCCCATTTAAAGACAATCGTGCAAAATCTTTCGTCACGTGAAACTAATAAAACTATATCAATTTCTGTTGTAAAGTTTGTACTAGAAGCACTCGCAATCAAAGATTTTGTTACAAACCTTTGTATGTTAAAAAAATAAATTAAACGAAAATTCCATTCGTTCGAAGGAAGAAAACTGATTTGTTTAGAACAAAACTCATATATGTCTGAACATACACTGCGTACCGAAATTAAAGCTTCACCTAGTGTTTCAAGTCCAGGGCTTATATGTCTTAAAAAATGCTCAACTGTTTGTGAGCATACAATGAATACATTTTATCAGCATGTTTGGGGACAACTAAAACAAAAATAGTTTAAATGAAAATGTGAAAATTAACAATCCAGACATATTTTTTTATTGGATTAAGATTTAGGGAAACGGCTTGACAATGCATTGATTTGATACTTGCACGATGCTAGGAAATTTTTTGTTTCCTTACTTGCGTACGCAGTAGGAATAATTTTGCTGACAAATGAGCTGTTAATTGTTGTCTTGCTCCAGCTAAGATTTCAAATGATTGTCCAGTATGCAAATGCACATGTTACTGTTCCTGTATGTTGATACAATTGCCAAATCACTGTTACCATGGCCTCTGAACGCTCACAAAATCATGACAGAAGATCCTTCAAAATTGCATCTGGAGAAAAATCGTGCTTCACGTCTCAAATCGCACTAGTATTGAGTTGTACCAGATGCTTTTGTTCCTTCAAACTACCTTAACTGAATTAAGAATTCCACACCAGTCTTCTTTTTGGCGTAACGACCTCTTCGGTCATGCCTGCCCTCTGAAGGGCTTACTAGACTTTTTCCCTATGTACGTGGATAGTCACTCCTCTCGTACAGGGGAGGGCCCGGTCTCGGTTGGGATTCGAACCCACGCCGTCGAGGTCATGGGTCGAGTTTCTAACCGGCGCTACCGCTCGGCTATCGCGGACCCCCCACACCAGCACAATTGTCCAAATTGACACCTTACGTTTATCTACACATCTTTTTATGCCATATGTTCTGTAGCAAAACTTAATCTACCGGCTTGAAGGTGAGGTTTGAGAGCTGAAAATTTCTTCATTGAGTCTTTAGCATCATCAGAACAAAAAACCATACAATATATTTTGTTAGATTCAACCCAGCACAGTTTTTTTTTATCTTTCGCGACCTTTGGTTTAATTGGAAGCGACTCCGTTTATCACGCTGTGAATGATTTTGAGGATGACTGGAAGACTTCTGAAGCCCATATGAACTAAGATCTTACACATGATTCATAATAACCTACGTGGATCTTTTGATATGCACACCATTCTCATGCATCAATTTGACACTTTTCTCCAAGTTGTTTTTCACAGTAGAAAAACAGAATAGTCTAAAACTTTATTCTCAATTAAGAAATATGTAGCAGCTGTGTTTTCCTTACGATACATAAAATAAGCATGTGAATGCAAAAAAAGTGCGGCTATCATTTTGGGACGCAGGACGCAAATTTACCTCTTGTTCAGGGCATCCGTGCTTTTCATCCTTTTTTCTTCTCTTTTTTCTTAAGATCATAGGGTTTTTTGTTTTGGTGCGTCGGCGATCGTAAACTTTCCGGAATGAGAAATATTCAACCACGGCGCCACAGGCCATTGAAAAGAGGCACGCGAAACGCGTTTTATACATAAAATAAGCATGTGAATGCAAAAAAAGTGCGGCTATCATTTTGGGACGCAGTGTAGAAAGATGAAGTTCGTATTTCTAAGGGATTTTGAATTTTGTACTGCTTCTGAGAACATAGCCAAAGTATTCTGTTCACATTTTCTTTAAAGCTGGACACAAAAAGCCTTCAGTTCAATACATCAATAATAAGGTATTGAAAAGTAGTCCACTTGCACTTTATTGCAAGACAAAATCAATAATTTTGATTGATGTAAACAAAATATTAAGAACTGTAGCTTCGATGGATGCTTTGAAAAATGTTGGAACCTTACACCTTTTGTTTCGTTACACCTTTTGATACGTATTTGTTTCAATAGTTGGATTTTTATACAAGCAGAGAAATATGGCCGTTTGAATCTGGTATCTGAAATCAATTAAGTTTCATATCCCTTCGTTTTGCATATAGGAGGTTGAATGAAATTCAATCATTTAGAAATGACAATTTAAACAGTGGCTTGCTTTTTGGCAACATTTTATTTCATTCTTCATCGGAAAACCTATTCAAGGTTAGATACAAATTTCAATTCAATTAAAAATTTCGTAAAGCCTATTATTATTAGCCTAAAGCCTTAAAGTGGATTGCAATTTTCTTCGCTTTGCAAAAAAAGCTTCCAAACAGGAAAGGTTTGAGATATTGAACAGAAAAATGTCATCAAAACATCAAAGCATTTTGTTTTTGATTGTCTTTATCCTTGCACGCCTCTTTTCAATTCTCCCCGTTGGATGGAAATTGTTTATTCAGTAGCGATGTTTGCATTAGCCATTAGATCAAGGAAAGCAGAATAACATCGCCCTGACGCACTCCACGGAAAGTTCTCTACGGCACGTACTTTCCTCGTGTTTTGCATCGTCACTGGCTCGTTGTTTTTTTTACTGGCACAACCCTTAAAACCAGACGTCGTAGGGTTGGGTTTTTCCCACCACTGTTCGCCTGCAACCCACTTGGACACTTTGAGTAAAACGCTAGCGAATGCGAGGTGGCACAATGCCGGTCTCTGTGCGTTTGACTTACACATTATGAGAGATGAGTTGGCAGTTCCGCGAGCTAGCGGACAAGCGATGGCAAACATAAATCGTCCCGACAGGGCTTTTACCGTGACTTGGCATCGGGCCCGAGCTCTCCTTTTTTCGCCATGTATGTGAGTCCAACAAGGTTGCCGCCATTTTGCACTCCCCGCGATGCCTGGAATCGGCTTGGTCGTGAGAAAATTATGATCAACCGGATGCAGTAACAAAAAAGGGCAACTATTAAACCATCCGGCTGGAAAGTGTGCCTCTGTTGTAAAAGGTTCGGAGAGGCGAAAAGCGAGAGAGGGCGGCATACCCCAAAGCAAACTGAAACCGAATGGGGCTGCGGGGAGGCGATCAAGTCAAATAGAAAATTGAAAACTGCTGTCACTGCCGGTTAATCCCCGGTGAGCTCATTTCCTTCCCATTCCGAAAAAAAGGTCCATTAATAATTTCCACTTGCTTGACCTTGCCGGACCCGGGGTTCAGCTGCAGATGAATCCGCTGGAGGGTGGTTCGGTCAAAATTGGCATGCTTTTTTCATCCCCCTACTTTCCTACTTCCCTTGTTTTTTTTTTTTGCTCCTTCACACCATTTAGCTTCGGCGAAAAGATTCCGCCAGATTTGCCAAACTCAACTTTTGAATAATAATCTGCCCACGTCGCGCCTTCTTGATCGATAAATTTACCTCTTGTTCAGGGCATCCGTGCTTTTCATCCTTTTTTCTTTTCTTTTTTCTTAAGATCACAGGGTTTTTTGTTTTGGTGCGTCGGCGATCGCAAACTTTCCGGAATGAGAAATATTCAACCACGGCGCCACAGGCCATTGAAAGGAGGCACGCGAAAGGTAGGACGAGCAAAAAACGGATCGAACGAACGGGGGGATAAAGGAATCGCCATACCGAAAAGTCAGCTCAGCATATTCTCTGCTCGCCCACATCTGCTCGCCACTATTCGGCTATTCATAAAAATTACTTCCTTCGCTGCTCATCTCATTATCGGTTCAAGGAGGAAAAAGAAAAGCCAGGATATGAAAGAAAAGCACGCTGCTCGGGAAAGAAAAAAGCTTCCCATACCGGCGGCCGAAGATGGAGTTGGAAATTAAAGAAATTTATGCACTTTTACAGCGAGAAGCTTCGGGTACGAGTGAAATACCGGCAGGCTAATGGGGATGCGGTGGTATACTTTTTCTCATCCCGTTTCGAAGAGTTAGCTTGTGCACGGTGGTGATGGTGGTGCAAAAAATGGCGAAATCGGGCGGAAAACCATTCTTCACTAGACACAGGCGAGCATAGGATGACTGAAAAGTTGCTAAACCCAGCGCAGGTGCAGTGTGCAGTCCGGGTGGTATGGAAGTGGTAGTAGCCTGAGGGTTTTTGGTTTTAAATTTAAACCCCTTTGCGTTGGAAGAATCTTCCCTACACTGTTGGTTACTTCTTGCCCAACGTTTCCAGAATGAATCTGTCGTTGAGAAAAAGGGGAAAAGGAATAGCTCAAAAAAGGAGGAAAAAACAACATGAGCTATACAATCGTTCAACAATGAAGCATAAAAGTACGAGCATTGTTTCAATTGGCAGCCCCCAGGCGGACGACCAAGGGAACAAACCCGGCGCACGCTGTGTTGCTAACGCGATTGGAGAAAGCAAATCAACTCGAAGCAGGAAGGACGAACGGAACGATAAAGAACCGCCGGGAGGGCGGGAGGACAAGTGAAGCAACCGGAAATGGAATGTGCAGAATGTGGGATTCTGCTTTTCTTTTGCACCACACAACTTTCGCCGCACTGAATACCGATTAAAAATGGAGAACGCATCCGATGAAAAGCCCTCGGCTAGCTGGCGATCCGGATGGGTGAAGGGGGAAGCGAGGGGGGAGGGGTGGAGAGGAAAAAGAAATGTTTCTTTGGCAGAAAGTTTTGCTCTTTTCATTTCGCCTCATTCAATTACGGCCGGCGGAACTAGTTAAATTGCTACGAAGGGAAAATGGCGGAACAGTGCAAACCACTCGGTGGAACGGAAGGTGAGGCGAATTGGTGGCGAGGGGAAGATGGAAGATGGGTGGCAAAACTTACCCGAATGCTTTGAACTGGGATCAGAGCTCTGGCCAGAGGCACCGGAAGCCCGAGGAGGATCTGGTACTGAAAACTGTTAATTAATATTGAACAGCTCACTTTTTGATGCCTCTATCAGGGGGTGAAGGGGAAGGGCAGTGGTTCGAACGTGCGGAAAAATCTGCATCTAATGGAAAATGATGCGGCCTTCCTCCGGGTTCACTAGCGGGGCGAACCGAGCGGGGCATATCTATTGTGTTTTAATTTGAATAGTTTTCATTCTATTTCAAATTAAATAATGCATCGCAATTCGATAAAGGCGATTGAATTTAGCGATTCGGGTAACGCTTTTAAATTCAATCAGACACGAAATTAATGCATCCCGTTCCTTCCATGGTGCATGTTTTGTCGGTTTTGGAATTCCAGCAACTTTATGCATTAGGCAGACTCTATCGGCAAGTTGGAATGAAAATGCGGTTGACGGTAAATTAGTTTTCCCCTGATAGTGGCAATTTTACAAAACGAGTTTCCAAAACATTTAGAGAAATGAAAGAATCCAGACAGATGAGAATTAATGTAAAGTCCATATTTTCTCAACGATTGTATGATATGATTGGATTTTTTAGTGCATTATTGCACTTGCTTGAGATTTTGTACTGAGGTTTGGAACTACAGGAAAATTGTTTTATGATTAGCTTCACAAAAGATTCCAAGGGCGAAAAAAAATTAAATCAGAATATATAAATTTTTAAATAATTTCGGTGCAAACACAACATTTTACGTATAGAATTATCTTGTTTTGTTATTATATCCCATGACATCAGTCCAAATAGCACTTTCGACTGCTCTGGCAAATTGTTTTACAACAAACATCCACGAGGCCCAGAAGTTCCGATAACCCATTGTATTTAAGAGACTATTTCGAAGATCTCCCAAGTATGTATGTTACGAAGTAACCCTGGCCAACTGGTCACAGCAGATCTATTTTCTACGCATAGGCACTTGCGCTTGTTGTTTTGTTTTGCACGTTGTTTGTTTACTAAAAACACGCAGGAGAACAAGTTAAGTGACAGCAAAGATGGCCGCTAGACAGGTAAACAATTAATCGAGGATAAGAATTAATAAATTAATTAATTACCTTGGTTGGGCGAAAATTTCGCCCGATTACGAAGATGAAAAGTAGGATGGCCGTGGAGTCATTTTGGGAGCTAGTTCCGCCATCATGTAACGGCCATAGGGAGAAAAACTATAAATGTAAGCACGCAAAGGAAAGCGGTCCTTTTCGTCAAGTGAAGATAACGAATAAAGACCGCGTTTTTTAAAACGCTTCTAAATCAGAAACAAGTGTTCTTAATATTCGGTTCGTGTCTTCACAATGTATGTAAATCCTTTTTTATCTAACGGTTGAAACTTTGGTGGAACAAAGGATAGCTTAGGACCGATCTATCCCTTCACCGTTCTTGAATCGTATCCATTAGTACATTTACTTTAATTACTCACATATCAATAGTTGTGATTTACCGTAATTTTCGCCTCGATTGGTGGTCAAAAACGATTGGAGAATGTTTTATTCATGCAAAGTTATAACTTTTCTTCAAATCGAAATTTTTAACATTCGAAGAACCAAAGTTTCCTCTCAATTTCTAAGTTGCACTATAGCTCCCCAGCAAGACTACTTCTACGCACTGGGCAAACCTCCGTTCGACTCTCATTCCCACAAATAAATAAAAGCATGGTTTATGTACATTTTTAAATAATTATATTATTACTTCATCTCAACACATCACTTTGCAACATAGACTTTAAAAAGTTCAAACAAACTCTTCATAGCGATGAACAAAGTACTATTTGAATCATTTCCTACGGAATTCAAGGGACATCATTCCAAATTTAGTGTGTTGTGCAATTTGTGTATCTATAAAATTTTACATTTTCTCGCGATATTTCGTGCACATCAAGGTCACTTCATTTAAAACATCATTTGAAAAATTTCTAAATAACTTTATGAGCTAAAATTCAAATGGGGGTACCCATGGCGCAGTGGTAGCGCTAGAAAACACCATGCCATAAGCGTGGGTTCGAATCCCGAGTCTGGCACCCCCCGGTATTACGAACGGCTGACTACAAATCTAATATTTTACCGTCCTTCGGTCACAGTAACTCTCTTCGGAGAGAGGCCTTGTCCCAGTTGGGGATGTTGAGCCATATAAGAAGAAGAAAATTCAATTGGAGATAAGCAGTTTCAGTTAGAAGGAGGGTTGTTATCGAACATTCAATTTATTTAAATTAATGATTGACGATCAACATTAAAACATCGAATATAGATCAAAGTAGTATTCTCTCGATTTGTCTGTTGAATGTTTACGTTACATTACATAATTCATGTAGGATTCGTGCTAATGAACTTATGTAAGTAAATTATTATTTTTTCTCTCGATTATAGAATTCAGCTAAAAATATGCTAGTACATATTGCCCTTTCTCTTTGCTCGCAACGACTCTTTGCCTGGTCCCGCAGTAAGTAAGTTTGCATCGTTAATTACGCAAACCAAACATCCGCGCCTGAGCAGAACAATGGACGTCAAGGCCGGTTCGTGGTTGTGTGGGGTTCTTCTTCCATTGTGATCCATTCTTTTTTTTTCGGACTCCCTCCCTTTCGATGCTGCGTGTCCTTTCGGTGTACGTGCAGTTTTACACCGGTTAACGTAACAACAGTCAGGTCCGAGTTGGGATGAACGTGTGCTCTTTTTTTCCTCCTCTCCCGTCCTTTTTTCCTGTCCTCCATTGAGCCACCAACCCGTGGACCGTGGGTGAAATTTGGTTACGCTCTGCATAATGCTGTTTGCCTTTCCGTCCTTATCGGAAACTACAAAACCAAACACGGTGGCCACGACGTGCCGTATCTCGTTCCATCTGGGCTCCACCGACGCGGCAGTGGATGTGTATTCAAATTCGGCAAACACATACCGGCAAGCGGGAAAAACCTGATGCGCGATTGTTGACGGATCTCGCATCTCGGAGTGGCGTGCGATAAGCGAGTGTTTTTCATCCGCAATGACAGATGTACGGTGCGATAGGGTGATGCGATTGTAAATTGTGCAATCCATCATGCGAGCTGGCAGTTTCGTTTCTGCTCCTCGTCAGCCAACGTTAAAATACCGAATAATCAGCGCACTCAATTAAGAGCTCTGCAAATTCGGTTTACATACGCTTCTGATGCTGGAAGTTCTTATACTTTGCAGAGTTTTTTAGTTTCCAACAAATAAGATAATTTGAAGTAGGGCCTTCCGAAGACAAAAAACCTATAGCGTGTATATTGCTAGTGTTTTGAAACTAATCTTAAATTTATGAAAATGCTGTGAAAAATATTTTCGATTTAGTTTCCTCCAGTACTAGGAAGCTGTTCTCACTTTAAGCTTCTCCGCAAATGGTAAGATTAATATGTTTTCAAGCCAACTTTCGCAACTGAAGCGCAATAAAGTGATGCTACGATATCGCCCACCCCGTGCACTTCTTAAACGCATCATCTTATTTCAATCGTTCCTAATCTGGACACTCGCACCAACACTTCCGGAATCAGTGCTCTCGACCATCTGTAGATGTTCGTCCCTGGGAGACTTCCGCCGCTTTCCTGCTGATGCTATTTAACGGCGACAAGTGCCCGAACAACACCTAACGAGCGTCACAAACTGCAACAGCGGGCTGCAAGAAATGCACTCCATGTGTAGGTCCGTGCCGGCACATGCTTTGCGTGCACATTTGTAGCGACAAAGTTATGCCACCGCCATGCAATAATGCTCCTGGTGCTCGAGTCGGAACGGTCTGCAGAAACTTTGCGCTCGAGCCGGACGATGGAATGGTTCGTGCTCGGCTTTACTGGTCATCCTTTGTCTTTTCTATCGCACACACATACACAAACACACGCATTAACGCAGACACACAAACAGCCAGGCAGGTGCAAAGGAATCGAGAAGTTATCCTGTTGGCTAACCTAACCGCTGTCAACAATGGGTCGGGATGGTCGAGCGAGGACCCGAAGACAACGCCGCCGAGATTTATGCCCGTACTTTCCCGAGCCAACCGGACCAGGACCGGGCTGGACGAGAGAGATGAACCAGCCGTGGCCAGACAAATGACCGGGGGTTCACTCCCTGGGCAGGGCAGCACACTTGAAGCCGCAACAGTTGCATCTACGACAAACAAAGAATGGCAGTAATGCATGTGTTCCAATAAGACTATTTTCTTATAAATCCAGTTTTTATCAGAGTGAAGAACTTTAGAAAGTACGCCAGAGTGTGTTTTGATTCATTTATGTTATTACATATAGTATTACCATACATAGAAGTATGTAGACAAGTAGGTCCTCGCGGGATTCGATAACTGTCAACAGATAAAAGATGGAATAAGCCTTTGACACACAAACATTTAAAAACTTGTGCTTTTTATACTATTTTTAATTTGCTAGCTCCAATTGTTATATACTTCTAAAAATTTTACATACTTGTGACGCATTTTCCACAGCTAAAACATTTTGTATAATTTTGTTAATTTCTAAATTACTTCGTATTTGTTGTAAATGCTTTAACGTTTGCGTTTCCAAGACATAAAATGAAAGAGCCTATATGGTTAAAAAATACTAGCATAGTCGTTCATTTCAATGCTAAGTTCACTTATTTGCATGAAGCGAAAAGTCAGTCAACTGTCAAATTCTGAGCAAATATATTTTTCGGTCAGCAAATGATAAATACGGTTTTCAACTTTAGCACACTGAGTATTGAGTGTGAGCTTGCGGATCGATTTCGTTGAATGTATTATCTCTCTGCTGTTAGTGGACAATTAAAGAGAAAATCCAACACTAAATTCGATTCAATTTGAATCGGTTAAAGATTTTGACGACTGCACAAAATGAAAAAAAAGGCCAAAAATGGTATTTGTGCGTAAATTTGCACTCTTTTGCGCTTCAGGTTTACGAAGCATCACGCATTAAAATACCACTTGCACAATTCAAAATTCGATTTTATCCACTTATAATTTATTGTTTTGAAAGCATATAAGAACAGACATTTTTCCGTTAACAAGTACTGAATATATCATTGATTCAATATAGAAAAAAATATTTTGCTTTTGTATCAAGACATGAGCTAATTTCAAATTATTTTTATTATGATTATTTTCAACTACAGAAGTTGTGAGGAATTTGTTGTAAATTATCAAACAACGATGCTAAATTCCACGAGCGCGTGTTGATATGCTTAAAATGATGACCATTCAATTGTGTATTAGTATCCAAATGCTCTAAAATGATAATTATGAGATGGTAGCATTAAAATTTGTGTAGTTAATGTTTAACAAAAGTGTTTTTTAACATGAAAATAGCATAACAGCTGTATTCGAGTAGTTACGATTGCAGTAGGTTATCAGCATGAGTGAAAAAGTACCCCTTTAAATTTTCTTCCAACAATTATCCTGCACTTCAGTGTACTTTCTGGCTAAAGACTCTCGGTGTTTGTGTCTACGGCAAACGGTGCATCCCGCGCAATGTCCAAACGGCCAGCACGCTGACACCGGCTGCACAGTTAAAATAAAGGCCGCACGCCTCATCGCATTGCCATTCGGGGCCAACTGAATAGTGAATGGAAACCCCGTTGCCACCTTCCCTCGGTGGAGCCTGCTTCAAGGCTGGAGCCGCGATAAAACGAAAGCATATTTGTACCTTTTCTTCCTGTGGCCTTTTTGTCTTTGCCAGATTTCCGGGACGGTTGCTTATTTTTTTTTTATTTTCATTCCTTTGGTTCTCCTCTCCTTTCTCGGCTAGATATCGTCCGGAGTTTACCCGCTGGCCTGTCCCCTCCCCTCGGGCCTTTCCATTCCTTTTCACTTTTCATCCGGCAGTTTGATTGCCCTTTCCGGAGTATCGTCGCAGTTTGCCAGCTTCCAAGCATTTACTTGACCCTCGTCGCAAGTCCACGAAAAACCAAGTGTTTATGGTGGAGTGAGGTCAGGTTCATCCGTGCACCAGCCGTCACCAGCCTCCCGGCGAAGTGCATTCCCGTCAACCAGCGTCCGGAAGGGAGCGATTTCATATTCCAAACGTATCCTTTAGCACAAAGCTTCTTCCGCCCGAACTGGGACTCCATTTGATGGCCGGTTCTTTTGGCTCGTTGGGTTCCCGTTTTTATGGCTCTGACTGAGTGCGAGTAAGTTTGCTTCTTTCCTTTCGCTCTGTTAGGAGGAAGAAAACAAAATGCAAGTCGAGCCATTTCTATGTCTTCTTCCGGACTCGGACTGTGATTTCGGGGAAGGATTTCTTCAACCGTGCCACTCTTCCGTTGTCTCGCAGACCAGACTGGAACGCAGTTTGCCGTGCAAGATTTATGTCCACACCCGGTGCATGGGATGCGAGGCTCCTGTAGGAGAAACCAAGGCGGTCCAGGATATCGGACCTTGCTCAGTAAGACTCGTCCTCATTGCCGGGTAAAAAAAAATCCAACCCTGATAGTGTGTGAACCAGTTGGCCAAAAAGGGGATCCAATGCATCCGAGCGGGCTCAGAACGAATCTCGACGAAAAGACCCGTACCGGTCGCGGAATGCAACGACAGTTGCGTTTCCGGTGCACGTTGTTTAGATTCCTTTGCTCGAAATCCTGGCGGCCAGTAGTTGGTAATACACACACAGACACATACACATAAAAAGGGTGGAAAAACAAAGGCATGCTAAATGGAAAAGGCTAGTAACTCACGTACCGTTTCGAACTTTGACCCTGCCGCCCGTTAGACGGGGCGATACCCATCCCGTTTGGCAGCCGATTTTCCATTCAATGGATTAGGTTTTTTTCGCTCCATGCATTTTTCCACCGGAAGCACCGGAGTCCGATAGAAAAGATGCAAAGGAATCACATGATGCGCAACCCTTTCAGGGAGACCATTTTTATGTGAATTTTCCACACGCCCGCATCCTTTCCCCGAAAACACACAATGGCTCCCTTTTCCGTGTTTTTCAACCAAGCTTACCAAGCTGGAGGGTTGATTTATGAATGCATGTGTGTGTGTGCGCGTGTTTTTTTTATCTTATTCAACCCCTTCGGTGATGAGCGTTTCCGATTTCCGATAATTTAGCAAGATTACACGCCTTGCCTTTGTGGCAATACGAAATCGGTGCACCATAAATGGCGCGGGAGGCAATGGTAAAACGGATCGGTTCTCGATTTTGCATTCGATATCGATGGCTCAGTTAGGCAAGGTATGTGTGGTGTGGCATTGATCTCTCGTTATGCTTTTAGCATACAAATTGTCGTACCGATTCAACCCAATGAAATTTAAATGATAGGTAACAATGATTTTTAATAGATGATTTTTATCTTCAGCAGTGAATTCAAATAATAAAATGAAACTTAAAGAGGTTTCATAAAGTTGATGGTAAAATTATTGTTGTAGTTTCTGCTAAAGTGAGCATACATACTTATGACTTCTTGCTACTACAGTTTGCTGCTGTTGGAAAGCAACAAGTTCCCGATCTGCTATCGCTTAATTATAAACGTATGTAATATGTGTATATGTAATTATTTTAAAAGTACTGATGAACAAACCCTGTGCTTTTTCAAACACTTTTCTGTGAAAATCTTCTTCCTATTATATTCCTATATAAATTTTCCTGTTTTTCTTCCTCAACAATATGTTTCCGCATTTTTCTATAACGACTAAATCCTACAAGTGCTACTGAAATGTATATAATACAGAAAAATATTACATAAAATAAGTTTTGCTTTAACGTCAGCCGGAAGTGCCACCGACCGAATTCATCGATTGAATTTAACATCTAATTTCAATGCGCCAAAAAATACACCAACACACACGGCTGGCCCTCGATCCCCAACGGTGGATTGCGGAATCTTGTTATGCCGAGCGAGCGGACACATTCAATGGAATAATTTATGCAAATCCTTGTAAAATTTTGTTCGGGTTTTTTTCCATCCGATCGAAAAACTTGATCGGATTTGCATCCATTGGAATGTGCTTTGTTTCAATTGTTCATTCCTGTCGATTCAGTGCAGGGTTATGCAATGCAACGAGTAAAAATGAACCTGTGAAAGGTACCCTAAAGAAAATCGCGTTTCGATTCGCCGCAAAAAATAAAATGATGTGTAGAAAATGTGTATATGAGAATAGCACTACTTCAAAATACCACAGTGTGGAATTTATGTTCCCAGAAACTGTTTGCTAGTATTTTTTCATTTCGTTTTTAAATATACATCATAAATGAACGCGAAATCGACAGAAGCCTATTATTTTCAGCAATTTCTGATATCCTATTGCTAGTATTTGAAAATACTGCAAATTTGATGAAAATTGGTGTAAAGCTGCATATGAAATTAATCCCTTTGCTGCGTGAATATATTTATGATGTTTGTTGAACAATTTTTAAATTGCATGAAATAGAAAAAACTTTTTTGTCAATTTTTGACAAGGTTCAATCTGAAACACAGAGGGTTTACAATATTCTCCGCTTTATTCGTTGATTTATAATAATAAATGGAGGCAATTATGAAGAGTACAAGTAAGAAAAAAAATACCGTATTTTACCGTGTGTAATAACTTCCTTTTTTTGTGAATAATAGCCCCTGAAACATTATTCAATGTTTATGAAAAAAAAGTTTGAGCTTTTCGAAAAATTTATTTTCTTTTGTAACGACCTCCTGAATCTAACTTGGGTACATAGTGATCAGAATGGGAGTAGTAATGTATAGAAAAATACGGTGTTTACAGCATTACATAGGAGAAACAAAAAAATAAACTATTTGAAAAATACATGAAGATGGAAGGCTATTCCGATACAGTTATCTAATACGATTGGCAAAGTTCCTCATGCGGTCACCTTATTAATGAAAATGTATTTTTTATTTTTATTTTCTAACAGATCGTTATTTCATGTTGTTGTTGATCGTTTTACAGAAAGCAAAACATAATGTTGTACGAACTAACAGTTTTTGAATAACATGAAATAAAATTATTCTTTTCCTCAAGTTTGCTTTAGAGTTGGGCTTTATGTATATTTTTGTATTGTTTTTTCTACTTCCCTGGTTCTTCATTTAGGACAAGTATAGAATACAAATTGTTGATAGCGTCAAGCAATGGTAACGCTTTTCTTGAGTCCTTTTTGAAAGCAAACCTTTTCACTATGGTAAACACTTTTGAATAAAAAAATTAGCTGTCAACAGCGTCACTAACGGTATTTGAAATTAAAAATTATTAAAATTTGAACTCCGCATACCCTCTCCAGATACCATCCCCTTCCGTATCCGTTGATTATGTGTTTGCGCCTTGTGAAAAAGCATTATCAAATTCCGTGAATTTAAGTACCGAGGTCCCGAAACGGTAACGATTTAAACAAGGACAGCCAGACATGACAACCGGCTGGGCAAACAAGTGTGTCGTGTGCTCTATCGCTTTCATCTCACCCGAGGTCCCGGGTGGGTTTAATTCAGATTTTGCTGTTGCGTTGAGTCTCCTCCCTGCACCCTGCTGATGCATCTCCTCTTGCAGTCCCTTTGCTTGCAAAAAGGAACGAGTTTCTAACGAACGCCAGCAGATGGTGCTGATGGCACCGGCCAGGCTTGTCTCGGCTTCCAAAGGGTTCCTCGTAGGGTTAAGGGAATTTTTGATTCAACACTGGGGAATATTCGGCTACGCTTCCCAGTGCCCATCGCTAACCTCAGCCGTCTCGAACCCGTCCCGGACATCGGTGGGGATTTTACGAGTTGTTTTAGATTGTTTCATAACTGTTTCGGGTGGTTCTGAAAGCCCTCATCTCAATAAGGTGCCGCCGGGAAGGTTCTCGACCGGTCGGGCAAACTTCCGGGCTTCGTTTTCGGGGCCGACGGCGGAGACGAAGAGATTGTTAAGGACAACCTCCGGGTGCAGCCCGGAAGCAGACACTGGTTCATTCGCCATTTGTCGGACGGTTTCGAACCTTCCGGAACGACGGCGTTCGTCCTGATTGCACCACAACGTGTACGTTGGATGCTGCGAGGAAGGTATCCTTTCTTTTTTCGTAGTCTTCTCCTTTTTTTCGGTCCAACAAAATCCTCGTCTTCCGATGCTGCGCATGTTGGACAATTCCCGGTCTGGATGCTTTTTCAGTCCGGTAAGTTTGGCCTCCGGTACGGTTTGGTGCTGTGTTGTGTCGTTTTTTTTCCTTTTCGTTTTGGTACGTTATCAACGTTTCTCCAGCCGAGACACTCGCCGATGCTGTGCATCTTTCCGCACAAGTTTCCGAAAAGCCATCCTCTTTCCTTCCCATTGCTCTTTCTTCTTTCGACAGAGTTAGTTTATATCAAACTTTTCACAACATTACCGGCAATGGTTTGTCTTACCGATGCCCGCGCGGGTATCTGTGTTGCCTCGTCCACTTTAATTTGTCACCATTTGAGTGAAAGTCACGTACCACAAGCTCATTATATTTCCTCATATTTCGTCCGTTTCGAGTCTTCCTCCGGTCGGTCCTTGTTTATTTTCTCACCGGCAAGCACTTCCTACGGGCACGATCGATGCGCTTCGCATTCCCAGCGTTGTCTCCTGTGCCGGCTGGTCATTACGCCGCTTGATTGAGTTATGGACTTTGGTCGTGGGCTGCGAAAGGAATGGAGCCTTTCGGTTGAAACGTGTGCATGAAATAAGAAGTTTCTTTCGATTTTTCTTTCTCTTTCGGAACTGTACATTGATTATCATTTCAGTTTAGATGTTTGATAAAAGTGAACAAAATATGTTCAATTCAATCTAATCAAAGTTATGTTTTCATTTCAACATGTTTTGTACTGCTTTGCAAAAATTGCATAAGTAAATTATTTTCCAATAAACATTCTCTGAAGAAAATCATCGATAGCTGAATGCCTTACCGTCTCTCAATAATATGCTTTCACCAAGTCGATAGGAATCCTTTGCAATCGATTCAATTCCAAGTTATGTAATTATTTTTTTCTGTAATTTAAATTTTTAAGATTAAAACTCACTCAACAGCAAAATAACTGCATTATGAAGCCCGCCCGATAATGCAATCGCACCGTGCAACAATTTCACTGGATCGCTGCAACTGAATGAGTGCACTTTTCCATCATGTTCCATCGTGATGGTTTTTCTCGGTATATTTGTTGCGGCCATTGTGGGACGTCAACCTGACAGCCCAGGCATTGTCACGAGTTGTCAATCAAGTGCATTCGTCAATCATGGGGACGCTTTTTTTCCTCGTCCACTTCCTCCTGTTCATCGGAAAAGTATGCAAAGGTGGAAAAGCGGGAAAAAAGCGTCATCACTATGGAGCAGGATTAAATACGTTCCCATCGGTTTGGAGTGCGTTCGAACCATTTGTAAATTGCTTTCGTACATTAACGCACAGTGACGGACGGAATGGTAGAATAAATAAAAAATACACGAACAAAATCGTAAGCAAAGTGCCAACAGTTGTTCTCTTTTTCGGACAGCAGCTTGATGGTAAATAAATTAGATTAAACTGAATAATAATAGAACCATTCCAACACACATTCGGTTTATGATTTTCGTGAAAATTTTATTGAAAAATTCTGTTTTATTATTGATCTTCTGATCGTTTGTAGCGGTTTACAGTATTGTTTTACCATTTACCCTACCCTTTGGACATCTGTATGCATGTTGTGTTTGCCTCTTTTGTTTGCTTTATTTGTTCGCTAATCTTGTATTTTTTGCAACTGTTTTGTTTGCTTCGACCGTCAGTGAGCGCCATTGTATTTGCATCCAATTTGGAGCCTTCGTCAGTGGGCGTTGCCTGACAGCGAAAGTTTATCTTTTGACGTTTCGGTACTTTTTTTTTAGTTTTCGTTTTGTTAAGATTTCCATTCAACACATTCTTCACGCCCGAGGGTTACGATAGCTTCGTTTTGTATAGTGGTGGTTTCATTTTCAAACCATGAGTACAGTTTCGTATTTCGCTTGCTCTCAGTTTTGCATATATGTGATTTTTATCGGCGTGCACGCTGGTGAATTGAGTTCCACTTGTCGCAGTCACGAATCGAAAGCCTCCAACTAACGCACTCGCTCGTAAATGAATCTAGAAGCCTTGACCAACGTCGTAACGTCACCTTTTTCCAACGTTTTGCCTGTTCATTTCCTGCTGTCTCAATTATATCAAGATTATATTACCTTCGTTTGCCTTCCGGAGTGAGCTTTTAAATTCGTTATTATTCGGCGCATCTACACTTTGTTCAGTATTTTTGGTACATTTTTTTTTAAATAAAACAGGGCAGCAAATAAAATAAACTGAACCGAGTACATCTTTTCCTTCTCATCGAAATTTTGCCAACCGGACGTACAAGCCACGGACGTACGGTACGATTTTGTTTTGTTTTCCTCCATTCACTCTCATTCCAGTCGCGTTCGATGAGTGAGGTTTTGCATCCCCCCTGAGCGTAATGCCGCACCATTGTGGGGCAATTGTTTTACTTCGTTAAACAATTTTCCTTGCCGCTTTTGTTTTCTATTTACAGTTCGTTTAATTTACCCGCCCACCCTCCACCAGGTCGTGCCATCCAGAGAAATCCGGTTCCATTTGCGTGCCGGTGCGCGGTGTTTGCTTTTGACTCGTTTTCTTCTGTTTTCATACTCTGAATGCTGCTTTCGCAGAGGTCTTTCTGTTTTTTGTTTGGGCGCACAGGTTTTTTAATGTTTCCTTTTTCACTTCCGGTACCTTCCTGTTTTGCGTTTCCTTTAAGGTTTGTTGATTTTCAATTCGATTTCAGTGCCCTATTTTACGCCACCAAACAAATGCAACTCCCCTTTAACCGAACGGGACCGGTTTGCACAACCTTGAATGAAGCATTTTTCTTGTTCGGGTTGTTAAATTCCCAGAAACAGCCATCGGTAAATTGAATAATTGGGAAAGGTAAAATAAACAACATAAAAATATGCTCATGGTTCGAATCACAGGGTCAGACCCAGTAGGAGAATTCTTAAAATAATCAATTCTAAATGTTACTTAAATTTCGAAACTAATAAAGTAAGCATTTACAGCCAAGCTCAATTTTTATGTTACTTAAGTCAAACGTGTTTGAGCATTATCTTAACTTCGATATTTCAATGAATGAAACAAAATAATTTTTTCGAGTTTGGCGTCGTAGAAACCTTCAATTTGTGAGACAAAAGCATGCTACCGTCCCTACACTGTTTCGGCACTACAGTCTTATATATTTATGCATCATGAATTTTTACATCACTATCAATGCTGCGCTCAAATGAAGGATTATCAAATAACTTAAACGAAGTTCATCGCTATCGCCGTCTTTTTTCATACTCTCACTCTTACCTTGCCATAACTGTATAGTATTTACATGGTCGTATCTCCCACCACGAACTCAGTTTCGAAATATTGCGTCCGTTGCGTTTAACTACCGAATGTTCCGAATGTACAGATCGCTAAGCATACGGGCGCGATATCGAGTACTTACATGTTTGGAGCCATTTCGTTGCAGCTCTCTTGCGCTTTCGTTCCTAAATACTTTCTTTGTTAGATTAGTACGTTGCTTGCTTTTCCGAGAGAGTGATTATTATGTTCAGCTTGCGTGGTTGCGCTAAGAATATAATGCGATTTATAGTATTATGTTCAGTTTCTTCGCTCGTTTAGTTTCGTTTTGTTTTGTTCCATTGCTTGTTAAAGTCAGTTCAATATCCCGCGCGGAGGATCTGTGATCCACTTGGGGGATCATTTTCGTGGGGGGGTTTTGGAAATAAAATCATCACTTTCGATCACTGAGACGACTACGATGTCGGCGAGCCTAATCCCGTCGGATTCAGCTGGCTCGATCCGTTCCCTCGTTCGTCCATTGCTTCCGGCGGTGTTTGGGCCGGTTAGAGCTTATCGAGGATATTCGAAACCAACAGTGGAGCCAGAGCACCGTTCGGATCCAACTTTCCGGAACCGGCTGAGGTCGGTTGCTGCTGCCGTTTAGGTTTGTGGCGTGTTTTGGACCACTTTTTCGATTTGCCATTGTTTTTGCTGATGTTCGACGATGAACTCGTTGACGATTCAGTGCTGGTGGAGGAGGACGAAGATGTGGACTCACCAGGAACGGGAGGTCGATGCACGGTGCCACCCGCCAGCTTGCAGCTCTTTAACGAGCTGGGTAGATGCTCGGAACGGTTGCAGTGTGGCGTTCGTAGTATTCGTATGCTTATTCCGCTCGATTCTGATGGTGCATGGGTCGAGTGGTGTTCCACCGTTTGGTCGATGTATTTCGCTTGAGGAACTGAGGCCTGCGGATTAAAATAGAACACAGAACATCGTACCTTAAATAACATATTCGCAATGGAGACGCCTGGTTGCCCAAAGGATCGGATACAAGAGTAACAAAAATGTAAATGTACAAAAATAGATGCCCAAGGAAAAAATGAACGGACTCAAGTCTGTTCAAAATTATTATTTAATTACACCAAAATGATCGGATACTTAATATTTCGCAAGAACAAAATTTCAAGTTTAACTATATTTGCAACCCTAAATACAGGAGTTTGTTTGCTCAACAATTTACTTTGAGAAAAACTGTTTTCCAAGCAAATGTAAATTAATTCCGAATAAATGACAAAGTACTATCCGTGCATATTAAATTACCTTCGAAGGTGTCTAATGGCCGAATAGTCCATCAGGCAATTCAATTAAATTTCATGGATTCGTTTTAACTACTTTTGAATTTGTTTACTGGCGAAAATAATAACGTATTTGCAAACACGTCACATAAACCAAATTTCTACTTCCAAAAAATAATACCCTGAATACATCTAACCTACACGAATCGTGTTTGTTGTGTCAGCACACGGAACCATTCAGTGGTCCTTTCAAAGTGAATTGAACTTTCAAGGGCAGAATAGGTGCTAACAATGATTTTTCAATTCCTGACAATACCGTGGTTATCACTATTTGACTAATTATAATTCACGAACTGCATACAACATTACATTGAGAGCATAATTTTTATTAATATTTAAAATAAAAGAAAAGAAATAGTTTCTATGGAAAAACTAACATTTTTAACCCATTTAATATCAAGGCTCTAGCAAGAAATTAGAAACTGTCAGATTTGAACGAACAGTTCGCAGTTAATAATGCCAAAAACCCTACATCTATGGTCGTCAACATTACCGTTCTCGAAAATTACATTTAATATCTAACAGTAGTTGCTATTGCTTGTTATATATTGATGGTGATTTTGTAGCAGAGTAATGTTAACATGCTCTAGAGGGAACGATTTTCCCATTATGTGAACTTTTAGCAAAAATCTGGCACTATTTAATAACTTACTTAAAAGTTGGTATCAAACGGCGAAAATGCCGTTAAAAGATATTTAATTTAAAACGACAAAAAAAACATTGTGTAATAAGTACAAGACAAAATGTTTTACTTCTGATCTAACATCGAACTAATCTTAACCAACCATAAAAGGAGAAAAGGAACAATCCTTGCATCTACGTGAATATCAAATAGCCCTCATAATGTTCCACGTGGCGAATGGAGGCGCCCGGTTGGTCACGATTTCCTACGCAGCACCAGGCGCCTCCATTTGCCTCTGCACCTCGTCAAAGTGTCGACGAAATGAAACGAATAAAAATGAGAAGTGAAACACATAAAAATAGAAGAAATCCATCAACATCGCTCTCCTCCAATCCCATTCCAAAACCCGGCCGTAGGGCACACGAGGCCGACACGAAATCACTTACGCAATCTTTTATGCTGCCGCTTCTGGTGTCTTCCTTCGGTCGGATGCCGGCGGTGGGATAGCTGTCACCGATTGCGTTCACGATGCCGGGGTTGGTGGGGGGCGAGGTGGTGGTGGTCGTGGTGGAGCTGCTGCTACTCCCGCTGTCGTATATCATCGCCCGGTTGCGAAGCTCGTGCTTTATGCTCCAATCACGGAGATAGATATCGTTCTGTATCGGAATGCCGCCGTTCGATAAGCGAACTATAAATTGCCATCTGAAAAAGATTTATGGACGCAGAAAAGAAGACGCAGTTAGGGCAGGGCACTGGAAGGCACTGGGATGTCTGAGTGCCACGAGTTGAGTTCCATTCTCAGATAGCTCCAAGTACCCGGGAGGAGGGTGAGAGCGTCGGGTGGCAGAACATAAAATCCGTCCCCATTCGAGCGAAGGCACTCCATTTGGGCTGTGCCGTTCTTCAACTCAAACTACTTTACCATTCGGTGCAGTTTTGCTTTTTGGCTCGCACTGCGGAATACGGAATAGAAATCCGTTGAATGGAACCGGATTTTCTGCGGATTCCAGCGCGTTGCTACGAAAGGGATCGTAAATTCTGCCACTTCGCACCGGCTCGCCGAGTGATGCTTTCTGCTTCCTCTTTCGCATTCTATTAACCGTGCGGAAGGCACCTAACCAAGTGTATTCGGCGACTAGGCCACCGAACCACTTTCCAACCAGAATCTGTACCCTGAACCCTCACGGGACACTATCGTCTTCAGCCAGGGCACGCAGCCGAACGTACGGCCGACTGCCGACGAAGTGCGAATCCGACAAAAACCCGTCCCGGCTTTCGACGGTCTCCATCGTTGTCGCCGTCGGAATATCACGGTGTCAGGGATCAAGAATGTCATCTCTGCCGGCGAAGGAAATGAATTATAAATTATTCTCCACCGCGGCACATGCTCCGACGCCATCGGGGCGCACTCCGTTTGCAACATTGCGCTACGCAACGAGGGTACGACGATTGTGGTTTTGCGCCACCAAGGTGCAAACCGCCCGATGCCTGGCCCAAGGATTACTTTCTGCCTTATGAAGCTTTCGTCGGCCGTGATTGAGTGCAGCTTTTTACGCTTGGCTTCCGGACATTTTCATTCGCTGCTCGGTGCTATTACAATTTCTGTTGTAATATCCACTGGCTACAAATTGTGCCACAGCTTCGGGGTGATTCATTTGATCGTGACAATATTACATTGATTGTGACATCGGTTGTCCTGACAGAGTCAATTCTGATGACATAGGACAAAACTCGTGCTTTGCATGCTGGAAGGAAATTGAAACATGTCTCATGGATTTCCCCGTTAATGGAAACTATCAGCCTTTCGATTGCATAAACGACAGTTCGTAGGCACTTTAAACAATGTTTTGACAGTTTTGTGAGGAAAAAAATTACACCAGGATAAGCCACTGACAAAAAACAAAAAACTGAAAGAAATTGTCTTTATCATTTAACTACTTTACTTTTAATGTTTGTCTTAAAATATGGACACCACGCCCATCAAGTCAGCAAACAGCTGGCTTAAGCAGACACAGAAGCCAGTTACTTTGTGACGGACAATTAATACAAAAAGAGAGAATTGTTTTCTGTACTGTTCGTTTGAATTGGTGTAAATTTGGACACGATACGAGTTTTAGTTCCCTAGATATTCTCTAAAATGAGGGACAAAAGGAGGTATAATTGTAATCAACCAAAGTTGAACAGATTCAAATGGTCATATTTAATGCAACAAACCCCCAACTAACCACCAAAAAACCAAGCAAAAGCAAGATACAATGCAAAACATGATGAAACATTGTGCTGTGTACAAACTTTGGACAGCCAAAGAACAATACCTCAATTTCACTTTTTTTTGTAAATAGTTGTCGTAATGCAAATGGCTTTGTTTCTGTTTTAGTCTGCTGTGTACTGACATTTAGGGCATAGTGTATATAAAAGTAATTGTCATTCCAAAAAATTGAATCAAACAATTTTTTTCGATTTTTCATTATTTTTTTCCTTTTTGCATAACTGAACAATAATATCTATTGGATTGATGACCAGTACCGGCAATATTGATAATTTAATACAATGTTTTACACAAAAAACAAAATGGAAAAATTCCAACATACAGCATAAATCGAGCCCAATCTGAACCATTTACAAGGTAATCGTGAGCGAGAGGTCAAAAGCTTTCAACAAACAGCTATGATTGTTTCACTCACAGCAAACCCTGTTCTGATTGCTCCTCGGATAATTTCACCGATTCTTGTTTCCAGCATCAGATATCAACCAAATTCTCCACACTAACCTTCGCCCCACAATCGATACTGCCAAATCGAGCGAATCCGTTCGATGGATGCAGGCCGCTGTGAAATTTGTTAAACAATCAAAATTATCGTACCATTTCACCCCATCGAACCTTCCCCAAACAACGGTGAACGACGACGGATCGGCGCTTGCAAATAGCGCTCATGCGAAACGATTGATTAATGTTCGGGTGCGGTGCGCTCGAAATGAAATTGTTTCATCACCCATTTGACGCCGGAAAGGGGCCGACCCTTTCTCGGCGAAGAGAGACGCTAACGAAAGGGGTGTGTTCCGTGATGGGACACGTAACACTTACCTCAGCACCATTTGATGTAATCGCGACTGTTGTCCCATCCGGCGCAGGCAGCGGCAGGCTCCAATCACGGATAATTGATGAGTTTCCATTATTCTGATCCCTTCCTGGTATTGTTTGAACGCCTCCAGCAGCATATCTGCACCAGCGGACCGGATCGGGTGATTCGGTTCAAGCCGGGATACGGGAGCAAAGTAAAGAAAAGGACATGAAAAGTGAAAAAATGTTGGTGAATAAGGGGTTTGAATAAAAAAGGATGCTCCACCGAGACAATGTGCTACGCGCCATTCTATTGATCTTGGCCTTTCACTGTTAAGGTGAGTGGGTTGGAATGAGTAAAGGGAATAACACCCTATAAAGTAACAACAAAAATAATTCATGGCGAAAAATATGTTTGTTTTCCAACGAATGCATTTATTTAAATCAGAAAAAAATCTTTCAATTAGAAAAATATGATATTGGAACCAGCTTGTTTCTCAAATACAAAAAAAACTTTTTTATGCTGTTGATGGATTGATGTTTTTGAGTAATAGTTTTGTCACAACAAAAATAAGAAAAAAGTATTTGTAAAAAATATAGCTTTAAAAAATTTATACAAAAACATGAAGACAACATAACTCATTACATGGTAGTAAAACAAAAGTATGAAAGGGAATGAACACGAAAATATCAGAAATTGAAAAAACTTCTCTTTAATTTTTTTTAGTGACTTTTTACTTTTCTCATCTTAGTAAAAGTGAAACATTATTTCCAAGATGAATCACTAAAACCTATTTCAAACAATATCGCAAGTCAAAGGCTGACACATAATAAAGAAGCTTAGAGGTGCTGTGAAATCATTACATACGTAAGTCGGTATTAAATGGTGAATAATTGACACATACTTTGTTCGAGCAGCCAGTCACCGTACTGTCGACGTAGATCCGCATTATACGGACTAAGTCGGACGATCCGGGCCAGAAGCTGTCCGGCGGCGGCCGGTTGCTGTCCGGCGTTGTACAGTTTCACCAGCTCGAGGTAGGCGGCCGCAAACAGCGGCTCAAGCTGAATGCACCGTTCCAGCATCCGGACGGCGTCGGCCGTTCGATTTGATTTCCTGCTCGGTGCAAAATGGGTGAAAAGGGTGAAAGAGAAGATTAAATTGATTAGAAGCGTCTTGGGGTGGCATCGGTGGCGACGTGCGATGGTTTGAAGAAGCCTGATCACCGGATGTCGCTCGTAATTCGTCCCAACAGTAGCAGCACGGTTTCAGTTCGTTTGCGCAATTCGATGTGATCAAAATCAGATGGATTCCCTTTCATCGGGGATCGAGCGCATCCGGGCGCTCGTTAATGGCGGTGCGGGGCCGAATTGCTAGAAAAACAACCACCACGCAATTCCGCAACAACTAACCGATCCCCTTCGTGGTGCCTCCACCACTCACCCCAGATTTTAACGAGACAGAGCCATTGGATCGGAACTGAGCGCCAGAGAAACGAGTGCGAATCAAAGCGAAAGTACGACCAGTACGGTCGGTTTCAAGCTTACCGAGATGCTATGAATATTTTATAATCCTTTTCATTCAATGTGTTTTTTTTTGGTTTCCATGCTTTCCACTTCCCTCCAAACGCGCATTTCTTTCTGCTGGATTGAGCGGGAAATAAAATTCCTAACTCCAACCGTAAATAGAAAACACGCTGAAACGGCGCTACGTTCCTTCTCGGTCGACTTGCTTTCTTTTCATCCCACGTTTGCTACCTCTTATTTACAATCAACCACTCCAGGGAGTCCCAAGCTGGGTTGAATGGTAAAGGAAGTACCCTTTTTTGTAGCTCTTGGTTAACAAAAAATGGGAGTGAAATAGGGAAAGTATATTTATACAAGAGTTTTCCCGTTTGCTCAAAAGAAAAAAAAAAAGAAAAGAGTGGGTTCCTGTTCGAACGATTTTCTCTTTCGCCATGGAGAAGGGATGTTTTTTTTTCTAATGAAGCTTCTTCGCGCACGAGATGGCTGGAACGTGCAGGGGTGAAAGCCAATAATGACGACGATCATTATCGTGAAGATGATGATGTAAGCTGTTCTTGTTTTACTACGATTTGTCGTATGGCGCGAATTTTTCCCGTTCTTGCGCCCAAAAGTTTAACCCACGGTTTGTGGGCGTCGTTAATTTTGATGACACGGCTAAAAAGGCTTTCGTTGGCAGACTATCAAATTTGGAAAGCAAGCTATCGTTGACTGAGGAAACAAAATAATCCCAATCAAGGAAGCAAGGATGGATTAAGCAGCCAAATGATAGCTGTTTTTAAAGTTGTATTAAACCAGCACTGGTAAAGAAAGCAGCAAATAGTTCAAGCTAATAACATTTTTAAATGAAGAATAAAAGAAGCTGAAAGCAATTGTGTGCCAAAATTGATACAACGACTCAAAACCATGATGTTGACTGAGCGTGGTCGGTAAACTTTGGTCAAACTTTCTTCATCGTATTCGGCGAGAAAAGGTTCGGACAGTGACGTGCTTGTGTAGAGTCGATGTAATTGGTTCGTGGAACCAAGCTGACGAGCTTTGCGTGGGTTGCTTGCGTCACGATTTGTCACCAGTTTGGAGATAGGGTAATTTTTCAACGCGAAAAGTTTAGGTTGAGAAAAAAAATTTTGCTCGTCTCACGCTTGGAATGGGAAAAAGTGTTTGCATGAATTTTTAATTCGAAACTCGTCGCTTGTTGGTTTTGTCATGAGTATGCTTGTTCGTTAAAAATGCAATGGAAAATGAAGGATTGATGAGGAGGAACATATTTTACGTTTATTTGAAATTTCTATGGTTTCCAGGAAAAATAAAGCATTTAGAAGTGGTCTTGAAATTTGTATTAGTATGTTGGTCTGGTTTAAAAACTACAATAAATTTAATATCATTGTTAAATTATGTAATTGAACAACCATCTGCTTTACTAAATATTCTAAATTAAAGCCGTATTTTACAAAAATGGGTTAATCAGCGCATCAGTAAAAAAGTATTTCTTAAACAACGTTTTGATGTTAGTATGAAATTTTTGCTTAAGGAGAAATAAAAAATAATAATTGCAAACATAAATATTCATTATTTATAAGATGTCATTTGATTTCATTGAGAGAATGTTATTCTTTTAATACCAACAACACATCACTATACACTCGTTAAACGAATTTTTCACTTTTATTAATACAGGCCCCAAGTTAAAATTAAATTTCATAAGTAAAAGCCAAGTAGTAGCTGTTTCCATAAAAAATCCTAGCTTTAGTTTTTAGTAATTGAAAACATATGAATCTAGAATTTTGAAACATTCAAGACTAATCAAAACCAAAAGTAAAAAAGTTTACATCGAACCCTAAGTGAAAATATCTTCCAAGCAAAAGGCGTTCTAGTTTTCCCAGAGACAGGGGATAATCACCAGTATCTGTAAGCTATCCCTTGATCAGGAGTAACTTTCCTCCCACAGGTGGCTCATGCTACGCTCGAAACCGGAGACAAGATTACATAGTTGAGTAAGTTTCATTACTCTTTGACATGATAGTGGGAAACAAAGCTCGACGGACGGAACTGAAAGTTGGCCCTAGATGCCGTGTGCAAGATAGGCCCGCGTGTAAGTATCCTTTTAAAAACGTGCCACTCGAAGGGCTCGCTAACGGAGCCGAAGAAAGGAAGTCTATTTCGTCGTGCAGTGCAGTAATATGTCCCCGCACGAAAGTGTTTCACACGGAGCACGCGGAGAGTGGCTTGGCATTGTGAAGGAAAATGAACCCAAACCCGAAGACGCTACACATTCGGGGCGAGAATTAAAGCAAACACACCAGAGGAGCAATTATAATTTCTAAGCTGGTACTAATCTTTTAAGTAGAAGAATACCTGCTTCGTGGCCGTGGGCCCGCGTTGGGTTCGTTCATTGGCTTCACCGAGCGGTGAAACTGTTCACGATGGAAAGGGGGAAATTATTTGAGAACCTTAACCCGGGGCTTCCCACCGCACGGAAATAGGATTTGATCCCGAAGGAACAATACTAGCGAGGAGCATGAACATAGGCTAGACGAGCGTTTCGTGAAATGGAGATAGGAACACTACGGAGGAGTAATGTTACTGCTGGCAAATTTTCTTATGCTTAAGCCACTAAAGGACTGGGTTTGCCTTAAATAGGTTCAGACACTTCCACAACGGGTAAAATCAGGTGGACAAAATTTAATCGTGCCTTAATTTTACCCATGTTCAAAACAGGTTGTGTGAAATATAATTCGAGGATCAATTTCATTTCACAAAGCTATCAATTGAATATTTTTCCAATTGGAAAACATTGCTATTTTATTTTAAATTTTTAGTTTTGAATAAAAGGACATATTTTAAGCGAATTTTTTCGCAGAGTGCGCCATCGACTGAAAGCGCAGCGCTTTGGGTGGAAAGGAAACACCCAGACACGAAGCACTAAAGCGAACGTGTTCCAAGGCTAAGCGGGATACGAGCGACCCGCTGGGAACAGGAAACCAAGCAGGAAGATTTAAGCAAGCGATAGGATTAAAGTATAATTAAAGAAACGTAACAGTGACGAGCTCAAGCGAACCGAGATGATCACCCGACCAAGAGCGCTGCACGAAAGCGCCCAGCTGGGAACGGGAGTTCGTGCTTTTAATTTTCCCCTTCACAATTACAGTTGCCTCGACGTGGAAGTGGTTGCTTAAGAGGTTTTTTTTGTGTCAGTGCACATCTGGAACCTTGAAAGGAGTCGAAAGAAGCATCGAGAAGCTCCGTGGCCTCAGAAGAATCGAATCGAAAGTTTCTTTTCCGCGTTCGCCTGCCCTTTCTCGGATGGCAGCGAGCAATTGGGAGTACGGCAAAATTAATTGAATCTTATAAATTAGAGAAAAACCTGACCCAGCCAAGGGGCGATCACATCTCGAAGGGGTCGCGTGTCGCTCGGTACCGAGTTGGGACCGGAAAGAAACTCCAAAGGACCTTCTTCTTTTGAGGCCAGACACTCTTTGATGGACAAACGAGCGCTCGGCGTTTCGCTGTCGAATGGGAATGGAAAAGGTAGCCTTAACGCCTCATTGGTTCTGGGAAAGCGATTAAAACCACGATCATTGTTCTTTTTACAGTTTTTTTATAAGCTTACCTTGGAGGATGTCGCAAAAATATGGGGAGAGAGAGATAAACGATAGGAAATTTATAATGAAAGAGTGTGATGGCAAGCCATAGCAGATCGCTTGCGAACCCTCGAACTCATCTTGGCGATCCCGCTCTAGCACACTTGTTCACATAGCGTGCTGGTCTGCTTCAGCTGCGTGCTATTCTCTTCCCATGCCAGTAAACCCTTAATATGCCAGAACGTTTACGCTTGCGCGATCCGGTAACTCTAGATGATTTCTACTAAATCGTTTTCTTGGTAAATATTTTTCAATTATAAATACCCTGCTGTTTAGAAAACAACAAGCTTTTAAAAATTATAAGCGAACAAATGTTTTAAGTGAATTCAAATAAAACACACAAAACACTTAAACCGTGCCAAATTAACTCATGACGGCTAGAGAACGCAGATGCGCCGTTAGTAAACAAAGGGTTAATGTTGTGCTCTCTTCCCAGCGTGCAAAATTGCTGTCATGCTGTCTCGTTCTGTCCAATTCGCAATTGTTAACAACAAAACGAAAAAGCATGATGATTTTGTACCTTGAATTTTACTTCGTACTTAAGTTTGGGGGCTACATTTTGAATCATAACACTCCGATTTAACTAGCATGAAAATATTAATTTTCATTTAAAAGAATGAAGGCTGTTTTCTCTGTTCATGTAATACGTAAAAGTATGAAAATAAATTAAATGAAAAAATACTTTTCAAACCAGTTTTTTCGCAATCGAACTAAAAAGTAAAAATAATTAAAGTTCAGTGACATATGTATTTATGTATCTGCTTTTTGTTATTGTAATTATTCGCATAGCATCGTAGATAGCGATCGAACTGAGAGCAATCTCGATGTAATGCGAATAACTACAGAAACAAAAAACAGATACATAAATACATATGTCACT
>KE524775.1:194123-234463 GCA_000441895.2 Anopheles sinensis | reverse complement strand
TCATTTAATTTATTTGAAGAATGGGACAAGGCACTGTGACATGAAGGAAAAATGGATGGCAACAGTTTGAATGTTTTGTCTAATAGAAGAATTAAATTTTAATTTTTCTTTTTACGAAATGTCGGTTTATTCCACTGGTAAACACTAAATCTTAAATCTAAAAATCACTAAAACACTAAAAAAATCCAAATATAACGCCGTTAGCAATAAAAACCATCGACAACGGTGGTTTACCGCAGACAGAAAGAAAAAGTTTCCCCGTTCATTGGTGTGTCGTAAAATCAACTTTTAAATTCTGCGACAAAAATCAACAGTCGTTACCGGTTTTTGTCTATCTTTGCGCTTGTCTTCTAAGTGATTACCGAAACCGGGGAGATCGGTGTGAGAAAAACAAAATTGGGAAAACCACCCTCTGGTGGAAGGTTAAGCGAGAAAACGAAAAGAAAAGTAAGCGCAAGGGACGGAGCATCGTAAAAGTTCGCCGCGGACTGGCAAAGAACGGAAAGGCCAGAGAAATAACATTTAATGTACCGTAATCCCAAATTCCCTAATTAAATTCCACCACTCATGGTACTCGAACGGCCGTAAGGCGGTGAAACATGAGTTCAATTCATGCTCCGAGGGAGTGGTGGAGAGGTAGGTGAGTAAAAACCGAACCGAGGGACAAATTGGAAAGTGCTCCCTGGATAGGAAAGGAAGGAAAAACGGTGCGAAACAATGCGATGGAGAACATGGATCCGAAAACGAACCGCGTTGATGAGCCTCTCATCCGAGGGTGGCTGTTACCGCAGGCTAAATGAACTATCGATCAGACGGGACCCTGATCTTTCAACCTCCCCCGAATGACCCACCCCCTATCACCCACCATACTCACCTGTACAGCTGGCCCAGATTGTAGTGGGCGTTAATGTGTTCGGATGAATATTTGATCGCTTCCCGAAAGTGATACTCGGCCGTGGCGAACTGTGGCATCAGCGTGCCGATGTTGTTGTGGGCGCTGGCGTACGACGGCCACAGGCGCAGTGCCTCGCGGTAGTGAGCGATGGCCGGCTCCGGTTGCGACGAGTCCCGCAGGAAGTTGCCGAAATTGTAGTGCATTTTGGCGTTGTGCGGTAACGTTTTCAGGCCGGACCTGGGCGTGGATGGAACGGGTCAGCATAATGCGAGAACATTTTAATTGATTTCCATTTGTGGCAAGCAAGCCGATACCGTACCGTAATAGGGCCTCGCGTGAACTCCAGTCCTGGTTTCGGGCGATGGTCTTCAGGGTTCCGGCGGTCAGCAGAATGACGCCCAGCAACATGATTGGCTTCCGCAGGGCAACAGACCGCTCCCAGAGCCGCTGCGCTCCGTAAACAACGAGAATCAGGCAACCCATACTGTCAGGATAGAGATGAAAAATGCCATGGTAGAGTCAGTTTGAATCGATGGTTTTTAAAATAAGCTCATATATTGTGTAGCATGTACAGCTACAATAATTGATCAAATTTACGTAACCAAATCATAATTAAGATTTCATTTTTCCTTTTCCATTTTATTCACTTAAGACAAGACGAAATACTGCAGTTGCAGTAAAAATGTAATGTTTTAAATACATAACTTTGCTAGGTAATTTTATCAATTACAATATATTCAATATAAGTTATTTAAACAGAGTCATTGAAACAAAAGACTTTACGAAAGCATTCATGTTTATTCTATTCAGTAAACATGGTGCGATATCATCAAAACATTTTTTTATTGTAATGCCTCGTTCAGCCTGTCATCTTATCTTTTTTACTTGTTTTTTTAAGTTCTGAGCTTTTCAAAAGCATTTTTCTGGAACAGATTTTATTACTGAAAAATAAAAAAAATAGTTAAAACAATATTTCAAGAAACGTAACTTTTTCGTCGCTCGAGAAAACTTGTTTGAACAATTCATGAAATCAAAACATCTAAGTTAGCTTCACTTATTTTAATGAGTAAAATTAAACGGAACATATGTGATATCAAACTTGATTTATTTAGTTACAATTAAAAAATATTCATTAATGATCAAATTTAATCAAATTAATTATCAAAACTAACGCTATCCTGTCACAAAGGCAATGAGAAATATTTGTAAAACGTAAAACAATGTAAGCTTCCGAGAAAAGGAGCAGACAACAAACACAACACTTACCTCGGAATGTAAAGTACACGCTCGGCGACAACGAAGCCCACCGTAACAACTAGATTAGTGGCGGGCAGGAACGGCAGAACTAATAATAGAAACCCTAATACCACCGGCACGTGACGCTGATGCTGCAAAAAGAAGGACGGTTGGTGAAGAATGAGACACCATCGGGAGAGAAAAACAAACCATAAAAGAACAATCCCACGCCCCCTTACAAACACAAACTAACACTCATCTTGGGAAGCTCAGCAACTAAAGAAAGGGAATTTGCTGTGACGAGTGAAGTGAAGGAATGAAAGATGTCGAACGAAGGACTGGCTGAGGCAGCAGAACCTCTACCCTTATGGTCGAATGAAGCAAAGGCAAGCCTTAAGATTGCAGATTTTGTCCGCGCAGTCCTTCTGAATGGGAAAATTAGTGAATTTTCTGAAACGTAAAAACACCCACTTTTTCGACTGCAACGACTCAAGTTAGAGCGT
The DNA here is from genome assembly GCA_000441895.2 of Anopheles sinensis. Taxonomy (NCBI): domain Eukaryota; kingdom Metazoa; phylum Arthropoda; class Insecta; order Diptera; family Culicidae; genus Anopheles; species Anopheles sinensis. The sequence continues at coordinate 231,829 of KE524775.1, read as the reverse complement.
CAATTTAAGCTTAGTAGATTGGAGCCGATTGGTGGAGTTCGCTTTCTAAACTATTTACCTCGTAACACACTACTTCCTCGAGAGTTATAAGAAACACCTCAAGTAAGATCATTTCGAGGTTGAAAACCCCTTTTAATTTTCAAACTGAACAACCATAACCACAGATGCTGCCTTTATTCTTCCCCAACTGTAGATCGCTATCGTGTATAAGCAGCTACAGCATCCGTAAGCGACGTCTAGCCGCTTATTTTTCCTATCCACTGAGCACTTAATACCTTTTCTTTTTCTCATTCCGCCAAGATTGGGCGGGAGTGTTGCATTCGTGGCATCCGCCCAAGATAAGAGAATGACGCTTCCAGCCCCCAACCGGAAAGTCGGAAGTTTTCCGCCCACCAGAAAAAATTACAACACGACTCCACCGGTCCATATATTACCTAATGAATACGAATGAGATACGAAAGTTTTTCGCTTTCGCTTTTGGTGGTTCTCGTCGTGAAGGGTGGGAGCACGCAGAAAAACATGCACGTACAAGCGCACGTACACCGGCGCACAAATAAACCCGGACGCCCCGTGGAAGTCATTTGAGGAACCCATAATAGAGTAATGATGGCTGGTGGAATCGGAAAACAGAAATCCAAACCGACGGCTACAGGCAAGGTTCAGGACGTGTCCGGACTGGGTAAAGCAGTGGGCACACTGGTCCTCCACCGAATCTGCAAGCTCGCAAAGGGAAGATTCCGTGTCGCAAACGGTCTCAGCTTCACCGCGAAAAACGGAGCCAACGGAGGGAAAGTTTAACTAAAAGTTTATTTAATTTATTCATAACGTTACACATCGTACGTTGCCGAGTTTGCATGTTCCTTACCCCGATTAGAATGCTCTACTATGTGGAAACATATTTTGAAGTCCGGTTTGTGAGGGGTTGCTTTCGTTTTGTAAAACAACTTGTACTATTAAACAAAACTTCACATTTTTCAATCCATTCAAAGCAGAACCAATTTCTATTTGTCCAACACATTCTGTCAAATAAGTACCCGGAAATTCTCATTTTGAATTTTCCCTCTGAGAATATTTCTAAACAAAAAAATTCCCAGATTGGCACAACTTCAGTTAGCTACTACTTCAGTGAATTTTCATTGCTTTGTGTCATTTTGTTTAGTAACGGCGACATTAGGAACAAGCCAACCTTTTGTGTGCGTTGCGATTTTAACTATCGACAAAAATATCGAACAAAGACTTTGTGTGAAGTTTGGTGTTTCAAACGAAATTTCTTGTGTCAAAATGTTGGAAATGTTGAAAAAAACATTTGGTGATTCAACCATGTCGATAACTCATGTTTATGATTGGTATGAATCGAGTAAAGAGGGGAGAAGTGAACGATTTGCCACGTTCAGGACGGCCTTCGACCTCCTCTAAAGGAAATGGTGATCGAAAATTAACCCTGAGTGCCAAACCGTCAATAAAGAATACTATTTTGGTGTTATGAGGCGTTCGAGAGAGAATGTTCCTCGCAACAGACCAGATTTGTGGCGGAACAACAGTTAGGTTTTGCACCACGATAATGCACCAGCACACTAAGCGATCATTGTGAACGAGTTTTTGTACTAAAATTCCACAAATTTCATCGAATATCCACCGTACTCTCCAGATATGCCCTTGTGTGACTTTTTCCTGTTTCCAAAACTCAAATTACCACTTCGTGGAACCTGTTTTGAGAGCATTGAAGACATCAAAACTAATTCGCAACAAGAACTAAAGACCATCCCGGAATATAGCTTTATAAAGTGTTTCGATGATTGGATTATTCGTTGGAAGAAGTGTATTGCCTCTAAAGGGGCCTATTTTGAAGGGGATATAATAAATTTATGTGATGGATAAGTTGTTTGTGTTCTATTTAAAATCTCCGGGTACTTATTTGGCAGAATGTATATTGAAGTAATGTTTTTAGCAACTATGTTTAATGATAATCTGCATGCTCATTTGCTATGGCGAGACGATTGCGGATTTACTCTTTGGGTAATTTTTCAAGCATTCGTGCAAATGAATTGCAAAAGTTATGCTTATATTTTAGCCATCCCTTTATCTTTGAATGACAACTGAAGCTTCGTTCAGTGCATGAGGAACCTTCTATACCTCCTCCAATCTATCCAGTATTCCGTTTTTATATTTAACGTTTATTACTTTTACGAAATGGGTCATCACATGCCCTTTGGTTAGTGATGAGATATGATTGTGAATCCGTGCGCCTTGCTAGAACTTTCAAATACCAATCGTTCATAGATAAGAAGCTCGGGAACGTATGCTATGATTGATGTGCGGAGGTTATTCAAGCCAAAAAGGAGCTTATGTGAAAATTACCGCAAAGAGAATCACAAAATCAAAAGCAACAGCTCGGCCGATGTACGTGGACGTCAGGGTTTTTTGCATTAATTAAAACAAACCTTGAAGTCATTTGGTTATCAGTGACTGCGATGGCTCACAAAAAAGGCTAATTAAACGTCAGTTCTATTGCATGCAGTCATTCGTGGTCCAATCGTTAAACCAAAACCACGTTTGGTGGTTTTTCTAAAAATGATGAAGTTCGCAATAGAAGTGACTGTTTTGGTGGTTTTGACGCAGTCAATTTCTTCTCAAGGGTAAGTTCAATTTTTCTAAGTAAAGCAACCAAAACAAACAAAACATAACTTAATTTATGGAAATAATATCATTAGCATTCTGATTTCTGGCACTAAAACCATTCGAGCCAACCAGAACTACAGTTTGGCAATCAGCAACTTTAACTCGAGCCTTGATGCTATTCATCTATCAATCGCCATCGGAACTTATTGTGAGGAAAATAAATCACATTTCATCAACGAATCCACGATAGTGTCAAAAAATGTGCACAAAATGGTACACTTTCTCGTGAGTATCACCTATCTCAAAACAAAACTAGACAAAGCGTATCAAGCAATTTCTACAGATTCCAGCCCATTGGTCGACAGGTGAATACAAACTTTGTATTAACGGAGAAAACGGGTTTCAATTTCATCGACACACCATTTTAACACTATGTCAATCTTTGCACGGTATCGTTCAAATAAGCAAACCAGTGTTTCAACCCGGAGAGCTCGTTCGTTTTCGAGTGATAGTGTTGGATGATGAACTTATACCACCGGTTAATATAAAAACGGTTCAAGTCACTTTAACACACCATCGGAACAATAAATTAAAAGCATGGTCAGAAGCACCGTTGACTTTGGGAGTTTTCGACGGTGAATTTCAACTCGACGCCGTTCCTATGCTTGGAACATACAACATAATTGCAACAACGAATGGCGAAAGGATAGTGTCGGAAACGTTCAAAGTGCAAGAGTATGTGCTACCTCAAATCGATTTTGAAGTTCTTCTGAATTCAGTCCCAGTGTTTGAAGATCAAGGGCTCAATCTCACCGTTTCTGCCAAGTATCCCTTAGGCCAGCCTGCTAGAGGCACTTTGCAGCTTCACGTTTACATGCATGGAGAAGTGCTAGATCATACGAATACCACGCCGATAAATGGCACGGCCAACATGCTGATAAGGTTTCCCGAGTATCTTTATTACAACGATGATGAGAATGTGCAAGTACACATGACATTCATTGAGGAACATACAAGTAATTACTTTCTCACTTTTGCTTATCTAGAAAGGTAATGATAAAAAAAAACTGAATTGATTTTAGATCAAACAGTGACCAAGACGCAGCAAATAACCGTGTACAGACATCGATACTATGTGACGTTGGTCAAGAACCAAGAACGGTTCAATCCTCATCAAGCGTTTGAATGTGCTTTGAAGATACATCTCCGAGATGGAACTCCTGCTGAAAATATAACAGCTTTAGTGCAGGTTGAAGGTATTTCTCACGACATGGAGAGAAATATGACGAGCAACAATGAGGGGTTGATCGAGCTTTCCGTGCTTCCTACTGAATCTACAAACACAATTGATATTACGGTATGTTCTTATGTTTAACGTTTGATTCGTGAAAAATAATTAATGCTCATTTATGTTGTTATCTCCTAAGGTTATGATTGACGGTTATGATATGCTAGTCCAAGAAATAGAGAGAAGTGATAGTCACGCTTTTTCCAATGGAAATGAAATCAACTTTAATGTACACACAAATTCACCGTAAGTAATATTGTGCGATGTTCTAGGCACCATGTTTCATTAAAATAATGCTCATGTCGCTCAGGATCGACTCAAACCAAATGGAGTTCAAAGTCGTCTGCTCTGAAAGCATGAACATTGTCTTGTATTATGTGGTTGCAAGAGGAAACATCATTGAATCAGGAAGGAAAGACGTGAACTTCAAGAAGCAATACACACTAGAACTTAATCAAACCTACACAAGGGCACCTTCAGTAAAAGTTTTAGTGGCTACGGTAGTGAACGAGAAACTCTTGCAAGACTCCGTGATGATAGATTTTAAACAAACGCTAAACACAGTGAGTAGTTTAAAAAAATTCTTTACTGCTATGTACAATATAATATTGAATCTCATTGTTTAGCTCAAGATACAAATGGACAATCAGGAGGTAGGTCCCAGACAAGAAATTAGACTTAATGTAAGCAGTCGTCCTGGTGCCTATGCAGCCCTCTTGTCCATTAGGAAATCGGAATCTCAGTATAAAAACGAAATGGATTTGTTTTCACGTAACATGGTTTCAAAACACGCTCATTTTGGGATGAGTCAAATTGAGGTATATATCGATTGCAGCTGCATGAGGGAATAAATTTAACATATAATTTTTTTGGGTATTCTCGATATTCACAGACTGCTGAAGTATTTATTATTGGAATAGACGAGTTTGTCACAGGTAGATGAATAACAAATTTAAGTGTAAATTATACCCAAAAAACCAATCGATTTGCTCAATATTATTTCAGATTTTAAACATTCTTACACTCCAATGGAAAAGAAATTGGTCTCGATGCTGAGCCTAGTCAAACCACATGTTTCCGATGTATGGCTTTGGGAAAGTAACGTTTTCGATGGGACAGGGACTTGGACTATCAACACTTCTGCCCCTGACACCAGCGGCTTTTGGCACATCACAGGCTTTTCTATACATCCACAGTATGGCCTTGAGCTTATTAGCAATCCAGTAGTACTGACGACAACCAAGCCATTCTATATCCAGGAATTGCTGCCATATGCGATCAAACGGGGTAATTCGGTCAACTTACCATTCATTCTTTTTAATAACGTGAACAGAGAATGCCTTGCCGATGTGATCTTAAGTAACACTAATGGAGAATTCGAAGTAATTGGTCAAAGAGACTCAGGTAAAATATTTGATTCTTTTGCCTATCATTATCACTCCTCAGAGAAATGAAAATTTGGTAACCTTTTGTTTAAGCTAATGTAGCTCACGAAACATTAGCTTGTTTGTTTAAGATAATTGTATCTATTTCTTTTCTCCAGATTCAAACTTCACAAAAACGGTATCTGTTGAACCACACGTACCAACGCCGCTTACAATCTTGATAAAGGCTAAAAGACTTGGAGAGATAACAGTTCATATCGAAGCATCGTGTCGTGGAAGCCTCTATTTTGATGCAGTTGAAAAAATTATTCGAGTCTCGCCGAGCAGTTTAGTGGAAAAGAAAACGGAATCACTTTTGTTTTGCAGAAAAGACTATTTCAATGAGACGTTTTCCATCACATTGGACATAGATAAAAAAGCAGATGTTGGTTCGCAACAGATCGCATTCCATATAAATCGTAAGTATAGATTAAGATTGATTTGTACGCATTGATACAAATGTAAAAAGAACGTTGCGTTCATTTTCCAGCAAACATTCTCGAAACGGTTGCTCAAAACTTGGGAGAACTTCTGGATGTTCCGAGTGGCAATGGAGAGGAAAATATGGTGAAATTTGTGCCAAACATCGTTGTGCTCGATTATCTGACTGCAATAGGATCAAAGGACACAAGTGTGATGAACATAGCCACAAAACATCTCCGACCTGGCTACCAAAATCAGATGAGATATTGTCAAACTGATGGTTCCTTTGGCCTCTGGCAAAACTACGGAGGCAGTGTGTTCCTCACTGCGTTTGTGGCGAAATCAATGCAAACTGCATCAAAATACATCAGTGAGGTAGATGTCACGATGGTGCCGAGCGCTTTTCAATGGTTGGCAACGAAACAGCAATACGATGGACGATTTGACGAGGTTGGATCAGTTATTCACAAAGATATGCAAGGTGGGTTACGAAACGGCATAGCATTAACTTCGTATGTCTTGATCGCATTTTTGGAGAATGAGAATGCAAAGGTAACTCACACAAAGGTTATTGAAAAGAGCGTAGATTACATTACTCGTCGTCTTCCACAAGTGACCGACATCTACGATCTTTCGATAGCCACATACGCCATGATGTTGAGTAACCAAAATCATCACTTAAAACAAGACTTCATGAAAAGACTGATGGATAAGTCAACCGTTTATGGAAATGGTACCTTCAGATATTGGAATAGACATTCGCACAGCATTGAAACCACGGGTTATGCACTATTGGCAATGGTTCAAGATGGAAAATTTCTTGATAGTGTGCCTGTTATGCGTTGGCTTGTCAGCCAACGTTACGTCACTGGAAGCATCCCGCGTACGCAAGACACATTCGTTGGATTGAAAGCGCTCACGAAACTGGCCGAAGTAATATCACCATCGAGAAACGATTACTTCATCCAATTGGAGTACAAAGCGCAAACGAAGAAGTTCATAGTAACATCGCAGGACATCGTAACGCAAATTTTTCAGGATATTCCAAGCGATGTTAAAAAAATCTACATCAGCGTTGCAGGAATGGGCTTCGGGCTACTGGACGTTAAGTACGAGTACGCGACGGATCTGCGAAATTACAAACACCGGTTTGATTTGACACTCGAAAAGCTGAACACCAGCTTAGACTACGAGTTGAAATTGAAAATATGCGTGAGTTTTAATCCAAAGCACAGAAATGATCGTTCCAACATGGCCCTGGTTGAAGTAAATTTTCCCACTGGATACATCGTTGATCACAATCCAATCACTGAAGCTACAACAGTCAACCCAATACAGGTAAGTGGTCATTTCTTTTGAACCATGAATAATTCGTAAAATAATGCATAATATCTAGCTTAAACTCAAACTGCAAATTTTCTTACGCAGACTATCGATGTTCGTTTTGGTGGAACCTCAGTGATGGCATACTATGCTAGTATGGGAACAGAAAAGAACTGCTTTGTAACCACGGCCTACAGACGTTTCAAGGTGGCTGTTAAGCGTCCAGCGTATGTGTTCGTGCAAGATTATTACGATCCCAGTAAGATTTCGTTATCTGCTTCTGAATATTTATATTTTTTAAACTTAATCATTTTGTTTCAGAATTGAACGCCATCATGCATTACGAAGTGACGCCATAGAAACATTTGGATATTTTCATCATATGTTTGGTATCAACATTCCGTATATCTTTGTAAGGTCATGATAACCCAACAGATGTAACACTATTGGATATGGGGGAAAAAATACAGTTGGCAGACAATAGTCAACATAATTCCCGAAATAAATGTATTGCTATTGGATTATTTCAATCATGGATCGAATGCTGAAATTATAATTGAACAAATTAAACAAATATTTTGAGTTGCTTAATCACGAAAAGAGGAAGAAAAGTCGATCACAAACAATCACGTGTTGAAGCCAAGTTCTATAAACACATTCTTTGAACCTTTAAGATGATAATTTCAATGTCAGTAACTGAGCGATATGTGCTCAGTATCAATGGTTTATTTAAATAGAACCAACCATGCATGCTTTTGCCGTTCTGTTCTTATCAACGGCGGGTTTTTACCAGAGCCTATTTAAGTTGAGGGAATCCCCAGCGATAAGAGCTGTTTGAGCTTGAGACTTATTTCATAAATAGACGTGGGTCAGTTGGACTACAACTGGCGTGAGTGAAAGAGGTTTTCTTTAATCTAATAAATTGAATGAAAAAATTACTTTACAAATCAGTTTTTTCCCAATCGTACTAAAAAGTAAAAAATAATTAAAGTTCAGTGAGATATGTATTTAAGTATCTGTTTGTTCTGTAGTTGCAAGCGACTTTTAAAGTATTATTTTTTGTGGTAAAACTTTTTTGCTTTTCTTTTCAGACTTAAACGCTATCATCGTTTATGAAGGGTGTCCGTAAACTCTTTGAGATTTTCTGTATATTAACATTTCTGAGATGCTTTCACCACTTTGCAGACCATTTATATATCCTTTCCGATTAGTTTTATTGGAAGCAATTTCCATTTTTGAATAACACCGGGGTTGTGTAGAACAAACAAGTAATGAAATAATCAATGTTTTGGAACGAGGATTTCTTACCTTACTTTTAATCCAAAAATGATTAATTTTGTCAACCATTGCCAAAGTCAAGTGGTTTATCTACAATCAGCAGAAAGTTTACTTCTCCAATAATTTCAACGTTTACCATTTTTTTTTTTGGCAATCACCCAATCACAAACGAAGTCAACAAATAACGATAGTTACAAAACAAACGATCAGCAAATAAACGACTTCACTAATGTATCATGAATCACTTTCATCCACGATTGTTAGTTTGCTATACAAAAGATAATACACTCGCATCTTTTTGGCGACTTTTTTGTAACCATAATGGAACATCTAACTGTGAACAGAGTTTCCTGTTCACGCTAGTATATGTTCTTGAGTTATTTTTACAAAGTATTCTCTTCGTCGCAGTATCCGTTCATGAATGGTGATTTGTCATCGAAAACTAAAAGATCATCATTGCAGAACATTTTGCCTATGTGGTACCAAAATGATCGTTATCTTGTATCGTTTTCAAACATTGCATTACATACATTTCACATTGTCCAGGATTTTCTCGTGCGATTAATTTCGCAAATAAATAAATGTTGGCACAGTTAGTATGTGTTTTATTTTTATTAGGTCCGCAAATAAGTAACGGCCGTTTTGAAATCGATGGGACCACTGTGGACTAGTGGCGCGATTTTGATGTTTACAAACGTCATAAACCAAGCTCGGGAATGACATTATCAAACTGTGTAAACAGATTAGTGATTATTTCGCGCGGGTAAAAGTTACTGGTTGTTGAAAATGTCTGATTTTGTGCCGGAAAAGCGCCATATGCGGGAGGTGTTGCTCTTTTTGTTTCGGGCGAAGAAAACGGCAGCCGAAGCGCATCGAGAGCTTTCGAATGTTTACGGCGATGCTGCTTTAAGCGAAACAAGGTGTCGGGATTGGTTTCGACGCTTTCGAAGCGGTGATTTCGCCGTGGAGGATACTCAACGTGAAGGAAGGCCCAAAACGTTCGCAGACGAAGAATTGACGGCTTTACTGGAGGAAAATCACTGTCAAACGCAAGAAGAGCTTGCAGCCGTGCTTGGTGTAACTCGTCAGGCCATATCATCACGGCTGAAGGCGTTAGGCATGATACAGAAGGAGGGCAAATGGATACCACACGAGTTGAAGCCGCGGGACATCGAACGCAGACTCGTCATGTGTGAACTGCTGGTCCAGCGGCACAACAGAAAGGGGTTCCTGCACAGAATCGTGACGGGAGACGAGAAGTGGATTTTGTTCAGCAGTCCCAAGCGCAAAAAATCATGGGGATCCCCCGGTCATACCCCAACATCATCAGCTCGGCCGAACATCCATAGCTCGAAAGTTATGCTGAGTATTTGGTGGGACCAGCTTGGTGTCATCTACTACGAACTTCTCAAACCGGGAGAAACAATCACTGCTGAACGCTACCGGAAGCAATTGATGAGTTTAAGCCAAGCACTGCGTGAAAAACGATCAGAATACTCATCACGCCACGACAAAGTTATTCTGCTGCATGACAATGCTCGGCCACATGTTGCGCAACCTGTAAAAAACTACCTCAATACCATCAAATGGGATGTTTTACCGCACCCGCCGTATTCACCGGATCTGGCACCATCGGATTTCCATCTGTTCCGATCCATGGCACATGGATTGGCTAACCAGCAATTCTTCTCCTATGAAGAGATCCAGAATTGGTTGGAAACCTGGATTGCGTCGAAAAACGAATCATTTTTCAGAAAAGGAATCCGCGAATTACCCGAAAGGTGGAAGAAAGTGTTAAATAATAATGGCCAATACTTTGATTGACCCTATTTCCACAAATAAAAATGCCACGAGTAAAAATAAACTTATGAAAAAACGGCCGTTTTTTATTTGCGCACCTAATAAGATGCATTTCAGAACAAAACATTAGGAACACCTGCTTTAAAAAAAAAGTGTTGTGTGTGGTCTTCCTATTATCTTTTACACTAATGAATTTTGCATGTAGTCTTTAAATATCACATATTTCTAGTGTTTACGAAACAGTAACCAAAATATGAAATATTTTGTAATAGCTGAATTTAGCTAACCCTAAGGTAAACTTCATTATTTGGATGCAGACTATTCAACACAGAACATTACTTTGTATTATCCAGGGTAATGACATTTTCACTGGACAGAGAACGCACCATGTGTACTTTATGAGCCGGTAAACAACCAACACCCAACCTTCAACTCCCAAATCAGCTCAACTGCATATTCCGACAGGTAAAAGACGTTCGGCTACTGAAAATAAAACATCTCATGCAGCAATGAACTCTAAGGTTTGGAAAGAAAAGTTACATCTATGATGCGAGAATTTCAATGAGATTTAAAAACAGGGTGTTCGTTTTACGATTTGCATTACCAAATTGCCCCACGCTTATTGACTTGACTTAAAGTAGCTTCAAAGAGGTTTCTTTAATGTGATATATCGAAGCATATAAAAAAATACCACTAGTTTCTTACAAATTTTTAATAAAGTTGAAACCTTAATTATCGGGGTGCCAATGGCGCAGCGGTAGCGCTAGAAAACACCACGCCATAGATATAGAATCAAATCCCGAGTCTGGCATCCCCCGGTAATACGAACGGCTGACCAACGATTTATAATTTACCGTCTTTCGGTCACAGAAACTCTAGTCCCACTTGGGGATGTTGTGCCGATTAAGAAGAAGAAGAAAAATTAAATAACTGGAACAAGCTGATGTTTTGAAATAGTTTCTTGAAAGTCATAAATAATCAAGACTTTTTATACGTTTACGTTAATATTAAAACTCCTACAAACAATAAAGCATGTAATCAGATCCTCCAGAAATGTTTCTTCAGCCGAATAAAGATTCTGTATGGTACCTCTTCAAAGTTAATCACGAAAACAAACATTGTAATTAGTGAGATGAATGTAGTTGTGAGATTATTTGTTCGCAGCTAAAAACAAATCTGAAATCATACAGTTATCAGTAAAAGTATGGACTCGAACCGAAAGGCTATTGAAATTTCGGATCTACAACAAGCTAGTCTCTCGTCTCCCAGTAATCAAACCACACGTACGTTTCAGAGCTGTCTAGAAAAAAATATGAAATTAAGACTATTGATAGCTACGTTACTGGTTTTGACGTCTGCAAGTTCGTCGCACGGGTAAACCACACACTTTTTAACGCACTAAAAAGTAGAGCAAAATGAATGTAACGCTATCTAATAACATAATTTCATTAGCATCATGATAGTTGGTTCTAAAACCATTCGAGCTGATCAGAACTACAGCGTGGTCATCAGCAACTTTAACCCAAGCATTCGTTCTGTGAATCTTTCGATACTAATCGAAACTTGTTGCAATGAAGACAATCCGAATTCCATCCAAGAATCAGTCATGATTCCACAAAAAACACACAAAATGCTACACTTTCATGTAAGTAATATATTTCTCAATCTTTAAATAGAGGAAATGTACGAACGCATCATTCCTACAGATTCCCGCTCATTGGCCCACCGGAGACTACAGGTTATATGTAAATGGAGAAAATGGATTCACATATAATCAAAATGTAGACTTAACGCTCGTTCGTCAATCTGTGCACGGTCTCATTCAAATAAGCAAACCAGTTTATCAACCAGGAGAGCTCGTTCGTTTACGCGTGATAGTGTTGGACGATGAACTTATACCACCGGTTAATATTAAATCAGTTCAAGTCTCTATAACAGATCCTCTGGGTAATGTGACAAGGGAATGGTCAGAAGCACCTCTGACTGTGGGTGTTTTCGATGGTGAATTCCAGCTCAGCACCATTCCAATCCTTGGACCATACCATGTAACGGCAACAGTTAAAGGCGAAAGGCTAGTCTCGGAAACTTTTGAAGTGCAAAAGAACGTTTCTACTGACATCGATTTGGAAGTCCTTCTGAACTCGATCCCCGTGTTGGAAGATCAAGGGCTCAATCTCACCGTTTCTGCCAAGTATCCCTTAGGCCACCTTGTCAAAGGCACTTTACAGCTTGACCTCTACACCGAAGGAGATGTATTGGACCAAACGAATACTATAGCCACGAATGGCCTTATAAATCTGCAGATACGTTTTTCCAGAGCACTCGTTATGCTAGAAGAGGAACACAATGTTCGCTTGAACGTGACTTTTACTGAGGATCATTTAAGTAAACAATGCCCTGATATCGGTTTTGCTTAAAATTATAATAGTGATGCTCAATCAATCTCTTTCAGATCGCTCAGTGACCAAAGAGCAACAAATAACTGTGTACAGAAATCGATACTATGTGACGTTGGTCAAGAACCAAGAACGGTTCACTCCTCATCAAGCATTTAAATGTGCTTTGAAGATACAACTCCCAGATAAAACACCTGCCGCAGGTGTGACAGCTTCAGTGCAGGTTGAGGGTATTTCTCATGACATAGAGAGAAATATGACGAGCAACAATGAAGGACTGATTGAGCTTTCTTTGCTACCCACTGAATCCACAGACACTATTGATATTACGGTATGTTCCTACCTTTGGTAGATCAGTGAGCAATTGATGAAATATTAATGACATATTGTTGCTTCAAAAGGTTATGATTGACGGTGAAGAACGAATTTACGAAGAAATAGAAAAGATTGATCATCAACTTGAGACAAATGAGGATGAGATTAATTTTAAAATACAGTTGATTCCACCGTAAGTTTTTTCGTTAGAGTTTTTGAACTGTTTCTGCTAATCAATGTTTTGCTTAGTATCAACCTAAACCGCTTGCAGTTCAAAGTCGTCTGCTCTGAAAGGATAAGCAACCTTTGGCACTATGTGGTTGCAAAAGGAAACATCATTGAGTCAGGAAAGAATGACATAAACTTCAAAAAACGATACACACTGCAGCTCAATAAAGCCTACGCTATGGCTCCGGTCGCTAAAGTTTTAGTGACTACGAAATTGCACGGCCAACTATTGCAAGATTTCGTTATGGTTGATTTTAAACAAGCACTCAACGGGGTAAGTTCCTCCAATTTTATTGTAGTGGTCAACCATTCCAAATTATTCTTTACAATAATATTTTCCAGCTTAAACTGCAATTACAACAACAGGAAGTGATTCCCGGAGGAGAAATAATACTGAAAGTGGACAGTCGGCCGGATTCGTATGTGGGTCTCTTATCTTTTCGCAAAAGCGCCTCACAACGCAATGAGAATTTTCTGTACAGCAGTATGAACATAAATCACACTTATTTCGAGACGAAAAAGTTTCAGGTACGCTTCATTGTTCTAAATGCGGTTTAAGAATAGGTATAAACAGTTTACTTATGGTTTATCCATTCGCAGAATTCTGAAGTATTTTTACTTGCAACGGATGATTTGGCTATACCAGGTCCATGTTGTTTTAAAAACCTTAAGTCAAGAAAACTATCCGAGCACAAATTTCAATTCCATTTTAGATCGAAAACTGCCATCAATTCTAAATGAAAATTTATTGCCCACTCCTAACAAAACATTGTTGTCGGGGTCATGGCTTTGGGAAGGTAACACGTTGAACGGCACCGGGACCTGGAATATCAGAACGACTGCTTCTGCTACAACCGCCATCTGGCAAATCACAGGATTTTCGATGAGTTCTATCTATGGATTAGAGATAATAGAAAATCCTATGCAACTAATAACAAAAAAGTCAATATTTATCCAGGAGGGTTTCCCATATGCGGTTAAGCGGTTGAAAGTAGTTTCATTACCCTTCATTATCTTTAATTATCAAAGCAAAGAATGTTTAGCTAATGTTACTTTGATTGATGCAAAACATGAAATAGAAATCGTCGAACAAGGGAAATCAGGTGAGGCCTTGATCTAGTCAGAAGTATGATTTGCCTTTTCTGGTTGTATTTTTTTGTATTGACCTTCATTTTTTTCAACTTGGCAGGCACAAAGAATACTTTATTAATACTCGTCCAACCAAACGTTGCTATGCCAATCCGATATTTGGTGAAGCCAAAACGGCTAGGTGAGATCACAGTACATGTCAAAGTATCGTGTCAAGGGGGTGAACTTTTCGATTCAGTAGAAAAAGATATAGGAGTATTACCGGAAAGCTTAAAGATTAATGGTTTAGTACGGCGAATGTACAATAAGCAAACTTACGGCAACTGGACGTCTGATGTGACCTTATTTATCGACCATCATCATGATCCAGATTCAGTGAACATAACCTTTATAGTCAACCGTAAGTGTTTAAGAATATGTATTCATCTAATTTATGCTTTTGATAAATTATTTGTTTCCTCACAGATAACCTGATTGCTGATATTAAAAATTTAGAGCATATTGTTGCTGCCGATTTCGGGGATTCCAACATCATGCGCAACGTTTTGATTCTCGATTATCTGAATGCCATTGGATCGAAGAACACAGATATGATAAACGCACTCACAAACATAGTGAGAAAAGACTACCAGACATATTTGAAAACCACTCAAACAAGCGTGTTCCAAACAGCAAGTGTCATCAACACGATGCGAATCGTATCAAAATATATCAGCAAACAAAATGACGAATTGTTAGCAGAAGCCTTCGCATGGCTGGCTTCCAGACAACAACAATCGGGACAATTCGACGAAGACGAAAAATTCAGCAAAAATAGCTTGCCAGGGGGATTGCGGAATGGAATATCTCTAACATCGTATGTGTTGATTGCATTACTAGAGAATAAGAGTGCTGTTAAGCTTCACGCAAGCGTGATTACGAAAGCTTTAAATTACGTTTTTGATCAACTGCCACAAGTCACCGAACTGTACGATCTAGCCATTGCCACGTATGCTACGTTGTTGAGTAATAATCACTCTAAATATTATATCCTTTATAAACTTATCAGTAGGTCCAGTAACGCTCAAAACGGTAGCACACAATATTGGGACAGCGGACCCGACAGCATCGAAACAACGAGTTATGCATTATTGGCCATGGTGCAGGCAGGAAAGTATTTAAACGCTATACCTGTTATGCGCTGGCTTGCGAACCAATATGATGGCATTGGCAACATTGCACCTACTCAGGGTGCATTTATGGCTTTGAAAGCGCTCACGAAGCTGGTCACCATAATCTCACCGTTAAGAAATAATTACAACATCGAGTTGATGTATGAAAAGGAAAAGAAGAGTATTCCAATCACATCCCCCGATTTGAACAAGCTGTCCTTCGACATTCCAAGCACTGTTCGAGACTTGGGCATCAACGTTACAGGAGTTGGCTTTGGAGTGTTCGATGTTAAATACGAGTACACTCAGGATTTGCGAAACTTCATCCACCGGTTTAATTTGACGCTGGAAAAGCTGAACACGACCTCAAACTATGAGTTGAAGTTGAAAATTTGTGCTAGCTTCATTCCAAAGTATTCACTTGAGCGTTCCAACCAGGCGCTAGTGGAAGTAAACTTTCCCAGCGGATACATCGTTGATCGTTCCCTTATCACAGACGCTACAAACGTCAATCCGTATCAAGTAAGTATGATACTTTTCCTTTCCATTTATACAGTATGATCTGTTTAACAGACGAACAAATCATCTTTCCAATAGGCTAAAGAGATACGTTTTGGCGGAACCTCGGTGGTGGTATTCTACGAAAACATGGGTACGGAAAAGAACTGCTTCCACACCACGGCTCATAGACGTTTCAAGGCTGATCTCAAGCGTCCAGCTTACGTCTTAGTTTATGATAAAAACGATCCAAGTAAGAAACATTGACTTATATTCATCCTGCTTAAGTTTGATGAGGTACATTTTTAACTACCTTTTTCAGAACTGAACGCTATCGTCGAATATTAAATAACACCATAAACACGGTATTTGCTAGCGATCGTGACCAGTTGTTAGTGATACGTTCACGATGATTGTAACGCATAAATATAAATGTTTTATTTGTATAACTTAAACAACACCGTTTAATAACAGCAATACCACTGAATGTTTTCAGTTCCGTTAAAACAAACCGAAAAAAAGCTTTGCTTTATGTTTTATTGTTTTTTTGCTTTTTGGGAAACAGGTTGGAATAAAATTGGACGACGAGCATCGAACTCCCTCAACAGTGATGGGTTCAAATTAGTGATAAATTTCAGGAAAACTATGACGATTCAGGAAAACTATGAATGATTAACTAAGAATGATTTTGGTCACGCATAAAGATTCAATTCTTTGTTTTGTTGAAGCGACCTTCCCTGATTGTTTGACATGGATGAGGGAAAAGGGGATTACCTCTCCATCTCATCTGACTCTTTCAGCATCACAAGATACAAATCATAATATGTCATCTTAGTAAATTGGATCAATTCACTCATTAAAAAGAATCAGCTCACTCACTCGCTCTGGCGCAGTCTGCACTTCACTAGTTTGAATCCCAATCGAAACCGGGTCCAACCTTAAACGAGAGAAAGAACTAAAAACGAGCAGGCTGGGAAAATGTCTAGTGAGCCCTTCGCGGGGAAGGTTTGACTGGAAATGGTCGATGCGCTAAGGAAGAAAAGATGTTCTAGAAATAAAAATGAAGCAATCCCAAAAGCAACACAAATATTGCCTTACAATTCGTGCAAAACAATTCATCTATTATTGTTTAACATGTTGTATTTGCCTTATGTACCTTTTCTTGCTATTTATCCAGTTATTCACGATTGTAATCATTGTTTTCTCACTACCTAAGCCAATTGTTGCAATACGAGTTTACAAGCACTTCAAGAATGTGCAATGCACTCTGCGGAAAATTATTCCTGCTGAATTTGAACGGGTAGACGAAGTAAATTTGAACATGTCACAATTTCAAAAGATACGTTGTAAACCAATAAGTAAGAATCGGGGGCTCAATCGAGGCAATTGAACTGAATTTTATATAAACTACAAAACACATTTCATATGTTTCTTGGAAACCTCGGATTTTAGTAAATAAATAGTATATAGTATGTACCATAAAAAGATGAGAAAGTTTTCAATGCATAGTTTTGGGTACCTCAAAATACTATTTTTGCTGTTTCAATGAGTTTTTTTTATCATCTGACAGTATACTCTGGGATGATGTAAACAAAGAGTGGTTCACGAGTGACAAAGTGGAGAATAATGTGCGCAAAAGAAGTTGTGATTAGTTTGCTGCTCGCCCAAAAGCCCGTAAAACAAATTGTACCGATTGCGGAGTGCCACCCGGCTACCTTTTACAGTATCCAACGGCCACTCCTTGATGGACCAAGTCCATGGAATCCAGGAAGTTGCCATCCATGGACCGCGCGCACACCGAAGATCATCAGATCAGTGAGAAAATGAAATGAGGTAAAATCTGATCAGATCGTTCAATTAGAATTGGCTAAGGAAGCCTTCATTTCAAAAACTTCCATGCATCGGTTGGTCAAACATGGCATGAAATGTTCGTCCAGAGCAAGACTATAGCTCCCCTTTTAATGGGCTGAATCGAACAACTACAACTGGAGCTATCGTAATGTTTGTTGTCAACATTTAAAATAAAGCATCCATTATCGTATTCTCTGATGAGAAAATTTTCACTATCGATTCCGTATCTAACAAACATACAGACTGGTTTATTTCGTCAAAGAAGATTGCGGATGTTTCAGAGACTATTAAATGCAACTTCACAACCAAACATGCGGCCAAAATCATGGTTTTCTGGGCAGTTGCGCTCAACGACTTGAAAATGCATCCAACACATCATTTTCCAATAGTTTGGAGAACCATAGCATATCTAAAAAGGACTCCAGCTGGGTGAAGAAAAACATGGAATTTTGAGCAATTACATTCGGCCTCCCAGCAGCCCGGACTTGTTGATGCTGCCCACTGTTGGCCCCCTTGAAAGCTTCGCAAAGGTATCAAACTCGATGACCAACTCATACTTTAAGAAAGTATGCCCTCGATTCCGTTCCCGTTTGGAGAAGATTGTCGAGAAAAGTGGAGGACATGATGAATTATGTTGGAGGTCCGCGACAGCCGGCCGGTAGCGCCGGTAAAATAATCGGCCCATGAACTCGACCGCGCGGGGTTCGATTCCCAGCCGAGACCGGGCCCTCCCCTGTAAGAGAGGAGTAACTATTCAAGTACATAAGGGAAAAAGTCTTGTAAGCCCTTCAGGGGGCAGACAAGCCCAAGACGTCGGTACGCCAAGAAGAAGAAGAATATTGGATTATGTAAACATCAAAGGCTTAAGAAACAATTCCTTTAAAAAAACATTGTGTTTTTTTATAAATTGCTATGACAGTAAAACTTTTTTTATAAATTTCTATGAAAATGAGGTACCAATTTTTCCTTTTTTTATAAACTGTATGAAACCTTAAAAGGCCTGTTAAATACCTTGGTTGCTATTCGAGCAAAAAGGTGGCAACTTTCGAGCAATAACGCGGATCATCCCAATCGTGATGACCTCAATTAATCAGTAAAACCACAAACGAGTTATCAGCAAAACCTTTGTACAGCAAAGCATAGCAAGAATATTTATTCCATGTGAGTCAATTGCGAATCAACCATCATACCATCTACATCGGAATTGTCAAGTTGTCCAAAAAGATGATGAAAATTATTATTTGTGCAACTGTTTTAATGGTGTCGGTGGTTGCAACTTCTTCCCAAGGGTAAGATCAATTTCATCATCACATGCAAAAAAGAAGCATCTATGCTAATGGAATATTTTCAATAGCATCATGATAGTTGGTTCTAAAACCATTCGAGCCGATCAGAACTACAGCGTGGCCATCAGCAACTACAACCCAAGCATTCGTTCTGTGAATCTTTCGATACTAATCGAAACTTGTTGCAATGAAGACAATCCGAATTCTATCCAAGAATCAGTCATGATTCCACAAAAAACACACAAAATGCTACACTTTCATGTAAGTAATATATTTCTCAATCTTTAAATAGAGGAAATGTACCAACGCAACATTCCTACAGATTCCCGCTCATTGGCCCACCGGAGACTACAGGTTATATGTAAATGGAGAAAATGGATTCACATATAATCAAAATGTAGACTTAACGCTCGTTCGTCAATCTGTGCACGGTCTCATTCAAATAAGCAAACCAGTTTATCAACCAGGAGAGCTCGTTCGTTTTCGAGTGATAGTGTTGGATGATGAACTTATACCACCGGCTAATATTAAATCAGTTCAAGTCTCTATAACAGATCCTCTGGGTAATGTGACAAGGGAATGGTCAGAAGCACCTCTGAATGTGGGTGTTTTCGATGGTGATTTCCAGCTCAGCGCTATTCCAACCCTTGGACCATACCATGTAACGGCAACAGTGAAAGGCGAAAGGCTAGTGTCAGAAACGTTCGAAGTACAAGATTACGTTCCGACTCATATTGATGTGGAAGTCCGGCTGAACTCGATTCCCGTGTTGGAAGATCAAGGGCTCAATCTCACCGTTTCTGCCAAGTATCCCTTAGGTCAGCCTGCTAGAGGCACAGCACGGCTCGACCTCTACATCGAAGGAGATGTATTAGACCAAACGAAAACCGTCTCTATGAATGGCATGGCCAATCTGCAGATAAGCTTTTTCAAACCGCCGGTGATATTGGAAGAAGAACACAATGTTCGCTTAAAGGTGACCTTTACTGATGACCTCACAAGTAAATCATACCCAATCCTTCGGTTTAAGCCCAGTTGTTATTATGATGCTATATGAATTCTATTTTAGACCGCACAGAGACAAAAAAGCAGCAAATAACCGTGTACAGACATCGATACTATGTGACTTTGAACATGAAGCAAGAACGGTTCACTCCTCATCAAGCATTTGAATGTGCTTTGAAGATACAACTCCCAGATAAAACACTTGCTGCAGGTATTACAGCCTTAGTGCAGATTGAGGGTATTTTTCATGACATAGAGAAGAACATGACGAGCAACAATGAAGGGTTGATCGAGCTTTCGTTGCTTCCGACAGAATCCACAGACACTATTGATATTACAGTAAGTTTGTACTGGTAACGTTTTATTCTTTAACATTACCAAATTTGTGTTGCTCTCTTGTTAGGTTTTGATAAACGGTGAAGAACGGCTGTACCAAGAAATAGAGAGGAATGATGGTCATCTTGTTCCAAATGGAAATGAAATCAACTTGAGTATACAATTAGATTCACCGTGAGTACTTCTTTTTCAATTTCATGATTCCATGTTTAATTGAGATAATGCAAATTTCGCTCAGGATCAACTTATATCGAATGCAGTTCAAAGTCGTGTGCTCTGAAAGGATGACTATTCTCTTGTATTATGTGGTTGCAAAAGGAAATATCATTGAATCGGGAAGGAAAGACGTGAATTCAAAGAAACGGTACACCTTGCAGTTTAATCAAACCTACAAAATGGCCCCAAAAGCGAAAGTTTTGGTGGCCACGGTACTAGATGGGCAACTCTTGCAAGACTTTGTAATCATTGATTTCAAAAGAGCACCGAATGGGGTGAGTATTTGCCAAAGATTTGTTTGCTGCTTTGTATCTTACACTGATGTATTCTATATAATTGTTTAGCTTAAAATACAAATGGACAAACAGATGGTAGATCCTGGGCAGGAAATTAAAATTAAAGTAGGCAGTCGTCCGGATGCCTACGCAGCTATCTTGTCCATCAGGAAAACGAAATCGCAGTTTAAAAACGAAGTAAATTTGTTTTCGAGTGACATGTTTTCAAAGCACGCATATTTTGGAAAAGAACATATTAAGGTTTGTATCGATCGTATCTTAAATGGAAATTGATTAAATATATTACGTTTTTATGTTCCTATTATCCACAGGACTCTGAAGTATTCTTCCTTGGAATAGAAGAATTCAACACGGGTAATTATATAACATATTGAGGTGTAAAGTAGACTGAACATCGGCTGGTTTACTTCAAATAATTGCAGAGTTGAAAAGTTCTTCCACTCCAATGGGAAAGGAACAAGAGTTATTGCTCAACCCAGTTGATACACATTTTTCGGAACCATGGCTTTGGGAAAATACCGTATTGGACAGTTCCGGAACATGGAATATCAACACATCTGCTTCTCAAACAACCGGTTTTTGGCAGATCACAGGCTTTTCTATACATCCGTTCTATGGATTTGAAATTGTTAGTTATCCAGTAGCACTAACGGTATCAAAACCATTCTTTATCCAGGAAATGCTGCCCTATTCGATCAAGCAAGACAAAGTGGCCATGCTAGCATTCATCCTCTTTAACAACGTGGACAGCGAATGCCTTGCCCAGGTAGTGTTAAAAAGCAAGAATCAAGACTTCCAGTTCATTGGACAAAGTTATGCTGGTAAGAAAGAATCGATCGAAAACTCATACGGTAAACGAAATAGTAACCATAACCGTAACGGGGATTATCTCTTATGCTTATGTTTAAGATAAAACATTTGAAAAAACGGTATCTGTTGAACCAAGTGTACCAACGCCGTTTACAATCTTGATAAAGGCTGAAAGACTTGGAGAGATAGCTGTTCAAATTGAAGCAAAATGTCATGGAAACGTCTATTTTGATGCCGTTGAAAAAATTATTCGAGTCTCGCCGGGCAGTTTAGTGAAACAGGATATGAGATCATATTTGTTTTGCAGAAAAGACTATGGTGGTAAAACGTTTTCCATCACATTGAACATAGGTAAAAAAGCAGATGTTGGTTCGCAACAGATCGCATTCCTTGTCAATCGTAAGTATAGATTAAGATTGATTTGTACGCATTGATACAAATGTAAAAAGAACGTTGCGTTCATTTTCCAGCAAACATTCTCGAAACGGTTGCTCAAAACTTGGGAGAACTTCTGGATGTTCCGAGTGGCAATGGAGAGACAAATATGGTGAAATTTGTGCCAAACATCGTTGTGCTCGATTATCTGACTGCAATAGGATCAAAGGAAACAAACGTAATGAACATAGCCACAAAACATCTCCGAACTGGCTACCAAAATCAGATGAGATATCGTCAAACCGATGGTTCCTTTGGCGTATGGTCATCCGGAGGGGGCAGTGTGTTTCTCACTGCGTTTGTGGCTAAAGCAATCCAAACTGCATCAAAATACATCAGCGAGGTAGATGTCACGATGGTATCGAGCGCCTTCCAATGGCTGGCAAATAAACAGCAAAGTAGCGGACGATTTGACGAGGTTGGACCAGTTTATAACAACACTATGCAAGGCGGATTGCAAACAAACACAAATGGAATTGCATTAACTTCGTATGTCTTGATCGCATTTTTGGAAAATGAGAATGCCAAAATAACTCATGCACCGGTTGTTGAAAGGAGCATACAGTATGTTGCAGGACTTCTTCCGCAAGTGACCGACCTCTACGATCTTTCTATAGCCACATACGCTATGTTGTTGGGCGATCATCATTCAAAACAACACTTCATTAGGAGGCTAATGGATAAGTCAACCTTTTCTGAGTATGATACTATGAGATATTGGCATCGATATCCGCACAGCATTGAAACCACGGGTTATGCACTATTGGCAATGGTTCAAGGTGAAAAATATCCAGATAGTATTCTTGTTATGCGATGGCTTGTCAAACAAGGTTACGTCACTGGAAGCATCCCGCGTACGCAAGACACATTCGTTGGATTGAAAGCGCTCACGAAACTGGCCGAAGTAATATCACCGTCGAGAAACAATTACTTCATCCAATTGAAGTACAAAACGCAAACGAAGAACTTCTTTGTAACATCGAAAGACATCGGACAGCTAATTTTTCAGGATATTCCGGGCGATATTGAGAAACTTGATATCAGCGTTGCAGGATTGGGTTTTGGGTTACTGAACGTTAAGCACCAGTACGCGATGGATCTGCGAAATTACAAACACCGGTTTGATTTGACACTCGAAAAGCTGAACACCAGCTTAGACTACGAGTTGAAATTGAAAATATGCGTGAGTTTTATTCCAAATCTTATATACGAGCGTTCCAACATGGCACTGGTAGAAGTAAACTTTCCCAGTGGTTACGTCGTTGACCCGCGTCCTATCACCGAGGCAACCATGGTTAACCCGATACAGGTAAGTAGTTAATAAAACAACCTAGATAAAAGGTGTTATTTTGCCTAATTGACTGTCAAAAATACTTTTTACAGCGTACTGAGATACGTTTTGGTGGAACCTCAGTGGTGGCATACTATGCTAGTATGGGAACAGAAAAGAACTGCTTTGTAACCACGGCCTACAGACGTTTCAAGGTGGCTGTCAAGCGTCCAGCGTATGTGTTCGTGCAAGATTATTACCTGCTCAGTAATATTTTATTATTTTGCTTTTGAATATATATATTTTTTAAACTGAATCTTTTTGTTTCAGATTTGAACGCCATCATGCATTACGAAGTGACGCCGTAGACACAATTGGAAATTTTGAACATATGTTTGGTATCAACATTCCGTATATCTTCGTAAAGTCAAGATGACCCAACAGATGTAACAATATTGGATAGGGGAAAAAATTTAGTGGGCAGAAAATAGTGAACATAATTCTCGAAATATATGTATGTAAGGTTTTTATTCGCTTATCCTCGATAGTTTCTATCCTGCTTTACAATACAACCACCTTCAATAACTCTCTCAAGCTAACTCCTTGCTAATTCTAATTCTACTTCCTTGATCCATCCTTTATATAGTCTAACCTATCTCTATTACAATGTTTCCTATGATTCCAACGCCGTCTCTTCTTTACACCTAACTCACATGTATTGGTATTGGATTTTTTCAATCATGGATCGAACGCTGTAATTATAATTGAACAAATTAAACAAATATTTTGAGTTGCTTACTCACGAAAAGAGGAAGAAAAGTCGATCACAAGCAATCACGTGTTGAATCCAAGTTCTATAAACACATTCTTTGAACCTTTAAGATGATAATTTCAATGTCAGTAACTGAGCGATATGTCCTCAGCATCACTGGTTTAATTAAATTGAACCATCCATGCATGCTTTTGCCGTTCTGTTCTTATCAACGGCGGGTTTTTACCAGAGCCTATTTAAGTTGAGGGAATCCCCAGCGATAAGAACTGTTTGAGCTTGAGACTTATTTCATAAGAAGACGTGCGCCAGTTGGACTACAACTGGCGTGAGTGAAAGAGGTTTTCTTTAAGTTAAAAAGATGTGCCAGACGAGGCCAGTCGGGTCGATTGTTTTGGCATTCGCTTTTGCATCATTGATAACGACAAGCACTGGGTACGTAGAGCAACTTCAAGGCAGCTGTGGTGACAGGTGATTGTTTTGATTGAAATATATGCACGTTTTACAGGCTTCTACTTTTGGGGCCGAAATATTTTCGGTCCAATCAAGACTACACCGTGGTGATCAGCAATTTTGAGTCCCGTTTCAAAAATGTTAATGTTCTATTAAAAATGGAAGGTTACACAAAAGATGCAGTAGAGATTCTTAATCTAGCTCAAACTGCTTTCGTCCGTAAAAACTCAAATACCGTCGTAAACTTTGAGGTATTTCACTTATAATTCAGCATCAACACATTACATCAAATAGAAACAACTTTCAACTCATTTGAATGTTTCAGGTTCCTCCAAACCTTCCAGTTGGCCAATATAAACTTTCTATTCTCGGTCAAGGTGGCTTCAACTTTAATGAGCAAATTTCGTTAGTTTACTTAGACAAAAGCCTGTCTGGGTTGATACAGCTGAATAAACCTGTGTTTAAGCCTGGCGATAGTGTCAATTTCCGAGTGGTCGTGTTGGACGCTCAGTTAAAACCTCCAGCGGATGTAAAGTCTGTCCAAGTGACCATACACGATCCCAATGGAAATGTTATTCGCAAATGGTCCAGAGGACACTTGCATGTAGGCGTGTTCGAGGGTGCTCTACAATTATTACCGCAGCCAATCCTGGGTGCATACATCATCAATGTGACCTCGGATGGAAACCAGCTTGTATCAAAAGCATTCCAGGTGAAGGAATATGTGCTATCCTTGTTCGATGTGGAGGTTTTCCCGGCCGTGATTCCCTTGCTGGAACATGAGGGGCTAAGCCTTATAGTTACGGCTAAATATTACACCGGTCAACCAGTGAAAGGCACGGCCAAGGTGGACCTGTATCTGGCCGACGAAATATTGGAACACTCAAAAACAGTCAACCTGTATGGCCAGCAGCAGATGGAGTTCCGATTTAATTCACCATTGGAAATGACTGAAGAGATTTTTGAAGCACGCGTCATCGTAACCTTCACACAGAAGAACACAAGTAAGAGTGATCCAAGAGATTGGAGAAAACCAGGAAAGTTTCCACTGATTTATCATCGATGATATTTTTCATTCCAGATCAAACCATTACTAAAGACGAAAAAATCACAATCTATAAACAACAGTACCAGGTGGAGTTGACCACTGAAACACCAATGTTTTATCAGGGTTTACCTTTCAATTATATTCTACGGATCTTACTCCAAGATGGTAGTCCTGCAAAAGATGTTACGGTTCAAGTGATAGAAGGTCAAGCTTCAGATAATTCTGATAAAGTTTTGGAAGTTGAAAAAACTGCAAAGAGTAATAAGGATGGAATAATCAAACTAACAATGCATCCTAAAGATACTACCGATACAATTACATTGAGTGTAAGTGATGGATTTAGAAAAATCTTTTCTCACTAATCAATCGGTTTTCTATGTAGGTATTGAATGGTGGCCAAGAAATTTTTTACGATCAAATAGGTAAACAACAGTTTGGAAATACGTTCATCAAAGTGGAGCAGATATCCGTGTAAGTCATACAATTCGGTTGGAGCGAGCTTTGATATTGTTAAAAATGTAATCTAAATGAACCAACTAGTACATTTATAAACATTTTTTTTTTCTCGTCAGGTCGAAGAGCTCTGTTCAACTGATGGTGAAATGCAACAAACAACTACCGTTCTTCATGTACTACGTGATTTCGAAAGGAAACATAGTTGACTCAGGTTTTGTTCATTCGAAGACGTCTTCATACAAACTACAGCTCGACACCGTCAGTAAACTGATGCCCAAGGCAAAAGTTTTCGTGGCCACTGTGGTGGACAAAGTCGTACTGCACGATATCGCTGAAATCGATTTCGACGAGCTTCAAAACAATGTAAGTGTACCTACATCGTGTCTTCATAAAACTGCACACAACTCACATGCCCATTCTTTATAGTTTGATTTGAAGCTCAATGAAAACAGAATGATACCTAGCAGCCAAATTAAACTCAGGATGACCGGTAGCCCAGGTGCGTATGTCGCTTTGGCTGCATACGACAAAAGTTTGCTTCAGCACGGTGAAGATCACGATCTGCTCTTTGAAGACATTATGAATACATTTGACGGGTTTCACGAACTCTCCGAGAACGAGTTTGATGTATTTCACGTAAGAACTGAAAAGATAGATGACTTATCAATGTCAAGTTAAGTGTGTCTTCACTGTTTATATCTTTACTTTCAGAGCATTGGTTTGTTCGCACGATATACCAACGATTTAATATTTCCATTCGACGGTATGGCAATAGCAATCGATAGCCATTTAATGAATGTTACTTATATTATGTTTGCATTTCTAGGCACCCATAACTCAGGGCGCTTTGGTTCGGTAAAGCAGAAACGTTCTGAAGAAAAGTTCGTATCATTTCGAACCAACTTTTTAGAGTCGTGGTTGTGGCAAAACTTAACCATTGGTCCGCAAGGAAACGCGCTGTTGCAGGAAACTGTACCGGACTCGACCACTGCTTGGCATCTTACTGGGTTTTCGATTGACCCCGTGCTTGGACTTGGAATTATAAAACGCCCAATCGACTTTACGACCAGCCAACCGTTCTACATAGTGGACAATCTGCCGTATTCTATTAAGCGCGGTGAAGTGGTGCTTTTAAAGTTCATTGTATTCAACAACTACGTTTCAACGGTTACCGCCAACGTGACACTGTATAATGTGGACAATCAGACTGAACTCATAGGCCGCTCGGTAAAGGGTAGGTAGGCTCGGTGTTTTTTGGAGAACGTATGCTTTTAAAGTGTTCTGGTTCATTCACAGACACCAGCTTCAGTAAAACTATCGACGCCTTTGCTAAAGCTGGAACGCCAGTGTCCTTTTTGGTGAAACCCAGGAAACTTGGTGAAATGTTGGTGCGGGTGCAAGCATCCATAGACCAAGCATCGGACACAATCGAGCGTGTTATTCGGGTGGAACCGGAAAGTTTAATGCGGCAGAAGATGGTGTCCCGGTTCTTCTCCCACGACTTGTACGTAAATAAGACGTACGCCATGGAACATACCCAGGAAAGAAAGGCTGATGCTGGTTCGAAGCGGATAAAATTTTCACTTACTCGTATGTAAAATCAATACCTCTCCATGAGAAAGATATCTTTGAGGGACTAAAGAGTATCGTCTTTTTGCAGCAAATCTACTCACATCGGTTGCCGAAAATCTGGAGAATCTGCTAAGCGTCCCGAGTGGATGCGGGGAGCAGAATATGGTGCGCTTTGTGCCAAACATTGTCGTACTCGATTACCTTACCGCGGTTGGTTCGAAAGACACTCGGCTGATTAATAAGGCGACCCAATTGTTGCGGCAGGGTTACCAGAATCAACTGAAGTACCGTCAGAGCGACGGCTCGTATGGCGTTTGGAGTCACAGCGGAGGAAGCGTGTTCCTTACTGCGTTCGTTGGGAAATCGCTACAGGCAGCCTCAAAGTACATATCCGAGATTGACGCCAGCCAGGTAAAGAAGGCGTACGATTGGCTCGCTTCGAAGCAGCACAGCTCCGGACGGTTCGACGAGGTCGGACAGGTGATTCACAAGGACATGCAAGGTAGTTTACGCAACGGTATAGCACTAACGGCGTACGTGCTGAGTGCGTTCCTGGAGCATCCAGAGACTACGAGAAAGCACACCAAGGTGATCGACAAAGGTATCCGGTATTTAACGAGCAGCCTGCAGACCACAAAGGATGCATACGACTTGTCTATAGCTACGTACGCGCTGACGCTACATGGTCACAGCACGAAGACCGCATTTTTAGAAAAACTCATAGGCATGTCCACCATCCAAAAAAATGGCACAGAGATGTTCTGGAACCGCAAGTCAGGCAACATCGAGACCACCGCGTACGCACTGCTGTCATTCGTGCAGACGGAAAGGTACATCGAGGGAACGCAAATCATGCGGTGGTTGGTGCAACAGCGCTACGTCACCGGTAGTTTCCCACGCACTCAAGACACCTTCGTTGGGTTGAGAGCGCTGACACGTTTGGCGGAAAAAATATCGCTCTTGAAAAATGACTACTCGGTTCAGCTACGGTATGCAAACATTAATCGCGAGTTCCGTATCTCGGGTCGAGATCTCGTGCGTAAGGTCCACGAGGAATACGTAGACGACATCACCGGGATTGCGGCATCCGTGTCAGGCATTGGCTTTGGTTTGCTAGAACTTACCTACGCGTACAGCGTAGATCGTCGTAACCTCACGAACCACTTTACTCTGGAGCTTGAGAAAACGTTGTCCAACTCCGGATACAAGTTGGATCTACGCGTGTGCGGCAGCTATATTCCCAGACTATCGGACACCCTCTCCAACATGGCGCTGGTGGAAGTAAACTTTCCGAGTGGTTACGTGGCGGAACGGAATCCCATTTCAAATGCTTCCAAGATGAATCCAATCCGGGTAAGTTATATTACAAATGATTTCAGGTATGGATCTCTCACAATAATTCTTTTCCTTTCTATAGAATATCGAGACGCGTTTCGGTGGGACGTCCGTTGTGGTGTACTACAACAACATGGGAATAGAGAAAAACTGCTTTACCGTAACCGCCACAAGGCGGTCAAAGGTTGCCCTAAAACGTCCTGCTTACGTACTTGTATACGATTACTACGAAATAGGTAAGAAAAATTACTATACATGGATAGGAAGTAGTTGTTCAAACGACATGTTGTTCGATTTCAGACTTGCAAGCGATAAAGGTGTACGAAGTGGACAGCCAAAGCATTTGTGACATCTGCGAGGACGACGATTGCCCTGAAACATGTGCTTAATCGAAATAGGTTTAGTGCAGTGTCGGACCTCATGGAATAAGCAATCCTGAACAATAAAGTGAACAAAATGTGTTCACATTCGATTTTTATGTTTATCAAAAACTAATTGTCCACATCAATATCTAGACTTACAAAGTGTATTTTTATTTTTGCATATATACATAAATGTAACAACAAGGATATCATGATGTAAGTTCTATCTTGATAACAAAGCACTGACGGGCTCCGGCTCAAATGACAATAAAGACTCAATCCGACATTCTATCGCCATGTAGAACGTCCACGTCACCTGCCTCTTGCTGCGGCAAATGTTTTCGCCATAAACAAATCCCACATTTCTCAAACAAACGACAAAAGCTTTCGCATAACTCACACAACAATCTGTTCGGGATGACCAGAGATCTAAGAAGAGAGCACATCATTTATCTTAAGCTGTCATGATTCCGGTGCTCTTGCGTCGTCGGAATCAGTAATCCCAGCGTTGGCGTCGGGTGGAAAAATCCCGGCGTTGACAAGCAGTACAGTTTATTTCGACGATCATACGGCCGTGATCTCCGAAAACAACAATTTATAGCTGACGTAATCCCCGACAGCGATCCCGAAAAACCAATACAACCCGGGCGTGCTGTCAATCACGTCGGGCGCCAAAGGGGTCGTGGACGCTGGTGGACGGGTGCTGGGAAACGCTGGCAGACATCTTCGACTCCGGTAGGCCGAGAATGGCAGTCGCAAAATTTATAGCACACTGAACTTACCAGCGTCTAACACGCTGAAAGCCATCAACACGGTTTGCCACGAGACATGGGGTCTGGAGTGTTAGCCACCGGCGGAAAGTAAAAGTTACATAAAACGTCATTTATCTAATTCACTTATCAATTTACTGGCTGCTACATTCCAGCTGTTTGGCAGTCTGTTCGATCTCTCTCAGTACATCGGCTGTCGGCTGATGCTGCCACCGCTCGTCGGAGCAATTCTTTCACATCGGAAGGTCGAAGGATTCGCCATTCCACTCGTCCACCTACCCGCCCGGCGGTTTGTGGCCCGCCCTTTCACCCTTTGACCCGCCAGCCGATGCTGCGACCCATCAATCAACAGCCGCAAATAACAATACTAACAACTGGGAGTCGGGTGTGCGTGTGAGGTTGTGTTAGGTATGGCACATATTCCGGGTACTCGTCGTCGGCCGCGCTGCTCTCGGAGTGGAACATACGGAGCGAGAGGTTGTTCTTGATTGATTGATAACACATAAAAGCAAGCAAATGGTGAAGTGTGGCCCGGCCGCACACATCATCGCAAATGTCGGTCGTGCGGGAGCAGCACCGCACACATCAACGGAATGGCAGGCGGAGGACTTTGACGTACAGCACATAGACGGAGGCATATCGATAGAAAATACGAAACTCCCCTGATCTAACGCCGGTTCTAACAAGCAAATCATCACTATGAAATTGCTTAGAACAGACAAATGGTCATATTTTCAAATCGCTTGTTATTTATTTTAGAGATGAATTCTTTAATTTTGCAATTTGAGAAACTGTGTCAAAGTTTTTCAAACCGATACTCTTTAGTATAAGACAAAATTGTGTAGTAAACCTACCAAACTTTTCGTTTGCATCAACCACAGGAACTTCATACAGTAGTGTATTCGAAAAGTCCTTACACTGCTCCGGCGAAATCCCCATCGAAATGGTTTGTATACAGCATTCCGATTTATGAACACGTTTAAGTAACATCTTAATGGAAACACGATGATTGTTATTATTATCATCAAAGTATTCTGCTAATGTGAGCAAACCAAACAAAAAATGAACTGTGGTACAAAAACAACGAATCTTTGAAATAAGTTCCATAAACAATAATTATAATGACGAACAAAATTAAACTCGTACTATTGTTACTAGCTTCACATACCAGCTTTTGGCTAACTGTTATAATTTATCATTTATGTTTTAAACCATATAAACCAAAAAGCATTAATTGGGTAAATATTTCTGAGCATAGATAACAAATAAAAATTGAAATTTAATGCCAAACAAACATTGACGGAGCTTTTAGAACTAACTGAGATATTACTGTGGTTGAGATATTCTTGTTCATAAAATTGTCTACGCTGTGTATTTTGTTCCTTTCGTGACCTATTTTATTTAAGAGTAAATTGTCTTTATTGCTAATTACATAAAGTGACGAACTATGACAAAACGTCTAACCAATGCGGGAGCTGACGAAGAAAAGAAGGATTTCGCAATGGTTTCCCGCGTCGGTGTCCTTACCACACATACTAACATAGAACCAACATACTAACATAGAACCAACGAAAAACCTAACACCATAAAAACTGAGCTACTAATGAGGCGAGGACGACGGACTGATGACGATATAACAACTCGCTTTAAACATTGAAGCTACTAACCGTAACATGTAAACGTGTATCCTAACTTGTCAGAACAATTGTAATAATTCACAAGTATATGAGTTTTGCCTACAAATGGCTATAAGATATCTATATAATTTCTGCTAGCAATTTAGATTTAACCATAAAACACATGTATTGTTCTCACTGTGCCTCCTGGTAACATGGTTTGTTAGTAGAACGCCATTTCGGTCCTCTTTCAATACATTGACGGTTTGTACAGTCCCTTCCCTTCGTCCTGCCTGTAATGAGGTTGCAGGCCTGAAACTGATGTTTTCTGGCAGAGGCATTAAAACAGAATAATTTGATGTGGTTCTGGTTACCTTACGACCGCCTTCGGTAGAATTTTTTCACGAGCTGTAGATCCCCTGCACAAGCTAAATCCAATGGAGCCCTGTCAATATTGGTTAACTACAGGACGGACGAACGGACGGGGCTGATGTTGATCGGAAGGTGTCGACGTAAGCGTAAGAGTGCGCTCGGTGTTGAGGGTTTTGAGGTCGGTCGGTCCCCTGTGAAGTGGTATCCGCGCAGCCCTGGATAATGGCTGGCATGCCACGCATGGGGGAAAACCCGTGAAGGCGACGAGCTTGGGTGATGATGTTATTCGCTACTTCGCCGAGTGCTTGGGATCGAGGAAATTAGATGAACCAGAACACACCGTTCGGCAATAGCGTGCGCCATGGCGGTCGGAAGAAAAATCTCTGCCTAAACGAGAGATAAATCAACGGTACCGGAAGTGCCGGCATCACTTACATCATCAAGATCTTTATTTTATTTTGGATTTTCCTATTCCGCTACTTCTTCTCCGGGTGGATTCCACAGAAGCTCACTGAAGATATTCGTGCCGCTTCCGGTCCAAGGCGTATCGAATACTTCTGACAAAGGATGGATCCACTGTTGGTGGATTATTCCGTGTGAGCCGT
The DNA here is from genome assembly GCA_000441895.2 of Anopheles sinensis. NCBI lineage: Eukaryota > Metazoa > Arthropoda > Insecta > Diptera > Culicidae > Anopheles > Anopheles sinensis. The sequence continues at coordinate 199,134 of KE524775.1, read as the reverse complement.
TGCGGAACGGGGGCTTCGGGCCGGACAAAATTAAGAATGAGTGATTGGGAAATGAAGCCCATTTGTTCTAATGAGCTGAGCGGGGTGGGCGCCGAGATTGACTGTATTGAGTCACGGGATGCTTGCACATTGCGAGATTTCTGCGAAACGGAATCTTATCATGCACATACTTTTTTCGCTTTTCATTCTTCCCATTCCATCTTCAACGGACGAATGGAATTGAATCTTTAAGGCCTTAGTCCTACAATGGTGAGAACAGCATCAATCTAAATCCTTGTGAAACGTAGGCACGAAAAGACATTTTCAGCCATTTCCTGTCGAAGCGTTATGGTGAGGATTGAAAATATCCCAACACTCTACATGGCGTTCTCCATTCGTTGGCCGGAAATTTTGTTTATTCTTTATGCTAGAATATCGTTAGGATATTTCCCCAATCTTTCATTCTCACCGACACATTTATTGCCAGCGATTTTCCTTTCTCGGATATTTTTTCCAACTTTTTATTGATTATTCTGATTTCTTTTCCGTTCGGCCATCCCCTCATGTGCCACTTCTTGTTGCCTTGCGAACAATAATGAACATCGGGCAACCAAAGTGACACACCATCGTTATCCTTGATTGGCAGAATCGACGGAGTTTGTCACATTACCCACACCGAAATGTATGTGTGTCTACGTCCTTCGACACCAAGAGGTGTTAGAAGTTAGCGGAAAGTTTCTGTGGTTCTTTTAGCAAAATGTGCGTTAACAAGGTCGAAAGACGGGATTCCTGTGACCCAATTTAAATATTAAAAAAAAAATGAGTATTAGAGAAGTTCTACCAAAGTTAATGTGGTAGCAAGGTTTACTTACAATACAACACTAACGAGTTATAATAATGTTTTGATCTAAATCAACAAGTCAAGCATAGGATATGAATAGTATACAGTAGTATAAACCAGTAAGTTTGTCCCTTTTAAGAATGTGCAAAAATCCTGTTTCTTATTTATAAAGAGAATTTTCAGAATGCTACACTCGCTAGTTTATTGCGAGCAAGGAAGTTTTTTTGATATTTGATATTTGAAATATTTATAGTATAGTTTTGCAAAAAGTGTCTAAAACGAACTGTGCAGTGCAATTTAAGTTGTAGCAATACTCATAATAAATCACTTTCCTTCCATCCCACAGAAGTTTTATTTTCCCATCGTTATAACGATAATCCGCGACCACTTTTCCAGCGACGCTTAATTTATTTGCTAACAGTTTCACGCGCATGTGCATCGTTTTAAATAAATCCACTCATCAGCAATACCATCTGCTATTGAAATAGAAAAATAAACGAAGAATGTCAAAACAAGCAGACCAGTCGTGAAATGGAAAACATGCGGTGATGATGAGATAGATATATTGAATCGTAGCGGAACGACGAATCACAAATGTTCATAAAAGAATGGAAAAGCTGGCACGGGTGGGATGAGTTGGGTGAGGGTTACAAAAACAGATAGATACGAACATGATGACGGTCGGCGAATCAATCGGCGAATTTCCACCATCATCTACCAAGCGGCCAATTAACGTCAATAAGCAGCTTGCAGCGTTTCAATAAATATTCGATGCATTACATCAATCATCATCGATCGGCAAGCTTTCCTCCTTGTCGGCATCTGAACCAGGGGGGAGAAAAAAACAGTGCCCGAAGGATGGCTTTGGCTTTCGTTTTTCCCTGTTTTCCCAGCTACGATCCATCCAATTTAGACGGGATAGTCATCCGGGAGCGTGTATTTTTTGTGCCGTGTCATCCATCGCGGGACGAGTTTGCCGATTCGTCGAAAACCAAAGCGCAGCTCGAACGAGTGTTCCGCACACGATACAATATTTGCACAGTTGATTGCAATCGGTTCGGCGCATCGGATAGGCATTTGGAAAGCGGGCGGGAAAGCCGAGGCAAACGCATCGAAACCGTGGGCAAATATGCAATCTTTTCCTCGTTCGAACGTGCAATATAAATCATTGCGGGAACGAGTTATTGCACGGGATGGTCGTAACAGTTTCTGCCGCACATAGAGACGACACCAGGGGTGCACTTTCAGAAAACAAAACAAAAAAAAACACTGCATCCAATCGATCGAAGGGATGGAAGTATGACACCATGACGCCATGAAACTGCGAGTCGATGGAAAGTATTCAAAAAGGGTGCCATCGCAAATCGAACATTTTTCACGACGGTGGAAGGGTAACAACGGGGGGGAAATCCCATCGTGTTCTAAAACTCGAACATCACCACCAGAACGACCAATGGTTGTGCTCGTCGACCGAAGCACGGATGGCAAAGCGTGGGAAAAATAGATGAGCACCGGAAAAGTGCAATAAATAATTGATATTTTAATTACCTCGCAATCCATCAGGCCACGGTAGGTGAAGAGTAGGGCGGCACAGAACGCCGCGAATGTGAGCAGGTTCCGGGGGTCGCTGAGTGTCGTGACGAGCGGGATCGAACCCATCTGCCAGTCGTGGCTGAGGGTGGAGGGACACAGCAGCAGCCACCAGTTAAACGCGGCCAGATAGCAGAAGGTGAGCAGGCTGTCAAAGAGAAGGCAAAGTGACTAGATTAGTATTGGTACATTGGAAACAGGCGACAGACGACGACTAGGGACCTTACCGTACGTAGAGGTTCGGGTGGAAGGCGGTCGGGTTGTCCTGCTGGGAGAACTTGGGCAGTGACCCCTGCAGGAGCGCTAACCGCACGGCTAGCAGGACGCCCATCGAAAGCAGCACTCGGGAAACGCGCCGCCCGAACTGGTGTGTCTCTTCGCTCCAGCGCATCTCGAGGATGGCGCGCTTCAGGGCCGGCCAGTTCCGGTAGGTGTCGTAGGCGACGTTCAGCAGAAACACGGTGATGCCCGTCTCCTTGGCCAGCATGCTCAAGCCGCCGAGCACGATGCTGAGCCAGAGCGAGTTCATGTCCGGCTCCTGACAGCGTCTGCAAGAAACGGAACGTCACTTGTCACTTGTGATGGACACATACAATCATCAGGATAATTATTAAACGAAGTAAAGTGTCCCGTAAACAATGGAGAAGTGTTTACAATATAAAATCATAAATGTAGGCACTTGAGAAAATGAACAACACTGTCAAACATCTTTCTATATTTTATATTCTTGTTATAAAAGCCGATCCACGTCTAGCGAGAACCTCTAGTAACAAATTTCAACACATCTTTGAACATGATTCGTAGATGCAAAATCATGAAAAAGCTGGTCGAATGATTAGTGTTTTCTGGGGTTATACAAACCCTTTAAGAAAAACTATAGATTTTTTTCAATTTCAACGTAAAAATTTCAATTCATGATCGATTAGTACCACGTTGAGACAATAAATCCCTGTGCTGCGGTGAAATGCACCACAAGAAAAAGGCAATAAGCAGCATAAAAACGGCGAAATACACACCAAAAAAGTGAAGCATAATGCACCTCCTCAACTATCCAAATTTGAACTAATTAAAAAGTTCAAAAATTTCCACTGATTTGACCAGAAGTAAAGACATTTCAAGGAATCAATGCTCTTATTAAACATCATCTTTACTTTTTAAAGATAAGAATTCGTTTCAGTTTGTTTACAATCTGATACAGTTTGCCTCAACCTACACGTTGCATTGTGCCCCCGTTCATAGTTGAACACATTTTTCATTAAAAAACTAGTAAGTCTGCACACTTCCTGAGATATTTATATGCACTTTGAAGCTCTGATTTTAATTGATAGTATTAAATATGCAATATGTAAAAGCAACAATTTTTGCTCTATTTATTCCATAGCGGAGCGGTCTGCAAAATACCATTAGAACTTGTCCGAGCCTGTGATGTTCTTATTTTGCTTTTTCTTCGCTTTTTTTTGATATAGAGCTATCGAACTCAGTGGGTAACCATAGTTTAGTTCACTCTTGCGGGTTGAATAATGTATTTACAACCAAAACGCGTTATTATCAGCAAATTGGAAGATGTGTGTTTTGCTTTAGCGGTACATATTACCCCAGACAGCCCTAAAAGACACGTATAGCATGCAAATGAAATGATGACATTGTTGTTCATCGCTACCCATAACGAAATAAAAACATCCATACACGTACGAATAAAACCTCTCTTTTGTAATTGTTTAATGATTTTGCTACTAATTATAACTGTTTACATCTTTACTAGTATTGAATTGTTAATGATCCATTATAGACCCATCATAGAGAGTGATTTAATAATTGGCAACGTATGCATGGTTTCGATCGCAATTATTTAATTAACGGGAATATTTTTTCCATACCCTTTTCGTTTGTATAAAGCACTAATGATGATGAGTAAAACTCTCAAAATGATCTGCAAAATTGCCATTCATTTGGCGATGGTGGAATACAAAGATTATGCATCTGCATTTGTTCATTGTTCCACAACAAAAACGCCTGGGGGTCGAATAATGGAAGTAAACCCTTAAGTAAAGCCGCAGCAAAAATTAAACTAACGAGACGGGCAGGACTTTGCCAAGTTAGGGCAACTTGTAATCCGCGAAAAAGCGGCTTTCGTTGCCCCGAAAGACCGCTCCCAAAAGTCCTCCCTTTGGGGCCGGGTTTTTGTCTTTCGCTACGTTCGCTTTGCAATGAGTTTTCCCCCGCAATGTTTGCTGTCGTTGCCGCTTCAGTTGCGATTTCACGCCCCATCCCCAGGTCGGGTCGGGTTGAAGTTAGTGCATTGTCATTTCTTTGGCAAGTAGCTCTCATTCGCCTCGCGCTGCATTTGCCAACAAGACGACAGCGAAACCGTTCCATCGACACAAGCTTTCACCAAGCGAAGTACACGCAGGACGAAAGATGGGTTTGAAAATTCAGTGTGGAAAAATTTCACCCCACGAACTGAGTGGCTTTCCCCCGGAGAATGATGGAGGGCAGTACAACATTGTGAGGCAAAATAGAAAAACTGAAGCGAAGCCAGTAATGCAAACTTGTGTTCCAACCTCGCCCTCTGGTAGCATTTTCCTTTGCCATCGTCTATAT
>KE524775.1:176989-194103 GCA_000441895.2 Anopheles sinensis | reverse complement strand
TTTCTTTCCCGTTTCGATCCACGCCAGACCATCCCTGGCTGTTGTTAAAAACGAAACCAACTGAACAAACTTGGTCATGCTGTAAAAACCGTGAAACTTCCCTGTTTAAAGAGACAGGAAAAACAAATGAACAGAAAGATGCACTCCACTCCGGGAAAGGGGGGTCTTCCGGTGAAAGGGGCGGACAGTGAAGGTTTATGTTTGAGCATTAAAAGAAGTCCCACTCCAACCGGAGAAGGCAGCACAGCTGGTGTTTTGCCAATTGTTTTCCCTCGGCAAGCCCTAGTTTGGCCCGGGGTTTGTCTTTTGCATGCCGGCTTGACTTGTTTTTGTGCGCTCGTCAGGCACAGGGCAGCCACCGCAAAGTCAGCGTTGTTCGTTTTAATTAGAGCGCACGGCTGGCGAGGCGTCTTCGGAAAACCGTAAGAAACACGGCTTTCCAAAAGGTCAACACCTGCAATCTCGAATTGCAAAATTCCACCAGCCCGTTTGCGAAAGGGTTGTCGTAAATGAAACCGTAAAAGTATTCCTTTTAAATGAACCTTCGACCGCTTTCCCGGGGCCGAGTTTCGGAGAAGAAATTAAAATGCCGACTTTTCTCCCCTCGTGAATAATTCATCCGATGGGCTGAGTGAGTGTGGCTTGACGTTTCTCGGTCCTGCCTCGAAGGCTGAGGGCATTTCGAAGGAAACGAAATGGTTGAGTGTGCAATTCCGTTCGGTCAAACACACTAATTGCTCGAATTATGATGACCTATCAGCAAAAGTTTTCTCCTAGGTTAACCCTAACTACCAAATCCCTCGTGGGCAAACTTGGGAAACGGTGGCGGTCAAGGCGATGTTAGCAAACCGGGTGGTAGACAATTAAAGTGAATGGAAAAATGATTTGGCACTCTAAATCGTAGCTAGAAACGAACTCGAAGCGTTTCGTCGGAACGATTTAGATCAAAAGAACGGGAAGGGGAAAGGGACGGAGTCCATTTTGGACGATGGGAGCCCAGTTCTTTTCAAAATTGTTGCAGCTTTTATACAGCGAGTGTAAAAAGGACATTCGCAAAAGAATGGTAACGATTGAGCAATTATGCTAAATGCGTATAACGTTAAGTTCTACCCGAAGGTCCTTCGTCGTATTTGTGCCTCAAATTAATTCCCCACACACAAGGGTGAGAAAATGGTGCTGAAAGGTTGATGGGAATAGAAACGTTTTCCAATCTCAGCCTATTCGTGCCTTCATAACACATCAACTGATTTTAGACATTAGGTATACGATCGAAGGTATACGAGAAAAGTATTCAGAAAAGGTTCAAATCAACATCTTTTTGCTTGGTACGGTTTTTATGCATTATCATTCATCAGGGGGTAGTTTAGGAGTTAATTTTGTATTCTCAACTAACCACCGTTAGTTCTTTTTACAAAAGGGACAAATTCTTAACCGAAACATTTGTAACACGAACTATACAATGCATAACAGAATATCAAAATATTGGTAATATGCTAACCACGAAGAAAAATAATACTATGTGAAAATTTAAATATGAAGTTTACACACATAAGAGCTCAATATTAGTATTTCTAAATTGAATTGGGGTTGAGTTTCAACATGCAAAATATTCCACATCATAAAAAACATCCCAAAATTAAAAAAAAATCATACAAACATTCTAAACTACAGTGTCAAACAATCGAGTGATGATGTGTAATATTTGTGGCAAGAGTTGTGAAAAGTAGTGTGACACTCTGTTATTTACTCAAATTTACCGGATTATCTCATCGGCCCTCACATGCATGGAAAGATTAACATTCTGTGGTTTCCGTCAGCAAAAGAACTGCGATGAAAGAAAACTTTCCACACAAGATCTAGCGCAGGTTTTTGTATTAATCCACACGAACACTAGCTCCCTTGGTTCCACTTCGGGGAGGAAGAATTTTACTTTCTTGGTGGGGTTTTCTCTATTTTATCCACATGCCCTTTCCTTTTCGTTCCGTGCACGAGCAGGACGAGTGTGCTAATATAGTGGTAAAAACAAGTTTTTGCTAAAATAAAAATCGCTCAGAATTACGCTGTCAGCACATCATCGTGGCCTAGTTGGGAGGCAAGTAATGGTCAGCCGGCTCGGAGCATAAATGCCCCAACCTCTTCGCTGGCAGTGTTCGGCAGGAAACATGGATGGAATGGCACAGAGGGTGTGATCGCGTGCCGGATTATGCTCGGCACAAGGCAGTAAAACTGGACAAAAACTTGTTTCCACCTCGCACTTGGACGATGTGCAAGTCTGAGGAGGGTAACAAAAAGGAAAACCGAGGAATATGCGAAAGTTTCCCTCGGAGAATCGTTCCGTAAATTGAACGTTTATGATTTCGTTCCTAAGACTGACGGACGTGTTAGGCTTTCGGCTTGAGCTCTAGTTCTTGACTTTCGATGAAGTGAAGTTGTGTTATCCCATGACAGCACGAGTTCACGCAGAGGTTTTCTACGGAGGTCACCAGAACCAAAAAACAAAATAAATGGAAGTCGCACTTCACTACTCCGACCAACTTAGAGCTACCAAAGTCAGACGCCTTGTCATGAGCTGGAGGCCATCCGGCCCGTACTTACCCGTGGTAGACCAGTAGCGAAATTAGGAAGAATATACACGCCAGCACATCGGCACGTCCCACGATGCCCGTCACCTGCAAGAGCGAAGATACAAAACACCGAGAATGGTTAGAAACGGAGGTAAAAGGTTTGCGAGAGGAAAGTAACTGAAAATGCTGGAAGGGAGTATGGGGAGGGTGCAGAGGGACCTGGCCCACACCCGAAACAGGGCCCAAAATGTTAAGACATAAAATTTGAGATTTGCTCCGGGCATGATTAGAACATCGTGCGTTCGCTTCAGCACCGGCCGTGGCCGTGATCATAAAACGAAATTGGTTTTGCACAACGTTCTGTCCAGGGGAACGGAAGACAAAGGCAGAAAGTGAAACAACACCCGGTTGAAACTTTAAGAAAGTCCGAAGAAAAGTTTTCTTTAGCCGAGTGGTACGAGCTTCGGAACGGGTACCACTAAGCGATTTACAGCGAGAAATAATAACCAGAGCATTAAATTCCAAGTAACAATAACAACCAAATGATCTATATATATAAAACTCAACGTTGTCTGTATATATATATATATATGTATATATATATGTATGTGCTCGCATCACGCTAAATCTACCGGGCCGATTCACACCAAACTTGGCTGGAAGGTAGCTAATTTTTCAGGGATGAGTTATTTGAAATTCGTTTATTGATATCCCCCCTCCTCCCTACCCCTCCCGAACACCTTTCCGCTAAAATTCGCGAAAAACATTTATTACTCAGTGATTATCGAACGTATTTTCACAAAAATTGGTACACTTACTACTTACTTAGTGACAAAGTATGGGTTAAAATTTCATCCATGTAGGGGAAGGGGAAAGGGGGTGTGTTACAATACTCCCTACCCCAAAAATGGTCAAAATACAATATGGGTATCGATTTCATAGTATTTGTGGTCACTAAATCGAATGGCCGCACTCTTAAAGTTCAATCTGAGCCCAATTTCTGCCTACCCTCCTCCCTCTTCAGACAAAACAATAGCATCGCTCAGAACGAAAAGCGATAATTATTATCACGTGTACGCAACAGCTTTACGCTTAATCTACGGGGTCGATTCATACCAAACTTGGCTGAAAGGTAGCTGCTTTTCCAAAGATGAGTTATTTGAACTTCATTTGTTGATATCATCATACCTCCTCACACCTTCCGAACACCTTCCCTTTAATATTAATGAAAAATAATTACAGCTAAACAATTATTGAACGGATTTTCACAAAACTTGATGCACATACTGCTGACAAAGGGACATAGCATGGTAAAAAATTTCATCTAACTAGGAGAAGGGGAATGGGGGGCTATCACACTACCCCCCTTCCACAAAATTGGTAGAAACGCAATATAGGTATCGATTTCGTAGTATCTTAAGTCGCTAAACCCATTAGCCAGATTCTTTATGTTCAATCTTAGCCCATACTCCTCCTACTCTCTCCCATACAACACATCGCTGGAGGTGTTTAGGTTGGCAAGCGTTTATACTTATGACATAACCGCATAAAGATCAAAAATACCGAAATGATTTAAACCAAACTTGGTTGAAAGGTAACTAATTTTCCAAGGAGGTGTTATTTTAACTTTGTTCGGTGTTATCTCCCCACTTCTCTACCCCTCCAAAACACTTTTCCGCCACATTTAATGCAAAACAATTATTGTTCAGCGATTATGGGAAGAATTTTCACTAAACTTGGTACACCTACTACTTACGTAGGGACATAGTTTAGGTTAAAATTTCATCAAAGGAGAATTTCATCTAGGAGAAAGGGTGTCTCCAGTACTACCATTTACCTGTAAATGGTCAAAGCGCTATATAGGCATCGACTTCGTTATATTTAGTGTCACAATATCTATTAGCCAGATTGCTGATGCTCAATCGTAACCCTAATTCCTTTTCCCTCTCCCCTAAAACACAACACCGTTGGAATGTAGATTGAATATAGAGGAATCCTTTTGAGAAGTGTAGCATCGCACAAGGCAAAAAACTACCGAACCGATTTGATCCAAACTTAGCTGAAAGGTAGCTTAATTTCTAAGGATGAACTTTTTTTACTGTTTCTATTGATATACTCTATACTTTTTTTACCCCTGCCCGTACACTGGTTGATATTAAGGAAAACAAATTTAATGCAAAGACTTTAGACCAGATTATTATAAAAAATAGTACACGTACTGCTTTAATAAACACACATCTTGCGACAAAATTTCAACTCCTTACTCCCCACTAGAGATGGGAAGAGGGTGAAAGATACTACCCCATACCATGCATAGTAAAAGTGCAATATGTTTATCACTTTCGCAGCTTTTGTGGTAACTGTGTAAAGACCAAACTTGCAATATGCTAGCCTTTCTCTAATCCCTGAGGTTGGTAAATCTACTGATTCGGTAGCTGGCTACCTTGGCAAGTTTTTCAATATGGCAACTCCTTATCCTTTATCTAAATCTTTCGCGAGTCGTACACATAAATTGATAGTATTTAACTTATTTCATAAGTGTTATAGTGGTTCGCATATTTGTGCACTAAATCAGTTGGCTCACACAGAACTTTCAATTTCATTCTTATTACTGCGGAAAGGTCGAACACGTTAGTTCATTAAAATTAACAGCTGATCACACAAATTCTACCGTACTGATTTGCACCAAACTTTGCTAAAGGATAGTGAGCCTTCTTACGTACCCATATGAACGTAATTTAGTGAATCATACGATGTGGTTTAAAATCTTTCGTTTTTTTCCATTCATAGTTCGTAATTGTCAAATAGAAACAGAAATGGGAACACTAAATATAAAATGAAAACGCTTCTCAGTTTGAAAATGTTGTCTTCCCGGATGAAATCGGGTTAATCAGCTAGTAATAAAATAAAACGGAGTATAACATTGGGTTTCAAACCACTAAAGGTGCAGATAGACAGACAGCAAATTTCACTAATCGGAAACTTTCATACGTCATCATATGAGATGACTGGAAGTTTTCGAAAAGAGTAAACGCATAGACCAATCACAATAAATTACTATTCATTGTCAACCGTCAATGTTGGACGTGTAAACATATTTTTTTATTTTTTTATTTTTATTATATAGTTTTATAACGTTGACTCCCATCAAAATTTGAGCAAGATGTAAAACATATTTCATTGATGGGAAATTAATTTCTAACTAGGTTAAGTTAAATGAAATTCTTGTTGTATAACTTAAATTGCTAGTTTATTTTGCTTTAAGATTTGTTAAATTGGGTTTCACATGAGTGAAATGAGTGTTTGACAGTTGATGTTACATGGAAGTAGCAACCATTTAAATCCATTTAAGCGTATTTCGCATCAATGGAAATTTGTATACCAGGAGATGTAACAGACGATCTCTTATTTCCCCTAGATTAGAAAGCGTCACTATAATAGGATCGTATATGGATAATTTGGTGGATATATTTTATCATTTAATTGAACATGAAACGAATTGTTCATAATTATCATATTGTATTAATTTAAATTAATGTGAAAATCAATGTAGTTTAGAAAGGAGCTTTTCAAATTAAACTCAATTAATTTAATTCTATCATTATGAGAACCAAGCCATTTGAAGTTTTCGTTGGAAATCGTAACAGCTTTCAATTGATCCACTTCATTTGTGTAGTTACAGCGCATCCCGAAACGTCAATCAAGATCAAAAGCTAGTGACTTCCCCTATTATGAGAAGGCTGTTGAAGATTGATTGATATGGTTATTTTACTACTATTATTATTACTATTATTAATATTACACTCACCCCAGTGGAAATTCCAGATCGACCCAACGTTTGATGTTTGATTCAAACGTCAATCTTGAGTGCCGTTCCGTGTTGACCGATTCCGTTTTCTACAATTCCAGCATTTCAAAAGGAACAGTTGAGCGAGTGGAATGGTTTTGGTGAATGAAAAACACAGACCATCGCTGGCCATTCAATCGAGACGCCACGTCCCGTTTGATCAAAGAAACCGCATTCGCTGTCCCCAGCAGACGGACTCAAAACGGAAATACTTCTGCTTGAAGGAAAGCGTAGAAGGTAGCGGGAAAAAAATCGATAATAATTCCCCCGTTCGCCCCAACACCATCACCTTGTTTTGCGAGACGCTCGAGCGCGCTGGAAAGCTCATCAACTGGCGCCTTTATCACTAATGACAACCGATTGACCGATTAATTGCCGATTCTGGCGAGCTCTGGGGATCGTAAAAACCCCCGAACGATGTTGTAAATCGTCACTAATGCGCCGCGCGTTCCTCCCCTCGGTCCGTCCGGCGAAGTTTATGATAATTTAAGCACTCACCGTCTTCCTCCACCTGGGAATTATCGACCACCGTCTCCTTCCGTGGAGAGTCGGTTGCGTATTGATTTTCCACCTTCAACCAAGGAAGAGCAAAAATTGTTTCCGGTTTCTGTTCCACCCGTTCAATGCCATAGCGATGCATTCATCAACTCCCGCTTCCTCAGTGGGTCATCGAATGGAACGCACGGAAAACTGCTCGAGAAGTCTTGTGTGTGTGTGTGTGTGCCGTTATCGGTGAGCGGTTTCCTTTATAGCCAGGTTCAACTCATTCCACCCCCACCAGACCACGGAATCGTGGTGGAATAGTGTTTGACCGATTAGATTCCGGCTAACGATCCGGAGGGGTGGCGTAATCGTTTCCATTGATTTGACGACGGCCACCAAGTAGAAAGCGGAAAGCCCTAAGTGGATACCGGAAACTGTCCAACCGTAGTTGTTTCGCTGGTTGTTCTAACCGTACTTGTTGGTGCGTAGTTTGGAAAAGCACGCGAAAGCAAAGGGTTCTATAATGCCCGTAATCGTCATACCATGTAACGAATATGTAATAGATTTAAAAAAATCTAATAGTAATTTTTTATGACATTACAATATGGAAAAAAATAATTCTCAAAACATTAAAACTGGTTAACTCTTAATACACAATTAAACACTGTACATAAGATAATTTAAATTCAAGTAAAACAAGATATAAAAGTTTAAAAGTTGACAGAAGATCAAGAAAAGCGTTTCAGAATAAAATGCAAAATTTTCCATGTACCCAGTTCGTACGGGGTTTAACTTTTCAATGGCGAGAGTTCAGCGAGAAGGAGCATCTCCTCGATTTAGGAGATGGCCGGAACGTGCAGAACGTTGCCTCAACATCGAAGAACGTGCTGTGGTATTTAACTTGTCAATTTAAGCGATCGATTTTGGAGCCGCCTGCCGGCTACTGGAAGGCTCCGGACACTTGTCCCGCTCGGTCACGGTCTGTTTGTAGCTATTAGCCAGCGCCAGATCGTACGTCCACCAGCGCCGGAGCACAAACTGTGGATGCCGGCCGGAAGCGACACCAACCTGACACGTCGATATGACCTCGCCCTTCTCGCCAGCGCGCTTGCAGCGGATGCGCTCTCGATAAGATAATCGTACCCATCGTCTTCGTTGGCATGCTTCGGGCTGGAGTGTCATCGACACGGTCGAGGTGTGTAAACGTCAAGCGGAGAGGGCAGCATCAGCGGGCGGCGAATGGCAAGTGTCACAGCGTCCACCCCACCACCCTCCCACGGGAACGGCTGATAGTTTTAAGCTATCGATTTTCGTCCGGATGAGAAAAGTGTGCGCTTGATTTACTTCCTCCTGCACCCTTGGGCCATCCTTCGAACCAACGTTCGGTTCATCTCGGGCCACGACTTACCATGATTGGAAGCGGAAGGTAAGCCAGTTTTAAGAACATCGTCTGTCACGCCGCCCCGCCCCGACAGCACTCCCGGCATGTCACACACCCGGTGGAAATCGATCGCTATCATGAGGCGGGATTTCCAATCCCAAGACATCTGATGCACCCTGGCAGCTTGCCCCAATCAGGCGGCCGGATCAAAGCGATGGAAAAAGTTTCGATTATTTATTGGCCTTTAACGACGGTGCGGGGAGTTTTCAAGGTAGCGTTGGGTTAGGCAACTTCGAGACTTGGGCTTGAATATTCAGGAAGGAATAAATTTCGATCCATAGTTTTTGCCGTATAGTTGGTGATCCTACGCTCAGGAGGCGCTTTTGTATAACTTTGCCGCTTTCATCTAACTTGGAACAGTTTTGAAAAAGATTTTTGGGTGGATTATAGTGTCCCATAATGGCTTTTCAAACAAGCTAAGGCAAATTATATCTCTTTCTTTGCTCTTCATGCATCTTTAAGAGAATTGAAGATGATGTTTGAGGCGTTACAAGTGGTTAAATTCATTAAATCGATGATATAAAATCAAGTAACCAATTTTTAAATTATTCTGTACAGATAGACTTTCAATCATTTTGTTAAAAAATAAATAATATGTTAAAAATTATTACGTCAAAGGACCTTTGACGAGATATGTATGAAAATTGACACATCGATTCGAACGGATTCATTCGATTGAAATCCGTGCTGTAGGCCGGTATGTTTTTAACACTAGAATCCAAATTGGGGTCATTTTGACCCAAACTCGATTTTCTCATTTAATATCTCAAAAAACGGCTGAATATTCAAAAAAAAGGCTTGTCTTAAAATCCAAAGTAGCATCAAAGAAAAATAATTTCATATTTTTTTGTTGAACCAATTCCAAGAACTAACTTGACTATCCCTAGAAAGCTTTTTAGGGGTCATTTTGACCCCTGTTTTTCAACACGCTGTAACTTCGTCAGTTTTCAAGCTTTTTTACTTCCGTAAACGGCTTCTTTTTAGCACATTTGTTTACTACCTTTTGACGTTTTTCATTTTTCGATTAACCTCAGCCTTTATCCGCTAGCTCGGTGCATAGTAAAAACGAACGGGATTTTGCAAATGTCAAAAACTGAAAAAGGGCGATTTTTCACGGGAAAATTTTTTTGAAGTTAAAATAAGATGTGCGCTAGAAATCTTATGCATTAAACCACCTTTAAGAAATAATATCATGTTTTTACGAAAGCAAACGATGGCACAAATTGACCTCAAAGGTACAACATAACGCCAATTTCCATAGTAATGCATCCCGCATAACGTATCGTAACGCTCGCGTACGGAATAATGGGGCAAAGCAAAGTAATCAATCGTTTTTGCTTCACACCGAGCTAGCGGAATGACGAAGGAGTGCATCAAAAATCCTTAAACGCCAAAAGATAGTCAGCAAATATACTTTTGAGTAGTCGTTTACGGATTTAAAAAATCTTGAGAACTGACACAACTTACAGCGTGTTGAAACACAGGGGTCACAATGACCCCTAAAAAGCATTCGGGCAAGTTCTCAAATCAATGTATTCTAGTGTTAACAACTTATGTGCGTGTGGGAAGTATTAGGCTCTACCTTATATTCAGATGATTGTATATTTAGCACCACATTCTATCTTTGGACCTTTTCTTTTAATGCAGAAAAGGTTAAATTTAAGATCAACTATAAAGAATATTTCCAATACAATATTAATCCTGCTGTTTTTGACGAATCCTGGTGGATTAGCAGCAACGACCAGATCGTAGCCATGAAATGCGGTTGAAAACTTGCATCCGAGAACTTGTTTCTACCATTACCAAAATGCCACCAAATGTCACTGCAGTGGTGTGAGTGAGCGGGCAGCACTGTTGGTTGTTGCACTGACTGCATCTAACCGTTGGTTGTCAGGAGCTGCTTTTATTTTGTTTCGCTTCATAGCATTGCACTGTCTTAACGGTAGCCGAAACAAACGCGGTGTGGCGGCCGAAGGGAAAAACATTCCGGGAACAAGAACACACCATGTCGGACAGGACGACGGACAGCTGTGAGCGACAATTTTTCATTTGTTCATATGTGAGCGAGGAGTGAAAAACATAAAACAAAACGAAACTGACCCAAACAGAACCCCCCGGAAGAAGCGGGGGATGTGTCATGAAAATGTGCCATGAAAAATCCATTTGCCTTCGGTGCAAACTATTTTCCGTTTTGTGTGAATGAAACTTTATTCCATTGCGCCATTTTCACAGTTCGCCACACGTGCGCCCATCCTCAAGTGCACATTTCCTCGTCGGGGATTCAATTCGCTTGTGTTTGTTTTGTGTTTGTGGTTCTCACCGGACTCCACTTTGCATTCACCAGCTCGTAGTCCGGTGTTTCGGACACGACACAACACGACGTGCATCAGTCGATGGACCATTTATCCAATATTTTCTTTTCCCTTCATCCTTTCTTCGGTTCGTTCCTACACTTTTTCCTTTTATTATTTTGATGTTCAGCTCCTTGGAGCGAGTTTTCAGATTCAATTTTTTCTCCCCCCGGAGAGAACTGTGCGGGTGCGGCTGCAAATGTGCACGAGTCTGCAGAAGACACAGCACCACGTTGTTTGCCTGTGGCCAGCAACATGACCCCTTCGTCTCAAACCCCCCCCCCTCGGCTTTCCAGAGAGAATACTCAAGCTGGCGCTTGCGGTTTGACCGACCGCTTTCCCGGATCCCCGGAGGGCAGGAGAAAGCGGGCGTGTGTCGTACTGTCCGGACCGCATGTTGTGCCATGTTTGGCTCGGACTGAGGTCGCGTATCGCTGGCCGGAAGTTTTGTACGTTTTTGCACTTCCGCTGGGCGATAACGCTTCCTGCGGTTGTCGGGCTACGAAAGCCGGAATGGAGCGAAATTTGCTTGCATGTGGCGAGTCCCCGTTTCCCGAGACGAGATGGGAGACGAGAGAAAGGAACGATACTTACCGCCTCGGTGTGAATTGGGTGCACGGCGAAGAGGACACCGGCCAGGACGGCGAAATTCCGCCGCAGGCCGGCTATCGTGAGGCAGACGCGGGTGAAGAGGACGGTGGCGGCGGCATGGAGGGCCACGTTGGTGGTGTGAAACCATATCGACCGGAGCCCGAAGGTTATGTAGTTGAGCCTGTGTGAACGAAGAGAGAAAGAGAGAGCAGAGCACAAGCAGACGAGATTAGCAGATATACACAACACCGCAAGAGAAAAGCTGGAAAAACTGGGATAAAAGCCCAACCCTTCTTTGTGCTGTTAAATGTGTTTATTCTTCCATTATCATAATAATTGAATTATACGCGCACAAAGAAAGTTACTGTCATAAACCAGCCGACTTATAATGAAGCCCAAATAATAACTAACAGGAAAAGAAGAAATCAAAAAATATATTCTGAATCTATTATGCATCTATGAAAAATGCAGTTTTTGATTAAATTTAAAAAGCGCTTTTCATTCTTCAATAAAAAAGACGTTGTTTAAAAAAGGAAAGTAACATAGACCGTTTCAATTAATAAAAATAAAAGTGCGGTTGCTAAAAGAGATTACCAATTCAAGCGAATAAAGTCGAATGTTTAACGACGTCCAAGAAAAGATGTCTTTGGGGAAATTAAAGTCGAAGATGTATTTAAGAATTGAGTTGAAAGATTTTCTTCACATTTGTTAATGAAAAACTATGTATTAAACATTTACTTCTGTGCGTTGAACTAGATTTCTTCAACCATATCAAAAATCGTTTCGTTCGTTAAGTATCAAATTTTAATTTTATTTTTATTAGAAGTGTATGAACATAAATATAGACGACAAATCTACACACAACAAGTTATTCATAATTTACTGAAATAGAAATGGTGCATAATTCCCATCAGAAATCTCACAAGAAAAACCGGTTCTTTCCGTGTCAAAGTTTTAAACAAATGTAAAAATCAAAAGGCAGAGGTATTTTTACTGTGGTAAGCGAAATTTCAATAAACGAACCCTCATTTTTAAAATTCATTATTTGAAAACGGTTAAAGGAGTTTTGTATTATTTTTCATTATTGCCCTATGAACACATATATTTGAATTTTTCATCTGTTTTAGTGCAGTGACCAATTAATTATGCAACAGTGTACTTTTTTTATTTAAGAAAAATCCAATTAACGCAACATAATTTTATTTAATTTATGTGAGATAATCTCTTAAAAAATCAACAACAAATGCTCATTCTGTTTGATATGATTAAGAACTGTCTTTAAAAAATGATTTTGCTATGAATTTTAGAACCAATCCAAATTACATCTCCGTTGAAAAATCGTCGAACAGGATTCTTCAAAGATTCTCTATGCAATTTAATAAGAATTTCGCTCACTGTAGTTAACATGTAACAAATAAAATCCCACGTTATACGTTCCAACTGCAGGAGATTTATTGAAAAATATATGTTTCAGATCTGAGTTACTGTTTCTGTACTTTATTATGCATCTTTGCCCATGTAACATTGTGCACAAATCAATTGGATTTGCAAGAAGTATAATGATTGCATGCAAACATGTCTTGTAATCAACCTAATTGAAGCTTCTGTTTTGATTAAAAGTCAATCGGGTTGTCCGATGCAATGGTCACCCTCTTGCATAAGCCTCATCTGGTATGATATAATAACGTAGGAATTTCCATTGCGTAATCGAATCGAAACGTGGGTAGCCTTCAGCAAACGCCAGGAAATCAACCCAAGAGCCTTGGATGGAAATTCCCGACGCTCGGATGCACCGAAATAACAATGGTTGTGTGGCGAAGTGATCATTTCATATTTTAATCAAATCCAATTTACCACAGCACAAAGTAGGTATCGTAATTCTATCAATCAGCCGACAAACGAGCCCAGCTCAAATACCGTCTTGAGCACACACAAACACACACATTCCTAAACGTTCGGCAAACAGAACGTTGCAAGATCGAGTGTTTGCCTAAACGTCAAATTTGTAGCGACCTTACGTTGGGTGTGAAAAGGGGATAAGGAAGGGGCCTGTGGGAAGGTAAGGGTGGAGCAATTGAAACTGCATGGCGACTACTTCTTCGCAAACCCGTAACCACACAGCCACACAAATTGGCCCACGTACATAAATGTAGAATAACACGGACGTAAACAACTGTGCGACCGCCAGGCTCTTGTTCGAATTTCCTGAGAAAATACCCCCCAACCTCCCCCCTTCAGCACCAATGGCCACCAACCAACCACCCACATTCAGACCCTCTTATCCCGGTGCATTACTGGCAGGAAAGGAAATGGCTCTAAATGGTTTCCACGTTATCGTGCGCCGTTCCGATCGGTATCGCTAGCGCCAGTCAGCCCTGGCAACTCCATCGTGCATTTCCCTTTTCGCTGGGTTGGGTGGCGGTGGGTGGTGGGAGTGGGGGTGGGCGGTTTGCCCAGTCGTAAAGTTGAAACATTAACCGATTTGGTCTACACAACCGCAAATGGCTTACCGATTCCGGGGCCGTGGCTAAATTTATGGCACACATGAAGGGGTTCGGTTTCCGGACTTCACGGCTTCGCTGCACATAATCGCCGGGTCGGTATTTAGCACAGCGGCATGCGTCCGGTCGGGCTTCCGGAGTGCCTGGCCTGGGCAAACTTCTTCCCCGGGTACAAACCCCTCCCCCGGTGCCCGGTTTGAACGGCATTGAAAGTAGTTGGCGCTCGGTGCTCGGTGAAGCCGAAAAGTCTTTATTTATTCACTCGTACGCACATATTTATTCAAACAACCTGGCTTCAATATCGGGCACCCGGTGCAATCATCCTCCCCCCCCCTGGGGTAGCCCATGTCCGGATCTCCGGCACCGTCAACACCGTCAGGGAGGGCTTCCGTTATCGTTTTGATTTTATTGCCAACTTAATTGCTATCTAGATTTATGTTTACACGTTATGAATTTCCTTCCGGCCGGCGCCCCGATCGTTCCCATTCGGTTGACAAACTAAATCACTGCATAGCCGAGATCTGGCGGGCCTGATTGATGGCCCTCGGTGCCGTCGACTGCCTCTCTCTCCCTCTCTCGTAGATCACGATATCCCGCCCTGGCGTCGTCCGGACGGACACTGCCGGGTGGCATTCCTTCCGGTTCTTCGAGCCAGAGCACGTCGAGGCCACTCTAATTGCGAATCCTTGCTCGCAACGGTGAGGCTCACGTTTGTGATGTAATATATTACCATCCGGGAGGTGGAGCCGGTTTTGTGCGGCAGCCATAGCTCGTTCGTGATTGAATCCATTTCAATAATGAAGTATAAATTGCCCCTTTTTTGTTTGTGTGGCCATTGACAGCAAGGAGTGGTGGCCAACATTTGCCACTATCAAAAGGGGTTTTAAATAGTTTCAATGACGGTTTATGTACTTCCTTCATTGATCAATTTAATTACATTTTAATCGTACTTGTTGTACGTGCGGGCACTGAAGGAATGATTTAAGATAACAAATAACATGATCAGGGAATAGATTTTGATAACTCACTCAGAGAAATAATATTTCATCCTAAACCGAGAGAGTCCGTGCGTATGGAGAGTCAAAATGTGTGAACCGTTCTTTTCACGTGAATTGTCACTTATTACCGGAAAGATAAATCAAATCTATGCTTTTGCCAAATTGGATGACAACGACTAATATCTTATTTAATTGTGTGACAACACACAAGTAGAGTAAATGAAAAGTAAATTTCATACAGTCTAGCAGTAAGCTGGGTAAGTCTTATAGTAAGTTTTAGTTGTCGGGTTGTTGGTGAGTATGTGAACAACGTTGAACAATATTTGCATATTTAGTAATATACAAACTATAACAGCTATTGGGATCATAGTTAAAACAGCTAAAATGCCAAAGTCGAAAATAACATGAGAATTGGAAAGAGTACAAATACATATATAAATATTATAACTATTATTATAATATGGACGAAACATAAAAGCTATTACAACAACAAAATGTCTGTTTTTTTTAATTTAGAGCAAAAAAATTAACTTTGTAATGGATTATTTTAAATGCCATATCGAAAACAAAGTAAAGTTAACAACTCAAAGAAGAATAACTTTTTTTATTTTATTTTTTGCTACCGTTAAAGTGAAAAATGATATTAAGTAGTTTGCTAGCTGTACACTGTTTTGGTGAACATAAATACTAGGAGCTCTACATAGTTAAATCCGCTTTGCTCCGCCTGACTTTCATCAGAAACTCTTACAGCCCTGTGACGGGTTGGAAATTCTATTCCAACTTGTAGGTAAACTTAGAATCTACTAGATTACAAACTTACCAGACATCCGCCCATGCACACCCTGCTTCATCTCCTTCTCTCATCCAAAGGGAGGGAAGCTTATTCAAAAGCTCCAATATTAATTAAATTTCATACCCGTTGCGAAACGTGCAAGGGAAACTTAGTTGGCCCAAAACTTGGTCCTTGCTATGGTTTGCCTACGGCCAGCGTACGGGATGGTTGCTGTGCGGAAAACACAGTTTCCACCGGCGTGTGCACTCCGGAAGTGATGAATGAAACATTTGAACCGAGCTTATTGCATTGCAAAATGGAATCAAAGTCAATCACACTCCCACTGGCGGACTCCACCCCTCTCGTGTCGAATTTTGTTACAAATGCTCTAAAACTTATCCGCACTGCCAACCGAAAGAGATTATTCTGCACCGAAGGTCGCAGTCGTGAACCTCTGGTCGCCCCGGGAGTTGCCCCTCGTACTTTTCGGGGGAGGGCCACCATTGGTGGTCCATTATGATCGCCACTCTGCTAAATTACAGGTTGATTATAGTTCACCACAACATGGATTGAGCAGGGTCTGGAAGTTGGCGGCGTAGAGCAGGAGTTTCCAGTGAATCTTAGCTACTAGCAAAGCCATTGTTGAGTAATTGAGGGCAACGCTTTTGACCAACTCTACGCTTTGTTTGTGGTGACTTCATTCAGACCCTACGCTTTTAAATTATAGAAAATTAAATGTGAATGAAAACAACCCCGTTTCATTATTTGCTATCCTCTACATTCTTTTTTTTTATAAAAAATTAACCTATCCGTTCAAACTAAACTAAATAGATAAATATTCATAAAAGTAAATGTTGTTTGAATAACATATGGCTAATTTTCCAAGGATAAATTTATTGTTAACTTCTTTTCCTGGTATCCTTCCACCTTTTTCTTCCCTCCCGAACACTAATGCGAACGAAAACGAATTATAATTCAGCGAATCTAACATTTTTCAGGAATTTTTATTTTTATAGGGGAAGGGGAAAGAGGACTCCCAAAATGCCTCCATACGTCAAAAATGGCAAAAATGTGTTATGGGTATCCATTTCAAAGTATTTGTGGTCACTAAATCGAAACACCACACGCTTAACGTTCAATATCAGTGCTATTTTCCCTCTATCCTCCTCCTCTACAAACACAAACTAGCGGTGCTTAGATAAAATTACCAATAACATACGTGTAATCGTAAAGCTACCTAGTAAATTTTAACCAAACTTGGCGGGAAGTTAGTTCATTTTTGAAGTATTTTTGTTGATATCCCTCTACTTAACTGCCCTTCGAAAAACCTACCCCTCGAAAAATTATTTAAAGAAAATAATTCAACGATCATGGAACAGATTTTCATAGAAATTGATACATCTACTGCATACATTGGTACATCTACATAATAAGGTAAAATTTCATTACTCCAGGAAAAGGAGTAAGGTTGGCTCCCATTCCGTTTCCTCGTTCAACATTGGTAAACATTATATAGTTTATGTGGTCACTAAACTGAATGGACACAGTTCTAATGTTTAATCTCAT
>KE524775.1:127470-176969 GCA_000441895.2 Anopheles sinensis | reverse complement strand
AATGTTTAATCTCATCTGAGATTTCCTATACCCTATCCTCTGTAATAAAACGAAGGTCAAAAAGTATTAATTTTTCTGTTATGTCATCAAATCACATCAGTTGCAATTTTTCAATTATGAAATTCACAAACTTTTTACGTTGATATCCTCCTTTCTTATATTCCTCAAAACCTACCGATCTGATGTGCACCACCTTGACTTTAAAATAGTTTTTTTTTTAATATGAGTTTATTGAACTTATTTTATTGATATTTACCCGCATCTTCACTACTCCCGAAAAACCTTTCCATTATATTCAAGCGGTTTAGCTGAGGTAAATTATGAAACCAGAAGCAATTCGCACTTGAAAACATAATCAAAACCATGTATCATTTACCTCAAAAAAGGTAAATATATGCATTAGTTATTTGTTTCGCCATTCGTCCAATAATTATAAATAGGGGATTGGGTTACCTTTTATCTTCCCGGATGAAATCGGGTTAGTCAGCTAGTTCTCTATGTTTATGAACTGAATAAGGTTTTTAACGTAAATGCATGTTCTTTTTATGTTGTTCTAATTACATTTTCCAACATGAATATATTCAAAAAGTTATGTTCTGTCCATAATAAACGAATCATACGGTTTCCTAATGCTTCTTTGACCAATTTGTGCGGACAAAAAGCATTCCATCACGTCAGCTTACCAACCCAATACCGACCACTAACAACGCCTTGGATGGTGTGGGAAAAAACATACAAACTGCTTGTATGACATCGTTCCGTAGGACACCGTGGAATTTCCCCCCCACCGTGAACCGTAATCGTAACATTTTGATTGAAATGTCTCAATAATGTTCCTGTTAAGCTAAACGATACCGCCCGGCAGCGCAGCAGCGTTTTCCATCGCCATGAGTGGTGCTGCCGTTTTCCCCGGATACGGAACGCTGCTGAAAGCCCAGTCCATCATTAGCTTCGAAAGTGAAGTATGTGTTTGCTACGATAACGACGTTGGCCACATGAAAGAAAAACGAGGCCAAATCTGATCAAGCGATGACCGGACGCTCCGACGCAAGTGTGTGTGTGTGTATTTTTCTTTGATGTTTCAGCAACGGCCGTCCTAATGATGTCCCGAGCCAAAGCTGGCTGGCGTTCCTGAGCGTAATGGTTCGGTTCGCATCGTTGCTTGTTGTTGTTTTTTTTGCTCGGGAAAAACTCAACTAATCACTTATCTACCGGTGCGCTTTTCTACAAAACCATCAAACTGCGTCGTAGGCGTCGTCATTCGTTGGCTTCCAGCATGCCCTCACCCTCATCCTCCTTGCTTGATTTTTTTTATCTTCCATTCACACTAGATGGTCAAATTTCCCACCGAAAACGCGCCTCACACGAAGCAAAACAACACACACAAAAAAAAATAAAGTACCTCAAGTCTGCCATAGAGGTGTCTCTCGTGCCGATGACCGCTTCTGGGAACGAACATCCAATTACCCACCGAAAAGCAGCCAGTGTCACCGATAAACACATTTCCCGGTGCGGCTACCATCATCATTTTCTCTCCCCAGTTGGTCAGTTCCCGGACGAAAACTCCTGATTTGAATAGTAACTATAATTAAGGTCATTCCTCCTCCTTCCCACTTACTTCCCGCCCGGTACGTTCTCTCCGCGTTGGAACGGGGAGGAACATTTCGCCTACTTCGACTTCTGGTTTTCGTGAGCTCCACCAGCGCTAATGATAATGATTTTTACTTTTGGCTGTAATTAACACTAACTCCTGCGACCCGCAGCCGAATTTCCGCTTTTCCTTGCCGTTTCGGAGTAAAACAAACCGGAAAGAGAACCCACCCGTCCCACACATACAAACACTCGCATTCAGTGGCTCAAAAAAACACACAACGATTTGCTTTCCAGCTTGCAGCTGTCGTGTGGAGAGCTACACACTCACACACATTCACTAGAGGAATAAAAACGGTAGAAGGCGACTTCATTTCGATCGACGATGTTATCGTTAATGAATCTATTAACGATCAACAACGCATCGGTGGTGGTGGTGGTGGTGGTGGTACGTGAAAAGGGACTTTTGGGGTCGGCGGACAAAGTTTTGCTACGGGAAAATGTCTTCCACTTGCAAAACATGCTGGAAGCTGGTGGAGGGAGGTTACGCGTTACGGAAGCTTGCGATAACGTGACAACACGGGTCATTTTCAGGGCGCCGCCATTGCGAAATGCGCATCGTCACCGTCGCCAGATGGCGGTGGCGCAGTTTCGGAAAACTCGTTTGGGAAATTAAGAAGCGTAGTGGGGTGTGGGTGTGTAGGGGTTGGCGAGGAACCTACTCCTTCCGGAAGACGGTGGCTCCCGGGATGCATCGTCCACGACCCAATCCGAACGTTTCATTTATTTGCCGTCCTTCTTTTGCTCAAGTCCCCCATCGTGTGCCGCTTTATCACCACATTTCGTCCTTCACCCCGCTCCTAAGCGAGGGCACTTGCACTGACAGCTTTATGGCGTTTATGGTGACCGCTGATTTATGCGCTCACGGTCTTTCATTAAAACGCGTCCGCCCCAAAACATCGTACGGACAACGGATGCAACGGGTTTGTCCGTTCGGGAGTTGCACTTGGCTTTTTTGTATTCAAACTTTGTTTTCGTCCAACCCCGCCGCGTGGTGTAACGATTAACTCTCCCCTCGTTCACGGCCGGTCATTTTGGGTCACGCGTTTTCCGCCCGAACTGGTTCTCGCCACAACTCAACGCCAGGCGAGCGTCAAACCCATTAGGGTGGTGTGGGGAAAACCCCCGTTTTCGGACGGTGGTTTTTCCGGCCCGTAATAAAAACCGGTGGCAACGGGTTAAGCGGCACAACGAGGGAGGGTGGGTGGCATGCGCACGCCACACGCCACACGAAAATGGGTTATTGATAAACTGGGCGGAAAATAAACGAAAATTTATGTTTTGAACATTAACATCATTATTATTCGATAATGCTGAACCGGAATAATAAATAATAAAAACCTGCCAACGCGCACCCCCGTGGGTGTGTGTGTGCGTGTGTGGTTGTGTCTTTTTCCACCACACGCCGGGACACGCTGACGCAGTGACACATTGTATGATTATGTGCTGCTTGGACCGTGGCGGGGCATTCCCGTTTTTTCCGAACCACTTTTTTTTTATTTCGTTTCATTCTCCCTTTTCCCCCGAAAAAAAGCCAGTCTTTTCAATGACGGAAAAAACGCCCAACCGAAAAATGGTACAGCTTATTCGGGAAACATTTTGGGTAGACAAACGCCGCCATTGCTTCCGTTTCATTGTTTTTCTTTTCACTCTTTTCTGCTGTGCATGTGTGCCATCTGGTTTAAATGTGTCCGGGCGAGTTTTTTCTGCACTTTCGGTGCAGTTCGGCTCATCTTTCGCGAGGGAAACCAGTTATTTTGTATTGTAAAATTTGCTTGCCATTTTTTGCCCACGAAATGTCCAGTTAGTGGATGCTTTTCGCAGCCTTTTCTCGTAGCTTTTTTTCGATCTCATCGCGCCGCTGAAGTTTTTTGAGTTAATTTTTTCCCACTTGCTGAAAATCGATGAAACTGTGTGTGTGTGTGTGTTTCGTCCTCCAAAACTCCAACCCGATGGGCTCGATGAGTGCCGGCAGTCAACGGCAGCCTCTGCAGGCATTAACTATGGTAGCAATCTTCTACCCGTATGCACACCAGTTTCCGTCCAAATGGTACCATTTTCCGGATGAACAACGTTAGCGATACGCTCACGAAGCGAAAAGGTTGTTTTTTTAATGACAGACAAATTGTTGTCGCCATTTCGTAACCGTTTTTGTGTGATGGAATACAAATTGGCATACTACAAAAATGTTGTGTATATTCTTATTTGATAAGAAACGGTAAATACTGGAAAACTGAAGAGGCTAAAATATTGATAAACATCTTTTCATCATGTCACCGTTCAATGCGTTTCTTAACAGTATGAAATAATATATTGTAATTATATTGTTCGTTCATCAACTTGATTCATCCACATTAAATCTTTCCAATGAATAGTGGATTTCAATAAAAAGTTTTAATAGAACGCTGTCCCGAGCAAGTAACTCGGGATTCAATTAAACATCAATTTAAGTATGATTGATGATAATAATAATCCACAACAGAAATGCATAGAACACTACCATGAATTGTGTACACAAAGATAATAATCCTCACTGAAATATTTTTTCTGCTTCCGCTCCTGAAACAATTGAAATTGATAAAACAAACCCATAACTGCACCAATTAATTTCTTTGACTCCCGAACGTACCACCAAGTGTGATGTTTTTTCGTGTATTTATACCCTTTGAATAGACGAAAGCACAAAATCAATAGTCCACCTCCACGAAATCACCATCCGTGGGAACAACAAACTGCTGTTTCCTGTCAATAAATTTGTACTGCTTCTAATTTGTTTTATGACAAATTAATTCCAAACCTGCCCACCATAAATCAGGGGAACGAAACGCTCCTGGGAAACCGTGCTTTACAGCGAGACAAAGACTTGTTACGTTATCATATTTCTTTAGGGTTTGAGGATTTGAGTGTTGGTGGTTTGCGAGCTTCAAGTTTGATCGACCGTCGTTCGGGACAAATAAAAGAAAAATAACTAACGTTCTTCTTTATAGTTTGGTTGCGTAACAGTACAGAATGGAACGTTTTCTTGGCATCTGGCGTGGTGAGGTTCCCGTTACAGGGCTTCCGATTACTTTACGCTCCAATTCAGAACTGCATGACGAAGGTCCTGCCAAATTTCCTGCCGAGCGCCCATCACTTATCTTGTCGTCTAGCCTCCAACGTTTTTTCCCCACAAAGCAATCCCTTCTTCGCAAATCTTTGCTTTTCGCGACGGCTTAAGCTAGGCAAAACTGCGACGTAACATGCAACGGGTAATTTTACTGCCAGCAGTAATGCGATAAATAAATTATCCGCCCCGATACCGATACGTGCCCGCCGGTCTTCTCCCTGCCCTGGCCAAGTTTCCGATTGGCTCCGATGGAGGCGCCTGGTGCCGCACGGCTGGGAAAATCAGTTGCTTGACAGAAAACCAGTGACAATGCTGGACGGGTTTGTGTTTTTGAACGTTGGAGCTCACAGGGTTGCTTTTTATTCAACCTTCGCAGCAGGGTTTCTTGCCACAGAAACCGTTACACAACACGCCCGACGGAAGAACGGTCCGAACCCGACGCAGCACAGAACCTCGAGCGTTGAGAGTAGATCATTTTTGTTTATTGCGTGATGGTGCGAACGGTAAACAAGCCGGATGAATAGATGGACCGGTTAGTACCTTTTTGTCATATCATCGACAAGTGGTCTCGTGGAAGGTAGAGCGAATGTTCGTGCAGGTCATTGGGGGCGAACATTTTCCCAAGAGTAAGATTGATGTAAAATATGTTCATTTTACCTATATGTTCGTGTCAGATAAATTTCATTAAGAAATCGTTACTACTACTAACAAAAATAACTTCAAGTGAGAAATTATAAAAGTATATATTGAGTAAATTGTTTTCCCTTCAAGATCGGGATGAAGTGAGCACAATTTAACTTGAATAAATTCTACCGATGCTCACTTTAGAAATCTTCAGAAGTGTCAGCTACCTGACCCGAGGGCTTAAGGTTCGCCAACTCTGCCCTTCGGAACGGGCCAACGGTTGTGTACCGGTGCTCTTACCATCGTTGAAAATTACACTACACAACCATGCCGTTTGCAAAATACGGCCATTTTCCGGTTCCATCCGGTCCCTACCAACTCCGAGCCCGTTTCCGAACGAACGTGGAGCAACCAAGCTGGGACACTTCTCGTCAACAAACAAGCGTTTTCCCGTACCCACCGTGAAGTGCGTACCGTGGAAATTGGAGGGAATAAAATGGCAAACAACGGATGACAGAATAAATAATCGCAGCGAACTAAATTCTGGGTAAACACGCAGCCGAAACCTCGAGCGTCCCTTTTCGGGGGTGGCAAACGCCAGTATGACATGGGTGAAGGGTGTGCAGTGGGAAGGGAAACGTTTCATTCGGAGAAAATCCTCACGCTTTCGAACGAGCTTTAGTACGGTCGAACGGAACAGGATGCGGAGGAGGTCAACACGAGTTCGTCGGCGACCGAGTTTGCTATGAAACCGGAACTCAAACAGCGTGTCGCGGTATGCACAGTGGTGCACTATGCGGTTGATGTTATCAAAGAAAAGTTTTAAAACCCAGATTTTTTTATAGATACCTTTGCAAAAATTCCTGAATGCGTCTTTTGATGAAGCACTTTCTATGCTATAAAGTGATTGTAATAATTGCTGATGAATCAAATTGTATTTATTTTTGCAAAAATTTGAATGCTAGAGGGGCAAAAATTCCAATTCAACTTGAATACCATTAAACACCCCAGTACATTGACTGAATATTCTATTTTAAGAACTGCTAGGAGTAAAACCGACACCGAAATCAAAAGCAACTTGCCCAATCCTAATTTTTCTTTAGAATTAATAGGAGTAATATTTTACCAGTGAATAAAATCATTGAAATATACCGTCAATGATATTGGGTGAAATGGCATGAAATGCTGCCTCAGGTTCAATTGAAAAATTAGTGATATGTAAAAACAAGACGATTGTTGAACAATATTTATATGACAAACAGCATTTTAAAATGTTGACAATCCAAACAGTTTTGTACACTTTGTTGGTCTACGTTTAATATTTTCTTTCATATTTTTCGGTTATCCTTGGAAGACAAAATGTGCCCTCTTGTTTCACGCCAACTCCCAGTGTGATCAAATTCTGCTCCTCTGCCCCAAGGATATTTTCTGTGCTTCGTTGTAAATCATCCCACCGGATGACGATATACGTACGGGTACGAAACGAGGGCAGGGCAAAACATGCGGTGAAAGCATTCAAAGAAAGAACGGTACGCGACACGACTGACCTTGGGTCCGGGGGATGGGCACGAGGAAAACAAATGGTCGGTTACATTAGCAAGAGCAATACGACGGGGATGGAGAAGAAAAAGGTAAGCAAGCAAGGAGCGAAGCGAAGCGCCCCGAGCGACGAAACCAAATTCAAACAAGAAACTGTAGTGATAGCGAATCAGCGAACGATGCGCCCGCAGTGTCGTGATGAAATGTAATGGAAAATAAATTTCAACTCCTGATCGAATCCGGAGGACAACTCCGGGTCCTCCTACCACCTGCCCCTGCCCTGGCCGATCTCCGACCAGTGAGTCGAATCCATTCGGACCTTCCTAATGAATTGCTTTGCTGCGCGTCGCATTCCTACGTTCAACGGTGATCCACCATTTTCCACCAGCTCGAATCGGTTTGTTATCCCGCAATGGATGTTTCGCAACCGGAACTTAAAGGGGGGGACATCAGAACAGATCAACGGCTGAACTGACGAGCGACGGGGAGGGGATTAAATAAAACCAACTTACTTTGGCTGCAAAGTTCCACACCGTTTCTTCGACGGGAGCGAGTGTGTCTAACGAGACAAGGGAAAACTGGGGGAGGAAAAGTTGAAACTACCAACAAAACCGAACTGCAACCGTTGCCTTGTTGATTTTGTTGACAATGTTTATTGTGGCAGCAAAATGCAGAAGAAAAAAAAACCATTCCAGTAAATAGTGAAGTGCAGGAAGCGTACTTTGCCCGGAAATCGGGAGGGAGAACCCATGTTGGTTCATCTGACGAATGATGATGGAACTAAAACAATTCTCAACTCGGGCGCTTCGTCGCTTCGCCGCGCTTTTTCATATTGCTACAATTGAGTGGGTGGAAGAGGCGGAGGGGGAGGAAAACGATGAGTCAAAATAAAAACACAAAGTAAAATGAAACTCATCCTAGTTTGGAGAGCATTTGGAATAAAAACGAACGAAAAATATATCTATATAAACACACACCAACCGAACCAACCAGCCCGTTTCGTTTGAACTAGCTGGCGAAGGATTCATCAAACCGGAAGTGTGCTTATTATTGTTTGTTTACTACCTTACACAAAGTTATTGTGAAATTTTTTGCCGCTCTTTTACGACCCACTGGAGCAGTGCTTTTTCCATTTTTCTATTTCGTTATAAAAGTGCTAGAATGATTGCGTCCGCTTCCGGTGCAATAGAGTAAGGGAAGGAGGGGTGGGGGGATAACGGATGAAACTTTGTTTGTATTATTTCTATCATTTCATTCCGCCCGAAACAGTGAGGGGAAGAAGTTTACGATCGATAAAATAAATACTACCTTTTTAAGAAGTTTAAAATGGCGAATCACAATCATCCGTCGAGGCCGGTGAAAGAACTATTCCTTTGGTTCCTTTTTCTTCCGGCGCGATGGCAGGAAATAATTTACAAAGTTTGAAAACTCTCCGCTCCTGTGGTGGGAAAAAATCAAACCTGCGGTGAAAACATCTTTCACAATCCCTTTCCCATCGGTTGGCGGTGGATGAAAGGGCGATTGTAAACACCGCAACGGGGAAACAAAAAGAAAACTATCCGAATTCGAATGCAACCGCCCCAAAACCGGGCCCTATCGATGATCCGTTTTATGCTGATCAGCTACCGAGGAAAATGGAAAACCGATAACCTTCCCAGAAGCAGCCGCTCGCAAAACAAAGTACTCGAGGAACCGACCGGGAGGAGAAGATAAGATATGCTTAGGAAGGAAAAACAAAAGATAATAAAAGGATCTCACCGTCGGCGAGTAGGAAAAGCCACTCGGATGCGGTGCAGGGAGTCGGAAAATGAATGTAGGAAGAGTTTTGCCATACAACTATCTTTCGGGCATTGTTTTCCTATGCAAACTAACTCCGAATGGAGTGTTTTTCCTTCGTTTCATTTCTATTTTCTTTATGCTCCTTCCGTTAATACAGTTTCCGGAATGGATGGTCCTCGCTTTCGTACCCCGGCTTCCCGAGTTTCCGATCGCAGTAATACAGTTGTCTGTTTTGCAAACCATAATAATCAATGCCAATGTTCCCGATGGCGTCCCAGTATATCCGTGTGTGTGTGTGTGTGTTTTTCCATGTATGTGGGTTTGGTATTCTCCAGATCGAGTCAAGACTGGGTCCCGGATGGTAGCAAAACTTTTCTGTCGCCCGTTTTTCCATCCGCCGGTTACTTAACGCCGGGGCTGTTCGTAACTTCGAAAATCAAATCCATACCCCGGACCCGGTTCCCGAAACGTTCGTTCCCCCAAACCGGATTCAGAATCCGGGACTCCACAGGGGTTGAAATGGCACACAAGTTTAGGTCGAAATGGCAGCGTCCGGGGACAGTCGATAGGACGAAAGGAATCAAATAGAGCTGGGAGTCGAGGGGAGAAAAAAGTCCTTCAAGAGGAAATGCCAAGCAAAACGGAATCATCAAGTAATCGAATCGTATTCATTCGCCATTTCCCCGCGGACACCGGACCCGGTCCAGCTTCCGGGGTCTAAGTTTTGTCGTCGTCAGCAAGGCGAGTTTCGGTTTGCTCCAACCTTAGCCAAAGATGGCCCACATGGGCTGGAGGAGCTTTCACCTTCTCAACCCACATGGTTCCTCCCTTCACGGTCTTTGTTTTTCGTTTGTCGTCCCCCGAAGAAGTGATCTCCATTTTTCGTGCATTTTCATGACCCTCCTCTCGGCTCAATACCACACGTTGGAGAGATGCACTCGAATGAGTGTGGGGTTTTTTGGGGCTCTTGCGGGAGTTCACACACACACCAGCACACACAAACACGGAGATGTTGGTTTTGGTCTCCGTTCCGTACGGCTGGGCGGACACGAAAGTTGTGCCGAAAGTTGGATGGGTGACATCCAATATCGAACACCTCCGGAACCACCCGGTTCCGTGCAACTCACGGTGAACATGGAGCATGGCTAACGGCATTAAGCTGCCCGGTAATAGTATCATCTTGAGAGCATTATTAAGCTCATGGAAAATTGCATTCACTGACGTTGCAGTAGGGGAACAAATGTGCCCGAATGTCCTCAGCGTCTGGGACTTTCACATCTTCGCACCGAAACGTACAGAAGCAAAGTGGAACCCTACTCGATGAAGTGTGTGTACCTTGGTAATGTACGTGAAAGCAGGAGTCGAAATAAAAATGATCCCCACCAGACTTTCGACACTAGAACAAAGATCGCACGAATGCAAGGCTTTGCGTTGGCAAACAGAGCTTCACTTCGTCCAAAAGAAAGGGGGGAGCAAAAGAAGCACTGCAGAGAAAGAGTTGATTGCAATATCATCATGAGAGCATCAACGCTTTCAGCAGCATTGTCATTCGTTCGTTCGTTTGCTTTCGATAGTGCGCTCGGCAATTGCTTAACGTTCCGGGTACGAAAGGGCAAAGGGTGGAAGGGGGAGGGTAGGTGCTCAAGGAGATGAAAAACACAAGGACAGGACAGATTTTCAATTTACATTAGAATTTCAAATGCCTTCAATAAATCATCACATGCACAGTGAGCTTGGAAGCTGGGAAAGTCGTTGCTGACGCTCGACCCGGAGTGTGACATAAGAGATGTCGAGATGGATGACCGAAGGGACAGGAGGGTAGGGAAGATATCGAGATGCAGGCATGGAGTGAAGCCGGTAGTCGATCTACCAACCGATACATCAAACCCCGGACAAACCCGGATGCGCTCCGGAAGCCCAAAAACGTTCCATCTAGCCAAAGGGGAACGAGCACCAGCAGTTTCCAGGAAACCTATTTCCGGCAGCCAGTGCAGCCGACGGGAGGCGACGGGCCAGAATGGATCGATTTTCGATCGATCATCGGCCCAACGGATCGAAAGCGAACCAGGTCCGGCGTCAGGAGTGGCGAACCTTCCGAAACGTCATCGAGGCACCTCCCGTTTGGCAAAGCGTTAAAACCAGCGTCCTTAAAAATGAAATTGCATAGGACCCGAGTGAGTGACCCGATACGGCGTGCATGAAGCAAACGGATCGGTGATAACATCGGGGCCGCTTGAACGAGGCTATCAATAAGAAAACGCTGACATAAATATGGACACTTTCATTGCCTTTTGCGTGACACTTTTGCGTCGCCGCAGAGAAATCATTTGATGCACCTCCTTGCGGCTCCTTTCCCCAACTTGCTCCTCTTAATGGCATCGTTGGTGGCAGTAAAAGAGAGAAAGAGATATCCAGCGAAAAAGTGGAAAAAGAGAAGAAAACCCACAACTGCTACCCTTTACTGATAGCACTATACAACCCTTTCTGTCAACCGAGTACTTTTTTCACCCATTTGATGATCCGGACTCCGATCCGGAAGTGTTTGCCGGTAAACCCCCTGACTGACTTACTGACTCTTACTACGCCTGCTGGGACCTGGTCTGGGGTGACCATTGCGGAGTCCATAAAAAAAAGGATGGCTCATAAATAAAGGCGACACCCGAACGGGGCCACCGACAAACGGCACTCGAGTGGGTTGGAGTCGCAATGAAATGGTTCTTTTATTGACATTTATAAACTGGTGATTTGATGGAAGTAATTAAGATGCATGTCGGCTAAGGGAGGTACGGAGAGGAATCATTTAGGCCTCACAATTAGCCCTAACAAACGTTCCTTCAGCTAGTACCGATTGATAAAATATGCATGACACGCTGTTGGTTTTCCTAAACAGAAGGCCTTCACGATTATTTTCCGAACATCATTCAAACTAAAGGTTATATTAAATGTTTCAAAATATAAAGTAAAACGATAGATCTTATATTGTGCAAACATTAAAATCTATGCCGTCTATAGTTTTAACCAGATTTTATTCAAATTTTTGTTCTTACTTGCTTGTTTTCTACATTTTTTCATAAAAATCTAATGCAGGGGTCAGCATTCAGTTCTTAAAAAGAGCCTGATAATTAAAAACAACCCAAGAGTGCGAGCTGGATACCTTAAATGATGATTTAACGTTTTCAAAGTTATATTAAATCCTTTTGGATTGGGTATCAACTCTACAAATAGAATAATAACATAAAAAATTTTTCCAAGATAAAATGTCTTGAAATTTAAGCATTTAACCATGTTTTTACCTATTTTCGTAAAATTTTAAATTTTTTCATCACATAAATTGTTGTTTGTGTCCTCTTGATTATATTTGGAGTTAACCCTCTACTTGAATTATATTACAGTATCTTTGTTTTACTGGTGTACTCTTAGTAATCTAAGTAAATCTCAGCTTCGAGAAATTTTATTTCATAATGGGGTCGAACATTGCATTCCTTAAATGGAGCTATTGTGGAAGGTAAACGAGTTCTTGCCGCTGGATTTTGATCGAGATTCGTGAGACTAGAAAATATTAGAATTATCAATAACTCAATTACGATAGAAAAAGTCTTTCAAAAAGTATACGAGGAAATCAATTTTAACAGTTCCAAGATTCATTTGGGTGAAAAACAAGCGAGACATCGTAAACAAATCCTATACGAATTGAGATGGGGTTTTCGTGTGTAGTAACAGAATTTTCTTATGGGCCGAATAAACTCATTTGCCGGGCGTATTTTGCCGATATAGTGTAATAAGTCTTATTACAACTAGTTAATTCAGAGTTTTTCTTTTCTAAGGTTATTCTTATTTAAAAATGCTACGAATTTTTACCAATATATTGTTGATTAGGACAATTGAAACAATCATTCATTTATCTCATTTTTCAACGGAGTTTTTGATGTAAAAATTGGTAAAATTGGCGAAGTAAATTAAGAAAAAGAGGTATGGATCAAAATTATAAAATTGGGCTCTGAGACCTAAGTCGTAAAATTGCATACAGTCAAGAACAAGTTTAGAAGGAATTTCAAGCGTTAAACTGAACATGTAAGATATTTCGGATGGTTCTCGGGCGTAAGAAATGATTCTAACTCCTTTGGGCTCCAGTTTGCTACTATTTTTTAATCTGTCAAATCAATTCATTCTTCTTCACATAATTCATTTCGTTCCTTATTCCTTTTCCTAGATCCTTTTAACCATACGCCAAAATGTAGGCAAATGCGCTATATTAATTTCCAATAGAACATTTGAACAGTAAAGTAAAATGAGTAACACCGACATTAAAAATTCAATTTAAAACAAATGCTTATCTAACACGGCCTGAAAAAAGTCGTTCTAGTAAAGCATAATACATTTACTTTCTAAACATGTTTCTAGACAAATTTTTAAATAAAAATATGGTTCGTTAAAAACTTGACCTAAACTATGATTTAAAAATGAAGATATATTTAGAGATTGTGCTGCCTAATACTAACAGACTGGTATGAACCAAAAATATCGTTGAATCTTCTGTCGCATAAAAGCTAAATTCAACGGTCAACCACATTTGGTATCCAATTCAGTTTCGTTAGTCTATCACTCTATATCTTAACCCTTCAAACTGATCATCCCGATGGATTGCTTCAAATTACATTTTTCGGGAAATGCATATTTTCATTCAATTATTATGAGAGAATTGAATGCAAAATTTATGTTCCGGCAGGAAGAAGGCTCGCTCACCTGCCGGACGATTCCATTTGCATGGAAATAATTTTCTCCGTGTCGCATTATTCAGCTGAATTCATCAATTTGTATATTTCATCCGACAGCTACATACAAACACAGACACACACACACACACACACCGACAAAGCCAACATGTTTCCATTGGTTGCCCTCGTCCTTGGCTCATTTCGCAACTCATTCATTATAATAATTTTTGACCACGATTTTCACTTTCCGACCGACCGAGAATAAATGGGACTTTCCCACGAATGCCTCCAATTTGGGCGTCACACCATTTCCCCATTATCGGCGGTACCGTTCGCTTCGGTGACGAGCCGCACCATGTATGTGTGATATGTGTGTGTGTGTGTGTATGTCCGTAGGCACACATTAAAATTCGGCCCACCATCATAGTGTCCTTCAAGCCGCTCCTCGGTCGCGATGCGCCAACGGACAAGGATTTCCGAGAGCGTGCGAGTGCGGCATCAAGAGCGCATCCAGCCCGGTGAACCTTTTACACTTTTCAATCCTTCAACTTCAACACCAATGCTTCCACCGTCCCTCAAGCGTCTCCCCCTTTCCATGCTCCAAAAACCAAAACCAACGTTCCCCCGCACGCCAAAAAAGGATGAGAGTCTGAAAGCTTTTATGCATATTTATAAATTATGCGAAAAGTGTTTGCGTTCCGACGGACGTGCAAACTGGTGGCCGCGAACCGGCCTTGCGTACGGCACGGTAAACGAAATGAAATGAGGCAAAAAGGATGTCTTGCACACACACACATACACGGGCTGGGAATGTGGCGAACGTTATCCAACCTAATGAAATGGCTAAAATGACACAAACACAAACGGGTGGCAGCTCCGGCGAAGGTGGTGGAAATTTCCTGCACCAGTGCGGGGTTGTCGGTGACTTTTCCGCGCCAGGCTGCACTTTTCCGAGCACCACTCACGTTTGTTTTATCCAACGCACGGAAAAAGGTTCGGCCCCGGACCGGGGCACAACATTTTGTATCGTTAGCCCGTTATGGCGGTGGAAGGGCCAGTTATTTCAATATTGAACCGAAAAAAGGGTCTACTACAGTGGAAAAGGTAAACGGCGCATTCAAGGGCACAGTGGGTCCCGCCTAGTAGAGACTAGGAGTATTTGTGCTTAAACAAGCTATTGTTCAAAATCGATGGAAGTTATCGTATATCAGAAATGTTTGTTTATTTTAATTGTTAAACAAAAACTTTCTTAAAATTTTCTCAACTGTTTTTAGCGATACATTGCTTTGTTCGTTCCAAAAAAAAAGGGTAATTACAATAAGAAAACGATAAGCTAATGATAATTAATTGGGGCTCAAAAATGCAACACTTAAGGAAATATGTGTCGAGTTTGGCAATATTCAGATTTGAAACCTATATCAGTCATTGAAATGAATGAGTTACCAAACGCAATAACCGCACATTTACCTTGATGGTCGAATGTTTTCTTAATTTGCTCTGCGACAAAACTATTTCATTTGGTTTAATCATTACAAGCTGTTAAAACAAGGGCAAAGTCAAAGGGTTCTGTTCATCGTCGGATAAGAGCACACTGTGCGAGGCATCAACTCCGTAGTCGG
Organism: Anopheles sinensis; assembly: GCA_000441895.2. Taxonomy (NCBI): domain Eukaryota; kingdom Metazoa; phylum Arthropoda; class Insecta; order Diptera; family Culicidae; genus Anopheles; species Anopheles sinensis. The sequence goes on along the minus strand of KE524775.1, from coordinate 161,937 downwards.
GTCCCTATCATAGGCCCTCGCTAGCGTCATGCCGTGGCTTCGGGGCAAAGTTAGACAATGTTTTGGACCGTGTTTGGGTTCGGTAATTAAACCACCGGCTGCTCGTACGCTTTCCCGAAAAAGGATGCTACCCGGAACAGTTTCGTGCCCGACCGGAGAGAGTTGAAAATAATTACGGCGCAGAAATCGAGCGGAAGTTTTAAACCTTAAACAGCCGTGTATTAATATGTGCCCGGTGGCCTACACCGCACGATGGACGAAACAAACAGCGTGCCGGGTGCGTGGAGGGGGGGAAGCCAAATCGAGAGACGCACATATTACACCCACCAAAATCGCCCTCTGCGGCAATGGTCACAGGAAATATAGTTTTAATGATCCGTCTTGTTCTCGAGGCTTACGTCTCAGGTCGGTCTTATTGTTTCTTGCCCAGCTGCTTCGAGAGTTGTTTTTGCCAGTGGTTTGCAATGGTTCTTTTATTGACCGGAGCCAAAGTTCCATAATCCAATTAGACTCGAGTAATCTTTTTACACCGGTGTTACCTGGAGGAACATTGGATTGGATAATAGGTCCCATGTTGTGAGCCATGTGCAACACGTACCGGAAAATTGCTCCACAGCTTAACCGTAATGAAGGCTTAATTCTCATCCAACAAGATTGTGGAAACATGTTACCCAACTCCACAATATTACTATCCCGCTTCCTTTACGTAATCTACACTCAGTTGTTTCAAAGAAAATGTTTATCACGTTTATGGAATTCATCCACTGCTTATATGATTATAAATGCAATCTTAAGATTATTAACATACACATCGTGAAGTTACTTGAAATGAAATTTTAATCTCGCAAAAAATGCTTACAACAAATATAATAAAACAAGTATAAACAAATAAAATATGAATTAAGTTTAAATTCGATTACTTTTTAATAAAAAACTGGACCGTCGCTTGCGAGACAAACATTTGTTACTCATAAGAAGGACAATGCACGTCGAGTCAAACTCGCATAATCTGCATACCTGATAGATTTATGGAAAATATTACGTTACCGTTGCCGGGGTTGGCATTTTTGCACCGAATAGCCGTCCGCTCACTGGACGCACTGGCACCCGGCAGGAAAAAGATCAGTTTTCTCAGTCATACAGAGAGCGTTACCACAGGATTGTTGGCCATCCACCGACGGATGATGCTTGCCGTGCCGGAAACCATTGCATCCCATTCCTTTTGCGTTGGAAGGAAACGGATGAGGCTAGGCAGGATGTGTGACGGCGTGAACTGCTTCTTTCGGAAACTGCACATGACAGCATGCCAGACCGCATCGCATAACTTCCGCCTTCGACGAATGCCTCCGGGTGAAATCCATACAGGGTCGCACCGGAAGGAGTGTGGGAAAAAAAGAAAATTGCACAACCCCTGGGGAAAGGGAACGACGATACGCTTCCCAAGGGGGGAAAGGAGCGTGAGAGAAGAAAATCTTGCGGGTAGGGTACTCGTACGGGGGAACACATACCGAGATCGCAATCAGCTCCAATCAAATCGAGTACGTCGGTTTCGAGAACGCAAGACGGAGATGCTGCTCCGGCAGGAAATTGTGCAACCTCATCACACCCTCACAGCACTACCGAGGAATGGTGCTTGAGAGATGTGCAAACTACCTCAGCAGGGAATTCCTATTCAGCCGTGTCGATAGGAAACCAACGCAAACGAAGAGCCGGATCTCGAATGGTCAAATGGCACATAAAAATGTTTACTTATTTGTCAAGCATATTTCCAACGGCCGAGCGGCATGGTTTATGATTGGTTCAAGTGCAATCAAAGCCACATACAACTCCACTTTCAGTGTGTGGTCTCAACTATTGCATGAACACTGAATAAGACAAGCTACCTTCGTACGGGAGTAAACGTATTGAAATGTTCCTTCTTCGACTCATTATTATCGATGAAAAACGGTAGGCTTTTCATTTAAACGTGATTATAGCCAAAGATAGTGTGTAGCTTTGGAAGCAAAATGAAATCGTCTGCAAACAATAAGGGGGATGACAAACATCCTTAAGTCTCTTGAAACGCTTCTACTACACTGCATTCCAATATGATATGATAATATTTTTTGGAATACACAATTATTTGTGAGTTCAAATTGAATGATTTCTAATAATATTTTTGGAGAAAACGAAAAAAATCCTTTTTGCAACATGAAATTGAAAACAATGATGTCTCAAAATGATAACTTGATCCAGGGGTTCAATTAAAAAAACAGATAAAAATAGCATGATCAGACCAAAACAAGATGGTATTATAATGAGTGTACCCTACTTGGACTTATTTGTTGGAAAATTCTATATGGTAAACTGTCCGGTTTACTGGTAAGAAACGCAAAGTATTTCGAATACTACTTGGAGTTCTTGTATAGTCTCGTACTGTCTCCTATCTTCATAAATCTTTCAAACTAACATTTTCCATACTATTGAGATCCAATGAAACGGTGAAGAGAAGTAGTTTTCCACGTCCCATATTCACATCAAATGACATATTTAAGGAAGAAAAAAGGCAAATTACCTCTGCCAACTGATGATTTGAATAAGAAGTGAGTTGTACTGGATGAGCACATGTCGACAACATACCAAACAAGAACATGTTCTACACTTTGACAGGCAAAATGAGCGATGACTAGAAATATGTTAGTGTGCGAGCACAGCAATTTTAATAATGTGAATAATGATTCTGAAGAATAAATGAAAAAATGAAAAAAACCTAAAGCGATTCAACGAAACCTTGAAAATTGTTAACTTAAATCAATAACCGAATAATAATACAGTAAGAATTAAAAAATAATGCAACCTATTTTGAATAATCTCTCTTTTTCTCTAATATCAAAACCCAAGCAAATGGAGAAACACGTAAAATGTATTCACCTTGCTAGAAACATGGTTCACCTCGGACGTGTTGCTGTGTTCAAAAACTGCTTCCCACTTTCGGTGATAATGACGCTCAAAATGGCGAGTGTTAAAACAGAAACTAAAAAAAGAAGCAATAAACTAGAACCAAGACGAGAAATGAAAAAAATAGACGCAACCCGAGGTGTCGCAAAATGTTTGATAAATGGTTCCACCGGTCGAGGGTCAAGCTGGTGCTGGAACCCGGTTTCACAAGACTGGTTGGAAAAAAAACCAGCAGCTCGAAACCGGAAAACTCCCACACTTCCTAGGATAGGGAGGATATTGTTTGATCTTTTTAATTTTCCTCGACCGCTCGCAAGACAAGGGGTTAACATTATCCTGGACACTTTTCTTCGGTCAACCTTGAAACAAAAGGCGAGAAGGAAAGAAAAAACACACACATATAGGGTGTGTTCTCGTACATGTCTAATCTTGGGTTTTGCAGAACTTTGCGCATTCATCCAACACGACTGTGTCTTGGCACGCGGGAAGTTGGGAGCGCGTGCGAAACTTCAAAACTTCTCCCCCAATTCGGAGGGGACTGGGAAGGTCTTCGTGCGAAAATAATTAATCAAACTTACCGAAACGTCAGCGTGGTCAGCGGTCGGTATGATTTATGGCTGCTCAGGTCGGCCATCGGCGTGCCCCAGAAATCGTTCCGGAACACCTGCGCCACCGGGCTGAGGCCGAGCACGTCCTTGTTGAGCGTGATGGCGGGGATGTCGTCGTGCACGAAGTCGCCCTGGATGCCGTTCACATAGCACAGGGCCGCAATTAGCCCGACGACCAGAAACCGGCACCAGTCGTGCCGGTCCGTCGCGCCCTCGGTCGACGTCGCGGTGACATTGCCAACCGTTGGGCCCGCCGGACACTGGACGCTGGCCGCGGTGCCTTTCCTCGCCGGATGTCGGATGCATTCGACCGAGCCCGCACAGCAATTTCCTCCGCTCGCTTCCTTATGATGCTGATGGTGATTATGGTGCTGCTGCTGATGATGATGGTGATGGTGGTGGTTATTATTAAGAGCATCTTCTATTTGTGCTGCTTTTTCTGAGGCACTCAACGACGACGACGACGACGACGACGATTTCAAAATGGATGATATTGAGCAGCACCTTTGGCACGCGAAGGACGACACGGACGTCGCGGACGATGATGATGGGGAGGATGAAAATCTAAACGGTGATGATGACGAAGATGATGCCATGCAGGACAGACAGAGGGAGCTAATCACACTCGTCGGGGATGTGGTGGAGGGCGAGGATGGGGATGCTAATGCTGATGGGATAATGTTCGACGAGTACGCTGCCGGCGACTGCACCGAAAGCGAGTGGTCCCACCGGGAACCGTGTTGGCCCGTCCGGCGACCATTCTGCTGCTGAACCGGTTGCACCGGATTGTATACGATCGTAACGCGACGCTTCATTCGGACTGGTTGCACTTTGATTTCCTTTTTTTAATTTTCTCTGCTTTTGAACACACACACACACACACTCCACGGCACACACTTTCGCACCGACGTTCGCACTCGAGCGCTTTCTCCCGCCGAGCACGAGCACTTTCCTACATCTTCAACGGTGCACGAACGACATCACTGGGTTGCGGGTCGGTTACACAATTTAATATCGATTCCTTGCCGAAATTGCACTTCACTCGCATGCACTCGCCCGCGTGCAGAAACACACGCCTCAATGGACACTAATTTTCTCCGGATGCACTCAGGCCACGCTTGGACCGAACACGGACCTGGAAGAGAAGAAATGAATCCCATTGAGCAAAATCCGCTTCAAAGTCGTGTAGGAAAAATCTTGCCCCACTGCAATTTCATCGCTTGCTACTTGAGGTTTCTTTTTCCGCTATATCTTCTGCGCTTTCTTGCCGTTTTCCGGGTTGCAATCTGCACAAAACGCGGCCACCGTTCCACGCAAAATCACGTGAAAAGCAACCCCATGGAAGGGGTTTCACTCACGAAAGTGCATACACTCTCCAAGTCCCGATTTCCTTTTAGTTGTTCTCCATTTTCCATTTCCGCACCGTCGCACCCGCACGCTATTAGTCGAGGAAAACCATTGTCCGGTGCATGGAGTGGGAGAGAAAGTTTCCCGACGACGACGACGACGACGATGGTTCGAGCTCGAAATCAAAGACTTAGCCTCTCGAAGGTCCTGCTTCCGGCGTTCGTACGCTTCCTCCCATTTGCCGGTGTATCACATTCATCATTAATGTGGCGAGCTGCTGCTAGGGAAAGATCTCTCGAGAGATCGGAGCTGCTTTTAAGCAGCCGCAAACCTGCACTTTCCCTCCCCCACTTTTCCGATATGGTTTGGGAAGGAAAGCAAATCTCTTTCTACAACCAGAAGTTGGTTGTTTCTTGCTAGTGGCCTACTCGGTCGTGGTTTCGTTTGCCATCCCCGAAACGGCTGGCGGAAAATTCGGTGTCGATTCGCACGAGTCCTTCGACCGCACACCGTTGCTTCCGATTGCAGCATGGACTCCCGGTGGAATTTCGGCGGAGTTGCTGCTGTTTCCTATTTTATGGCTTCCTTTTCTTTTGATCCGAACTCCGACTCCGACGAACGAACGCTCGAGTGAACGCTGTGAAAGAAAGGACGAGAAATACACATGAATACACAGATCATACCCAAGGCACACAGGGGATAGGACACACACAAACACACCCGCAGTGGCGACTGGAGCGACCCGGAGATAGGGAAAAAGCCGACGGAAAACAATCCGCATCGCCCTCGGACGACCAGCGTGGCTCCGGGTTTTCTCCAAAAATGGCGCACGCGACGCAAGTTCCTCGGTGTGTTTTGATTTATTCACGGCGTGCTATGTTTTGCCGCTATCTCAGCGTTCCGCACAAACACACGACCAGCGCTTGCTCGGTTTCCGGATTTATTTTTTTTCCATCGCTCCGTTGGAAGAAAAGCATGCTTGAAGTATGTTTGCGTAGCTTTAAGCCGGTATGCTTCCGTGTGGAAAATTTGCTGCAATTTCCCGTCGCAAAATACACCACCACCACTCAGGTGCTACCACCACCACCACCCTGGAGGAGAGTGGCAGATGGAAAAATAAATACTTTATTTCATTATCGCGCCCGGTATTTTTTCGGAAAACGCACAGATTGGTTCATTGTTTATGGCGGGGCGAGGAATTGTGAGCGCTGAAATTGGTGTAATAAAATCTGATACTAGTTTCTGGCCCAAGCGATGCCAACCAGCAACGTACGGGAGGGTACCTGAGGCGCAGAAAACTCATCACCCGACCTTTCCGAGCGCTCTCTCAAGATTATTCCAACCGTTTGTAAATAAATGATAAAATAACACACTTCAAGGTAGGTGATTCTGCAACCTGCCACCGTCAGCCAGCCTTCGCGGGAATGCTGACTGGCAAATGCTAATTCGGTGAGGTATGCTGGTTTACGCGGTGATGCGTAGCCATAGAGGAAAACTCAATGTTCCCGTAGCCGTTTTTCGGAAGTTGATTACGTGGAATATCTCCACCAAAATGGAGCTCTTTTGTTCGCATATCACAGGTGAATGTTTAATAAACAAATCTCAAAGTTCATTCGTTTGATTAGCTTTGTTACATTTTTAAAACCTTTATAATCCTTCTCGATACGTTTCGATAAATTTGTGGCACCGGTTTCAAAAAGCTTTTAATACAGAACATTAAATGATGATGAAGATTTAGGGTAAGCTACTAATAAATTGGCTTTTCAAATTGACACGATATAATTATGATAAATGATCTCATAAGTACATTTCACAATGCATTCTTTTAGAAATATATTAAATTTGCCCGGCACGAGTTCATCCCGATCCGCTTAATGTTTCAGATCAAAAACCACTTCTACTCGTGTGCTCCCGTCCGAATGAACCACACAATTAGAATAATAAATCTAAGCTCAACAACTAAATCGTGGTCTAACTTTTCCCGATTCCCCGTCATGGGCCGGGATTAATCATCTATCATTCAAATCATGCGGCGGAGAAAAAAGAACCGAACCCAACCCTGATTGCATGCATAATGCATGTCTCCATCGCGAGCCGCAAAATTTATAAACCCCCGGCGTGAGAAGTGTGCGCGTTCATCTTCCGAAAAACGCACTCTGTTGCATGCAGATTGCACTTTTCCCGCACTAATCAGACCACGTCGGATCATAATTTAAACGGCGCCCTCGCCATCCTCACCCCCAAAACCGACCCGATGGAATGATATGAATAAATAAATAATGACCACAATTTACAGCGAAAGTCAATTATTCATCCTAATGAAGTGGACTCGTCACGCTTGCGATTGGCCACGCGGTTTGGCGTCCGGGAAAATGTTAATACGATTTCCGTTGGCGATGCGTTAGTGCCAAATGTATGTTTGTTTGTGTGTGTGTTTGTGTCAACATGAGTGACCGTTCCGGAAGTGCGGACGCGAGTTGCATCTGGTAGACCGTTGCCAAAAACCGGCTGCATCCGTCCTGAAGCGGCTTTTCCGTCGGTAGATTGAGCCGAACCGGAGAGAGGGATAGGACCTGTCGCAAGTTCCTTGGTTGCATTTGTGCACAAAAACACACACATACGCGCTCGCACACCATAAAACATAGTTTTCCATCTTGCGGCATTTCGGCGAGGTTATTTATTCGGCATGACGGGTTTTGCTCCCGAAAGGGGAACCAAACGGTGAACGACAATTCCACGCCATCATCACCATCATCATCATCAACATCATCCACATCTTGATTGTACCTCGAGCGGTCTCTGCTGCTAACGACGAAGCACGGACTAGCCACGGGTTGTTTGTATTTGACATCCGTCCTGGCCCGAGCGAGCGCTAGGGCGAGAAATAAGTTCTTCAATTTATTTTCAAATAACGTGATTAGGAGTAGTATAATAATAAAAGTGTGCTACTGCGCGAATGCGGAAATCCGGCATCCGTGGGGCTCGGCGAGCAGTAAACCGGGTTGGCAATGCTTGCCCCATACCCTAACTGCGTTGGCCTCGCACAGTGTTACCACTACAGGGCTACTGGATGCCGAAACTATTTATTAAGTATGCAATTTAATTCCAAAATTAATCTAACCAAGCAAACACCAAGCAGTTTATTTGATAATTTCGAGAAATGTATGGATTTCAACAATTTTTATTTTTGAATCATTATTTTTGCTAACCAGAGCTGGCAAAATAAAAAATTAAAACATTTATTTATGTGTACATAAATAAATTATTTGAAAAATGTTTATGCACTATAGTATTTCTTCAAAGAAAGCAGAAATCTTTGTGAGCATTTGCTTGAATGAAAAGATAAATGAAATATACTCGAGCATTTCATTTTTTGCGGGTTTAAGCAAACGGATTTTTCATCCTCATCAAGAAATAAAATTCCGCAATCCTGACGGAATGTCAAACACTGAGGAAAATTTTAGGGATTATGTTTGACATCATTATTCAACTGTTTATTTTTTTGTTTTACTACTTAAAAACACAAACAGTTCCAAATGTGAAAGTCTTTCCGGTTTACAGGAGCATTATTTTTTCATGCTGTAGAAAAAAGGAACATTATTAAGTCTTTCTGGTACAATTCAGGAAAAGCACCTACTTATTGGATCACATTTTTCGAATAAAATTTTCGCTGGGATTTAGCCTGATCTTGTAATGTATGTTTTCCCTCCAAAGAGGGTGAACACTTACCCCACAATTTACTATCGACCACTGTGTGCTGTTCGCTCCCGGCACATTTGATGCAGACGCCCTCGGAAGGCGTGTGGCGCAAACGATTCAAACTGAAACGGCCAGGCACCGCAGGAGCCTAATTATTTAATTAGAATTACTGCAACAGGGGGGTAGGTGGGGGACGGCCAGGGTGAGGGTGGTGGGGGAGAAACACTCCTGCCGGGTGGTCTGTTGCGGTGGTATTCACTGCTCGCGCGAGATCTTCGTGTATAATTATAATCTCATATTAAAACCAACTCGACAGCATAATTTGCTGCGCTCTCGGGAGTGGAGAAAAGTTGGGCGGGGAGGCTCGGCTGGGGTGTTGATGTGTGGTAGTGCGCCTGCAAATACCAAAAACCGGTCGAAACGGCCCCGGACCAGGGCTTTAGAGGAAGGCGGACCGGGGAAAATGTGATGCTCGGTTCGTAAAACCTTGCGCCGTCATTATGGAAATCATGCATGGCGTCGGAGGCCAGGCCACGTACCTTCGCGACCCACTGAAGGAAAGGACATGTCGGATTCGCGCTCGCATCGTTATGTCACTTGGTGCGCGCGCCCGGAGACAACAATGATTTTCGCGAAGTTTCGCTCACACCATTTCGCTTCGTATCTGGAGTGATTTATCTCATCCCGGTAACGGCGAGTCAAGCCTCCTGCTTGGAGTTATTTCCCGTATGCACGTTTTTCCGTGCAAGTCACGTGCATGCCAAACAATTTCCCGGTCTGCCGCTCTCTCCAAAGCCAAAAACGCTATCTTTCCCGGCGCGCAACTAATCATTTCGACTGAAGCACTGCAGTTTGTCGCTAGGCAGGCTTCGATAATCATATCCAGTTGGCCTTTTGGTGGATGCTTAGACGACCCAGACAAGCCAATCGGAATCCGAACGGACGTACGGGTATCTCCGCGCAAGCACTCGACACAGCGTGGATGTTCTTCTGGCGAGCAGCCACTGAACCTGGCTTCGAGTGACTCGGAAGAAGCTAATCGGTTTGAATGACACTCCATTATTGATGCAATTTCACCAAAAACGTGCGCTCGAAATGACGGCCAATTTGTGTTCTAGCTCCAGCAATTCAGTAGTGTGTGGTGGAAAACGCGGAACGTCAGCCTCGGAACAAACGAACGAACGTTCTGGTTATTACTAATAATCCACTCTAATCAACGAAAAGGATTGCGATCATAATTCCTGTGTACAAAGAATACTCCTTATCTAGGCTCGCCTAGGGTGAGGGGTTTAGTTTTGTATTTCAATGGATATGCGAACAGTTTACACCCAAAATGATTGCAAAAGTTTGCATAACAGATATAGGCGAGCTGAACATTTAAACTGTCACTGTTTAAATTAATTAGAATGTAGAATTGATTTTAACTGCCTAAGAGAAGTCTCGAACGATTGCAACTTTCACTTAACAGCAACTGTCAGAAACTTATTTCACCCATTGAAGCCCAGCTGAACATGTCTAAATGCAAAATATTCAAGCAAATTTAGTTGCGCAACTAAAATTTCACTTAACGCAGCCCGGTTACAAATTATTGCACATACCTAAATGAAATTTGTTCGACAACTTTTCCAACTTTTGAAATGACTCAACAGTATTAAACCGTCAAATTTGATCGTGAAACAAAATAAACAGTGTTGATTTATGCGATTTAAGTTCACTCGCATGATTCCAAACGCTAAATGATTTTATTATTAGTTTTAGAGACGAAATAATTTAGCTTATTTACAATTCTGCACGGTTTAATTCCCAGCTCAACATTGGCGATTCACAGTTAACGTTAATTTGTTATGAGTCGTGTTTGCTTTTACTAAGTTTGGAAACTTTCAGTCAACAGAAAAGTGGTCGTATGATAGTTTCAGATTAATGAAACTTACTGTCATCTATCTGCACCTTAACGCTTACTAAATTTAAAGCAATTTTCAAACGAACTGTACTATTGGTCGTATTATTTTTACCACAAACCGACTTAGTTTATTGTTGTTCAAAGTGTTGTTAAACCGTTTATTAACGCTTCTTTCTAATACTTTTTGGTAGAGTTTTGTAGAGAGCTAATAGAATAAAACGAATTGATGATGTAGATTATGGCGATTTGCAGGATATTAGTGAAAAATTAAAAACAAATTATCAAAGATCCAAAATAATTAAATATAATTCCATGTTGTGACGAACCCATCTGTATCAAAAATACAATTTCAAGCAATAGATTGAATGGAAACGATTGAGTTCATACATAATTATTAAGAGTATAAAAACATTGCTTGAAGTTTATTATTTATCGTTCAACATGCACGAAAAACGTGATGGGTCTGAAGCACACTATTTATTAGAATAAAAAACAATTCCAATTGAAGTTGATTTTGATCTACAAATCGTCAAAAGCAGTTCCGATAAAATAAATTCTTCGCAGGCCCGCTTTCCTTCCACAATCTTTAAAATACTTCCCGTAGGACAATTTAATAAGCTTGCGGGTTCGAATGGATGCAGGGTACCCTGGCCTAGTGTGTGTGAGTGCGCGTAAAATTACGCATTATTTTTGCATATCAAATGAAAATCTCACCAATGATCTGCAGCAGATAAAAATGGCTCGCATCCTGCAGGAGGGGAGCATGAAAAATCAGCGCATAAATTTAAACAACCGAAAACAAAGGGAAAATGCAAATGTGTGTGTCTGCATGTGGAGGGAGAAATCTTTGCTCTTATGGGTCACACACATGCACATACATACTACCGCACACATGCTCTATCGAGAACAATAGGCCATATCGTGATCGTGCACCGTACCGACCGGTCCTCCATTACACTTCAAGTGCTTTTTCATCGATAAAAAAGGTATAATTTCCTTTCGGTGCCCGGGCATTTCAGTTTTCCCGTGTCGGCGTCACCCGTGTGGGCTGTGACCATATCTATCGAGTTTCATCGAGTGTGCATTAATGTTTATTACTTTCATTTTCATGTGTCCCACCACCCGACATTTTTATCGGCCAATCTCTCGAAAGGCTGTGAGTACGACTTCCATCATCGTTCGGATGATGTTCCGCCGCAACGACACCTTTCGGAGTAATAGCTTGAGCGTGAGAGAAGGGACGAAAAGGAAAAAAAGTGTACTTCCAGCTCGTGAAAACCAACGGGAAAGAAAAAGCAAAGTAAAATAAACCTATGTTTGCAGGCGAAACGTAATAAAAAAGGCTCAGGTCGTCCGAATAAAACCACCGTGCACCAAGGAGATGGGGAGAGGGGAGGGTGGGAGTAATTCCCGGTGGCAGGAATTTTAAGTGACCCCCGGAGTAATAAGAGACGCCCATATTGACGCTCGGGAAATGTGGCATCAGCCAGCGAGAAGAAAAAAGGTTCATGGCGATGGGCTTTAAAATATGGCCGCCTATCTTTAGATGCAGATGATCATTAAAATGGTGTGTTAAGTCGATGGAACGATGGTCATTTTTCCCCGGTGAAAAGCGGTCACTCAAATCGCTTCCCTCCGCCCCTGCTACTACCGTATCCCATGAAGCTCACGTTTGCCATTTTCCCGAATTACTGAACCCATAATGAAGCAACCATCCCGAGGAGAGCCCATGCTTTAATTTCTTTATCGTGGACAGTAAATCTTGCCCGTCCAATGTATCCCCATTTTCTTTATGTTTGCCTTTTTAGTACCAGTTGTGTTTTTCTTCGTTTGTTTTAGGTTTGTTTTTATAATTCCCCACAACGAAAAAACACATTTATGCCCTCCCATTGCGGACGACCGGGCAACTCGTGGCAAATGAAGGGTTAACTAAATGGCACTTGAGGACGAAAACATTTACCAACAAAAGGAAAAAAAAAATCATCGGCACCAAAGATATCTAAGGCTGATGCTGGTGGAACGCACCGAAGAAAAAGCAAACCACCACAACTGACAACGTGCGAACTGTCTCACGGATGCTTCCCATTTTGCATAATGATCTCGTTTATGGTGGAACGTGAAGCGATGACGGGAAACTCAACACCCAGCGCAAGGCGTCGCTAACGCGGGGACATTTTCCATTCCATCGAGGTAATGTTTGATGAGGACCGAGGAAAAGGAAAAGGCAACGAAAACAAGGGTGCGCGTGTCTTTATGGACATCCGTCGATGTCGATGGTCCGTGTTATGTACAAAACCAGCGGCATTCCTTCACAGCCCACATCATCGGTCGGTCGAAAATATGCTCCGGACAGCGGGTTGGACACGCTGTAATGGTGTGTAGCATATTTTCCCTTCCCTCCACCGAAAATATATTCGGAAAGACCGAAAATAATAAAGCGAAACCATCGGACGCGCTGGCGAAAGTGAAGACGATGGAACATCGCAACAACGTCGTTCTCCTCCTCCGGGTTCTTGTCTATTGATGCCCCGTTCTTTCTCCTGCGCTTCTCGCCGTACTCGCTGTCTGAGACTATCATAAATCAAATAAATTAACGACATTCACGTGCACCATTACTTTGGCCTTGCGGAAGCAGCCGGAACCGGGTCTCCATTCTCGGGACTGGGTGTTCGTTCGCCGTTCCTTCGCCTAGCGGTCGGTGCGATAGAAGATTTTCCGAGGCCAAAAAGTCACATCCGAAGCAGAGTTCACCCCCTCGGGGGGAAATTTCCACCTATGCAAGTGAAGTTCGGTCGTTCGTTCGTTGGGTTTCTTTTTCAGTGAATCGAACCGACCCCCGGAAGCTCCGGCAGTGTATCGATAACCTGGGGTTGGGGATACTTCCGGTAGCTGGTGGGAGGGTAAGAAGATTGACCACCGTAAGTCGCTAGTGAACTACCTCGATGAGCCGCACCCGCGCTACATCCTGCGGCAAAAAGGGACGAAAAACGACGAGGACGACCGTGACGTGTCGTACCTTCATTAAGGGATGTGAAATTTTCCACAATTTTCGGCCCCTCGGAAGGAATGGGGGGAGATAATCCCACCGAGAGCGAGGAAGCAAATTGGGGGAGGGCAGTGTGCAAAAACCACAACATCGCTGAAGCACACTGATAACGGGCCAGCCGAAGCGATGCGCGTTACGGTGGGCGTCTTGGAATGAGCCGAGCGTCATCTTCCATCTTCAGCACATTTATTATCGCATAAATTTTCATAATATTATGCACGCCGTAGTGGTACCATCGTCGCCATCGCAGTCGTCGAGGTTGCCGACGTCGCATTGCTTTTTATTTTCTGCTTCCTCTGCGATCTTCCCACTCCTCTTTGTGGTTCTTTACCTTCTCACCCAAAAAAAGATGGAGAAGGTGGTTGTTTCTCCAGTTTGAGGACACTCGGCCCGGTTTGTCGTGGGCCAACCATGATATCCTGTGCCGTATAATATAAATAATAATAGCAGTTATATTGCTATCATCCGCCACCTCACACCACACAAAGGCACACACACACACACACATGCAAACACACAACAAAAGATGGGAAACTGTTTTCTGCCAAACGTATGTCATCCACTGCGGGAGAACGTCAGCCACCGTTGTTGAAGGAAACGTGCAGGTTGAAGGTGTCACCAACAAGCGCCTCATCCATATGGTTTTAGGCTTTTACTACACAAAGGAACACCCTAACAAAATACAAAAAAAAACCCATGCTCATCTTACCGAACAGAACGCCTACGCACACACACATATATACACTGACTCCCGCCCACGACGACGAGTGCGAAGTAATGAAAATTTCACACAAGCCGCAACGAGAACGCTGTAATGTGATTACTGCGCGGGACAAACTGTTTTCGGGAAGGGAAATGTGTGTGAACCACCAGGCGCCTACATTTTTAATAAAACGTGGTAGGTCTTCTTTTTTTTCCTTTACCGCGAACGGGCCGCGAGGGGAAATGCATAATTTCCATGACATTTGTGCGCACGAAGGGTGAGAACTTTTAACTTCTCCTCCGCCAATTCGGTTTACGAGAGCAACTGTCACCGTTGATTAAAATGATAATGCCAATGGTGCCAATCGAGTGGATGATTTCCCTTTTTTCTTTCCTCCCCGAATAATAAACGCAGGATAAGAGTTTGATCTAAACCAAAGGGGATGAACAAAAACATTTCATGAAATTCAATAATTGATAGTAAAATCAATCCATTTGAGAAATTGATATTTTTTGTATTGTTTTTTGCATAAGTAATAAATAAACAAAAAAGTCACATCTTCCTAATTGTTTGATACAAAATTTTGCATTTCATCTTTAAATAAACTCTTTTTCGTGCTACTCTTTTTCAAATCCATAAAGAACAAATTATAAAAACTTTCGTCAGTTGGTTGATTGATTTGTTTAGATTTTTTGACGCAATAACTTCATCGCTTTGCAAGATTTTTAATCAACAAGTTTGTGTAATTATTGACTTTTTCAATGATACACCACTCAAACACCAGTCATATAAAAATTTGTAATTTCACAAGAAAATTTAAAAACTAAAAAATCTACTGAAACAAGTGTTCAATACTACACTTAACTTTTTTAAGGAAAATGATTGTCCAAATCACAACTTTTCTAAATGAGGCATTAAAACTTATCTTGCCAAAAATGCTGGCTTTGATAAGATGTAATATAATCAAATGCTTCAAACACATAACACGTTTATATCAGAAACAAGTGAACTGAAATGATTTTGATCCATTATTACAATTTGTTGAACACGTGAAAATAATACATTTGTACCATGCCACTCTTTTGCCTCTCGGTGTACGTTTTTCGTTACCTTTTCTGAAATATAACAAACACCATACCAAAAAAGGCACCTGAAATAAAGTATGAAACGTTCTGTGAAATGATTTGACTTCTAATCGCACCCGCATCAAAATTGCTTTCCATATACCATTCCCTGCCACATTCATTCCTCAGCTAAAGCGTTATTGTGTGCCGGAATCACTTATATTTCCATTTTTGTTGCGATGCTTTCTGACGGAATGGAAAATATTTGCAACTGAACGACCTACACCTACCGGTGGAATTTTCGGTTAATCATCATAATCCTTTTCGAATCAATTTTTCTCCAGCCCTCACATTCGGCCAGGGTTCATTTTTATCTTCCGTTAGCCACGACGATACGATATTTATTCAAATGTTTGTACAACGGCAATGAAGAGATAATTCCTACTGCATATTCGTTGCCAAAATAAAATCCCATTCAACCGAAGCGGGACCTTTTCCTTCCCGGCTTTTCATCTTCAGTGCTTGGCGTTATTCGGAGCTTTTCCCCGCAAAGTATCATCGAGTCGTTGGATAGAAAAGAATTTCCCCGTTAGTTGGCTGCCGTGTGTGTGTGTGTGTGTGTGGGTGGTTGTGTGCATGGTAGCGAGTACCCACATCTCAGATGTTTTCGAGCAGAGGTTTGTGCAGACATGCGAGACCGACGAACGAGCCTTTTTGCCGTTTTTAGCAAACGGCCACGGAATTTTTCCTGCGACGCCGCCCGGTAATGGTGAGATTTATGAGTCTACCGATAACCTCTCACCCGGATTGCATGTGTCTCTGATTATTTTCCGTTCTTCGGATCGGACGGCCGACCCACTCGTGAGGATTTCTGAGCTTGAGCCCACTTTTTGTCGGTTTATTTTCTTTCCTCTTCGGAACTCCTTCATCGACCTCCGCCGGCGATCTCGAGCCAACCCAAATGTGGATGGTTATCCTCGCAATTGAAATGTGCAAATTTGGGGATTTTCTGATTCTTCCTATTTCCCCCTTTCTACTCGGAGGGATTGCCACAGTTTTATTTTCTTCGGATTTCAACAACTTGAAGGGACGATTATCGAACTTGCTCAGCAGTTGTGGTTTCGTGTCGAAGTTGTGGGAAAAGGATAAAAACCAGTATCGATGGAAATGGGGGCCTAAATCAGGAAAAAATGTAGTTTTAAAAGCACTAAACCTAACCAGTCTCCGAAGGAGTTGATGCTCAAATCTCACCAACTGGTAGGAAAAATCCTTGCAACTGAACACCAGCAAAGGCTTACAATTTGGTAAATGATGGCGATCGGTGAATTACCGGAACCGTCCTGTAGACCCGTGGTAGTGAGCAAACCATGTAAAATGGGAAAATGAGGCAGTGCAAATACGTATATGACCGACCGTGGCAAACGGAGCTTAAAAGAAAAATAGAGCTTCCTCCTCCGCCAGGAGTGCAAATGTGGAAGAGCTGACGTTAGCTTTGGAAAAAAAACCCCGGTTGAGGAATCGGATTCGATGATTCGATGTTTCTCCACTGATTGGAAGGGATTTGTTCGAACAGATTTGTATCAATTTAACTGTCGATACTACGATTAGTAGGGACTTTCAAATCTGGTGGCGGTACTGAACATTTTCGCACATTTGATTTCAACCCCATTGGGAGCTCGAAATTGGAAAATTTTGTTTTTAACATGGCTAAAAGTTTCTTTTTACTCTATCCATTAATAAAGTTTGACATTTTAAGAGCAAGAGTGAAATGTTATACAATGTTCATGCTCGGTGGTGACGGTTCAGTTGACGCTGAAAAATGTCTCATCACAATTTTAATGCTACTTTAATTTCACCTTCATAACTATTACGTGCCAACGCGTATGAAAAGGGACACGGTATAATTTTTCCTATTACGAAATAATGCAATCTTAAAACGCACCAAGCGTGACGCAAGCAGCCATGAGCTCATCCGTGTTCCGTGTTTCGCCAGTCACCGGAAGAGCAGTGACTCGTGAACTAGATTTAACAAGCTCTTTTTCACGGAAAATCCATCCAACGACATCCAGGCGTGGAAAAATTCCGCTTTATTTTATCCCACATACCCGAACACACACACGGGATGTTCCCGACGGTGGCACATTTGCCCTTTTTCCTCTCGTCAATTTGTGCACCCTTGAGCGACGGCACAATGCTCGAGGGTTTCATTTTGACGTATTACGCGAGAAGGCTAGGCTACGCACAGTTATGGCTGAAGTAGGGAAAGAGTGTCCCGCTGGGACACAAGGAATCATCTTCATCCGTCATCCAGTAGAATGAATGGCGTGAAGGCGCTTACATGCCAGCTTGTTTCATGCATCTCTGGCATCATGTGGTACAATTAACACAGGCAGAATTAAAGGCATGCCTTGACGTTTTTCCACTTCCCACGTCAAGGGAAGCCCATGACCGTTCCACATCCGCTTTCCAACTTTAAAACAGTGAAGGAAACCATTTTCACTCCAATTTATTTCTAAATTGGAACTATCCTCAGATTGGAATGTACAATTTCATAGCAAGATGATTCTTCAAATTGATACTCTCCATTGAAAATAAATAAGATACAAAACTATGCCCAGAAGTCATGAAAAATATCTTTGCGAACCACTGTAATATTCAAGTGTCGTGACAGACACATGATGCACTGTGAGGACTTCCATATTAAAAATGTGTCAACGTGATGTTGAAGAAAAAAATAACAAAGAATATCGCACATTTAACGCTTCCTGGCTTTCTCATTTATGCCGCCTTCTGTTCCAAGGCTCTTTACTGGAACCATTTGAGAGCCTACACCGATTCCCACGCGAAATCAATTTCCCTGAAGAAGTTTCGTATCGCACTTCCGGCACGGCGTTAGGCGCGGAAAAATCGCAAACCTAACAGAGGTGGAATTCCTTTATCTTCCCCACCTTCCCGCTGGGGGTTCACGCAAGTTGCTTAACTGCTTTGCGGTTTATTTTACACTTTTTTGCCTCTGAAATTTTAAACAATTTATACGCGAACTTTTTTCAACACGATGCATCAGTTATGTCACACTACGCACTATGGGAAGCTTGTGCGAAAAGGATTACTGAAGTACGACTTTTTTTTTTGATCAGTTGAATTACTGTTATTCTGTTGTTGTTTATGTTTTATTTGTTGCCTTTAGGGCCCGAACGGAAATTCATCATGTGAAAAGTAGTTTTAAGGTACCCATCAGAAGTGTCAAAATAAGAAAATAATCGATCGATTGTGCTTTTGATAAGCAGATCAACCAAAGCTTTAATCTGTTTCAATAACATTTGGTGCTAGAAGAAAAGAAACAAGACTTAAGTATTTTAAGTAGTGCTCCAAAAGAACTTGTAATGCTTGATAAAATGTTTGAAAAGGTGAGCATCAAGCTATACCTTCATTTTAAAATTTATTACAAACATCAAAAAAGGTAACGTGGACACTCCAATTAAATGCTGACCATTGTAAATGTCTGTAATTTAATAAAATCTAAATAGAGATACTTTTGTCCCCCATCTGTTTCCCCAATGTGCAAAGTTTGCGTGGTGACGTACGCTTTTAAAGTGTTGCTGTGGTGCCTGCTCGGTGATGTAAGCGGAAGCGAACTCCCACACGGCCCACTTAGCGCGTGCGGCAGCTCGCGTGTGCGGCCTCGAGGGATGATGATCGTAGGGAAGCGCGATGATTTCTTTTGCCAACCTCAAAAACCTCTCACTCCCTTCCTCCTCAGGCCCTCTATTCGACGGGTTGAAGTGGGTTTCGGGTTGCGGGAAGATCGCAGGATGGAGCATGTTACTGTCGGAGCTCAATTTACGCCACTTCCTGCTGGATGATTGCGCCGACAATGTTGCCAAATGTGGTTCTTAGAAACCGAAGCTCCTACTCCCTCTCGGAAGGAACGTCAACGTAGGCTCTGCGTGGGTGGGGAAGGAGTCTAGCAAGACGCGCGGTAATTGAACCTTATTACCGAACAATCGACACGAAACAATTCGGGGCCCGTTTTCGGTGAAGGTATCTCACTCGGAGGCGCCAGTGTCTAAAGCAGCCTCAAATCTGTGGGTTCATTCGAGTGAGCTGAAATGGGGGGCGGAAAGTCACCAACTTTACCCAGACCCCGGCTCATCGCTACCGTATGCATACTAATGAGGTAGGAAAGATTGGCGAAAATTTACGACCCGCTTCCCATCATCGATAGGTCCTTATCGCTATCTGGGAAAGGGCGGAACCTGCTGTGGCTTGATCCGCAAAGTTCGCTGCACGCAAACGGTGCCAAAAGCGGGTCCTTCGGATGTCCGCACCCCCGTCCGTCCACGCACTCCGGGGCCCAGTTGCTAATGATGACGATTTAATTTGTCGCCGGGGAGCGATGGAAAAGTTTTCGTCGGCCTCGGGAGAGATAGTGTGTAAGTTCATTCGTCTGCGACTTGGTGTGAGGGCGCCTCGTTCCCGAGGCATAAGCTTCAGGCCACGGCGGCACGCCCGGTACAAGCGGTCCACAAGCTGGCATGACTAAAACCCAAGAGTCCCAGCAGCTCTCGGACACCACGCTGTTCCGTGCAAGAATAACTTCCTTCCGGGGAAGACATTTGAAAATTTGTCCAATCGCTGGCTCTGGTCTTTCGTGTTCACTTTCCCCCTTCGCGCTCGCTGCTGGGAGGAAAATCCTACTTGGACATGATTCCTTTTCCTTCTCAAAACTGCTCGCCACGGTTAGTTATAGTGTACGATTTCGCGTGGTTCCCCGGGGAGGACCGACTATGTGTCCATCGTCGTCTGGTTTTATGTTTCTGCCAACTTTCCACCGGCGAAAAGAAAAAGTTCTCCAGCTGCAGCTGAAGGCCGGTACTTCGGCGTCGTGGCCTCAAAGTAGTTTCCTTTCCCGGTCGGTAATTTTTCCACCTCCACTTGTCACTACGCGCAACCCGCTGCTACGGAACGGAGTTTGGTTGGCCGTACACGGCGAAACTAATGTATATTCTCGCCGCTTGTCCCATGAATAAAATATTTTTATTATATTTTCCCCGTACGTTCGCTGTCATTCCTCCTCCAGCGTCGATGGCCGGTCGAAGTCCGGCGGTACCAGATCGAGTGGACAGGGCAGAACTATTTATTTTAAAAAGAAATGAAACTTTACCGACACCGTCGTCCCTTTTGTCCGGAGCCGTTGGTTGTGCGATTTTTCCCGTTTTCCACCCTGATCCGTGTGGAATAACCACGGGTGAGGGGGGGAGGGGGGGGGGGGGAATCCTTTTCCCGGGGCCCAATCTGGCTTCTGGGGCAATTTTCTTGGCGCGTCCGTGCCGCTTGGCGTGATGTTTCTTTCGCCACGAGTTAAGATATTAAAATTCATATTATTTTCTCGTCGATTTTCACATCCTTCTTGCTTCCTTTCGTGCCTTAACTGCTTCGCTTGCTGGTTTCCTGGCATAATCTTGTAGCCACTACAAAGGTCTCCGAAGCGAAGCGAATCGAGTGTGCTCAGCGCTTCCGGTACATTTGGCAAAGAAGCCGCACGGTTCCAGAGGCCGATACGGCGAGCAGCTGACTCCAAACTCGTATCGAAACGGATCGGTGTTGTACGGGTTAAGATTTCGTTGGCAAACAGATGGTTGCATCATGGCATGATTATGTATTTGATCATTTTTTTTCTTGTAAAAACTTGCTTTATGCGTTCATGAATTTAAAAACTGTGAGTGAGGTTAGAAACTTTTCGGACATGACCAATAATTTAATTGTTTTTAAACAGAACAGAATTGTAGTGGTTTATTTTATTATTAAATTGGAGTGTAACCATGGCATCATGAGAACATTCCCATATTCTGATGAATTTTAAGGAATGACATAGATGTTCTGTTTTTTAATTAACAATTTTTACAAAAAGAAATTCTATATATTAAGAAAAAATATCCTTTCAATACATAAATTAAAGCTAAGTTTGAACGTACTAAACATTGGTTGAATTTTTGTTCAAACAATAATAATAGTTCACTTTTCAAGCACTCAACAAACTTAAATAGATTGCTGATCGGAAACGATAAATTTTAACATAGAATAAATATAGATATTTGTGAAAAAAGTGATTAATTGATGTTTTGTATCATTCTTCTTGCAAAACAATATGACATCCACCAGTGCTACAAATTTTATAGGGTAGATTAAACCTTACCCTTGCAAGACGTAACACATTGAAGGACATGTCTTTGGTTTAAGGTTTGGCTGGCAGCATTACAGCTTCACTTCAAACGCCCACGCTCGTATCCTTGCGAGATGATGGATGGATATTGCCACTCAAGTGTCCGTGCACTCGAGCAATCCATCCAACCAATACACTCTTTTTAACGGCACTGGAGCGCTTGACGATAAAAGTGTTTTATTTCTGCAGCATACTTCACCTTTTCGAAGGGATGAAAAGAAACATTCCCTATTCGCTCGAACCCCCGAGCCAAATTGAACCCACCGACGTGCGTTGGACATCCTAAGATGGCGATCAACACTCTTCACCCCAAACCCCCCGCAAACCCCACGGTTCCACCGGGGTTAAGAGCTTGTTGAGAGGAAAATAGGGGAAGCAAAAAACTGCATACACATACACACAATGTACACAAGCTCAAAAAAGAACGAGGGTCATTTAGTGCGAAAAAAAAACGATAAAGGAGTGGTACGATTTTCCCATCGCTTCCCGGATCGAAAAAGCGTCCTGTTTGGCTCCCCGGAGCGCTTAGGGGAAAAATAGGGAATAGGCCATTTTCCCGCACAAACAACCAGCCCATCGGGTGAGCGGCTTTATTGACCAGGTAATTGTTCGGGGCGTTGGAAAATAAAAGGCAACCCGATAGGGCAAAGTAAAATGAAAGGTAGAAAAAAAATCCCGACCTAGTTATCGATGCGTGTGGTGCTGAGTGGCGGTTATGAGCGTCCATGACAAACAGGGGTCCTTCACACATAAATCAATCATGTGAAGAGTATATTATTAAAAACACATTTTTTCATATCCCCTGATCCCCGCACAGGATAAGGAAGAAAATATGTTTTAACCAAGCGTTATTTTTCACCATGTGTTTTTACCCTTTGCATAATTTTATTGTTTTCAGTAGAGCGAATAGTATCTAGGGGATTAGAGTTATATTTTTTCATTTTCGCTCTCACTCCCAAGCGTTTCAACTGCATCCATAACTTTGCAGACAATGATCTCGAAGGCGCTAGAGATCTGGTAATCGTTGAAGTCGTACAGAGATATGATTTAACTCGCTTGTTTATACCATAAGTTGATGATCCATCTAACTGATTTTAGTTACTATTTCGATTACATTACAACATTTAAGTAATCGGTTACCTTCTATTTGCTGTCTGCAGTTCGGGATACTTTTAATGAGGTTTTGAGCTGTCAATTCTTCAATATTTTCCCCGAAATCAAAAACAATGCCAACCCATTAAGTCTTCTCGTACAAGGGGAGGTCTGGTTCCGGTTAAGATTCGAAGCCACGCGGTTGAAGTACGTAAACAAACGCTTATTTGTTTACTTGTATGGATTGTCGCATAATCTTGTTCAAAAGTAATCGCTAAAAGTCACCAAATGATACTGAGGGTACTTGAAGTTTTTACCGTTTGTGGTCACTGCAGTATTAACTAAAACTCGACAAATAGTACCTTTACTGACGGCTTAGGCACTTATCTTTCGCTTTATGTCTCAAAGATATTTCTTCTAATTTCACATTGTTTTCTCTATTTTGGCCTTTCAATTGATCAAAAGTATTTGATGCACATGTTTCATTACTTGGTTTTACCGGAAATATAGGAGGATTAAAGAAATATTGGTTTATATGATGAGAACAACTTGAAAAGTAGGTCATTGATCGTATTCCTGCTTTTTTTAACTTTTAATTTAGCTTATTTCTCCTCTGAGATCACTTTTTCCGTTGGCACAAATACCGTCTATCCCGAATTGAGAATGAAAAATGTTAAAATCTCTATGGCCCTATAGAAACCGGACTTTGATAATTCCACTTGATTCCTTGAAATGATATTGATTAACTAAAGTAAATCGCACTGATTGTATTCTAGTGCATAAACACCCTTTAATTGAAAATATTTGGTCTTATATCATTGGCAAGTTTTTAAATAACTTTTTCTGATTTTGCTATAGAAACTTGACGCAGTATAGAAAACTGTAGCTGTTTGTATAGCGTAATATCGTCTTAGTTTTTTCGTTTTTGGTTAGAATAATATAATCTAAATAATTACTACAAGAAAATGTATCTCTCATCATCTTGTTTCAACTGTCTCTCCATCACTATGTTTACGCTCCATCCATCTTATGAATCTTTTATTTTGCAGGCTAATTGAACATTTGCTTGACACGGTGCAAATTGAACCAAAACTAGAACACATTTGAGCTTAAATATTTTTAGTCGCTTTGGATATTTACTCCTATCTGCACTCGGGGTTATCTCTTGTGTGCTCTTTATTTTTTCCACATGTTTACTTTTGCAGCATCCATTCGCAAATCCCCTCCGGAAGCGATCCAGAGTCGGATGGAAATGCTTGGATTGGGATTTCCCCCACCGACTTGCAGCCATCGGCGTTGTCGTCGTTCGATTTGCTCGCGGTAATTCCCGCCGGGAGTAGATTAACGCGAGGTGAGTAGAGTATTTGAACGACGGTGTTTCCAGTGGCAGCTGTGAAGTAAATTTTTCTACCATCGATTTGTTCAGTCACGTTGTCGGCGAGTGCTTACGGTGTGTGGAGGTTGCAATGGTTGTGAACTCTGTCGATGCAGAATCGATACCGCGCCCGACAGGAAGACCTCTGGGACCAATCCACGACCAGTCATCGAATCGATCGGCCATGAGTGTGTGTGCACGGTTTGGATAAATGATGTCTCAGCGAGACAACGACTGACGGAGACAACCAACGCGATGTGGCTTTTCCGGGAAAACTGCTTCCTCCCTGCTCCCAAACACATGTCCCGCTGTTTTAAAGTCTCCCTTCAAGCAACACGACATCGAGCTACGCTCGCATACGCAAAGTGTAGCGAGTGACGGGAAAAATCGACTTGATTGTTCCCTAATGGGCCCCCCGGGCGATTGCTTCCCGGCAGTGTTTTTGCTGGCTATAATGGAGCGATTTACATCATGGGGAAAGCCCTTACATTGTGCTCAATCGAAATGCTCTTATGGGGCCGCAATTGTATTCATTTATTTTCTTAGGTTTTGTTCTTCACATGAAGAGCCAACCAGTGTCACATTGTCACAACGTTAAATAGGAGGAATCGACACATTTTATGGGCGGCATTTGATTGTTTCACAATAATTCAAAGACTAGGCATATTGTCGATCAATTTTTCCTATAACATTCATTCACGGAGATTCATATGAAGTGCTTCAAATTAAGCTCCATTGAAACCATTTCTGCTTTGTTTTACTTCAAAATACAATCTTTTAAAACTTTTTCTTCTTACTACTTATTTATATTTTCATTAATTTTTTTTTAACAACATAGTATATTTTCTTACTGTTGGAAATAACTGTGGAAAATTTTCACATTTACACTAACAAGATTTTTAAACTACAAATGTAAAGTAAATTTAAAAAATTGAAAATAAATAAACTGAATAGCAACTGGGGCAAAACCCACTTAACTACTCTGAAAGGATAATGTATCAAAAGCAGTTGTTTCCGTCGTTTTCTACACAGGTCCTGTATTCAAGAATAAGACATCATTGGGTAATTTTGTTGTTAATTAGCTTTCATATCGCACAAAAAACTCTCATCTCATCTGTACCGCTTCTTTGTGCAAGCTTTCAAATACGAGAGACCACTACGTTATGCACGTTCTCGTCTAGATGTAAGTAAGAAAATGTAGCGACAATTTCATTTCAACCTTTGAAATCTACCGTACTCACTCTGGTGAAAAGGTTAAACGTTCTTATTTGCTTCAAGCACTTCTTTCCACTCGTTCACAAAACATGCATAATCCTACTCACTCAATTACGTCATTTGCTTAAGACCTGACTCACTTCGTTTTGTTAAGGGCGTTTGTACAAGATCGTCTAGCACGAGACGATGTTGGACTATTACGCTATGTTCCATGAATACCAGGAAAGATTTCTAGTGGATCATTTGAAGTAGTGAAACGAAGTGTGCACTAAAGTACGTCTTCCGATTGTTTTCTCTCACCTGATTATTACTCAAGTTTATTGCGGTGGCATAGCGACATAGAATAAGAGTACAGTACAACACCGTGTTTTTACTGTAACTTTTTTTTTGTATTTCACAAAATAAGTAAATCTGCAACCAGTGAACAATTTATAACTAGAACATGCCTCGCGTAAAAGAAGTTGGCATGTTTGGGCAGTAAAAGTTTTCGTTTCCATTTAAAACTCGCACACCAGATGTTGGGGGCATTGTTAAGTATTCTTCGTGCTTGTCGGAGCCAAGCTATTAAATATTTTTATCGAACGAGATGAAAAGGCAAAACAAACAATAAAAGCGAACAAATAAGTACACCCTG
The DNA here is from genome assembly GCA_000441895.2 of Anopheles sinensis. Taxonomy (NCBI): domain Eukaryota; kingdom Metazoa; phylum Arthropoda; class Insecta; order Diptera; family Culicidae; genus Anopheles; species Anopheles sinensis. Next base: position 136,094 of record KE524775.1, on the reverse strand, counting down.
AGCAAACAAAACTTGACCTTCCCATTGAAGTGTGGTCAGATTGAAAAACAAAAAAAAACAACAGCATGTTTCCAATTAATGTCCTTCTCCTCCCACACTTTCCCACCGTGACGTGGCATGTTTCCCTTCGGTTCCAGCCATTACTTTCACCAAACAAACTTCGGACGCCATTCGTGTACTTTTCATAATTTGTCCCACCATTCTGGACGCCTCGCGGGCGTCCTTAACATGGCGAAAAACTTTTTCCACGCTTCGAAGATATTTTCCGCCTGATATGGCTCGCATCTAGGAATCGCGAAACGCTCGTGGATGACTCGTGCTCTCGGTGGAGATTGGAATCGATGGACAAATAATAAAACAGCTCTAAAAAATGGGGGTGGTTTTTTATTCGCTTTGTTAGCTTTGTCAATAGCAACTCAACGGCGCTATTGTTGAAATATCGCGATGTCGAAAATTTCAATTAGCCAAACAGTTTTACCCCCCACCCCGAACAGCGCTCCCGGAATCAGCTAAGGGTCGTGAACTGGGGGTCGAATTGTACCAAAAATTGAAGGACATAAAGTGGACCAGGGGTAAATAAAACATCCACCGTAGGACAGTGGAAGGCAATCGAGGGGGGAAAAATGAGTGACATAGTACCAAACGGAAGAAAAAATGACCGATGAAACCCCGCAGCGAGGCGCGACTGATGGAAAATAGGAAACTTTCCATCGGATCTGTTTGTCGTATACGGAGGCAAATTAGCATAAATACTTCAATTTGCCAGCAGGGGTACCAAAGACGAGCTCGTGCGAAGGGCAGGAAGCGACAAAACCGTTCACAGAACCGGACGGCGATGACATGCCGGCCGATAAGGATAATTCTTACACGCGTAATGCGAGCACTGTGTCGCTGCTTTCAGTCGAAGAACACGCGAAACCGTGAGGCGAACCATATTCGATCGCCATTTCGCAAGACAAAGGGCGAGACTGCCGGCTCGAGACTCGGGAAATAAATCCATCCGTAATTCTTTCGCCCATTTCCCGTGGCTTTCCGCTTAGGGAACAGTAACGAACGGAAGAAAAAACCGTTTGCCAGCACGGTTGGGCGCGCGGGTTTAAGGATACTTTATTTTATACCATTCCCAGCGCCAAGTGTACTAGTGGCGATAAATTATTGAAAATCCTTTTCGGAGCTTCAAGCGTCGCTTTCGCATTTCTTCGCCGAGTGCTGCCCGGGTAGCGGCAGAAGGGATTGGGTGAAATAAAAGATCACAAAAATAAAGGAAACAGCAGTGAGATGCAAAGAATTTTTGCTCCGCCGACGGCGAAGAGCATCTTTCCATTTGAGCATTCCATTTGCTCCACGGGCGAAGATCAAAAGCTACGGCAGCTTCCGCCCTTTTCCCGCGCAGAAGCGTCCGTCGGCAGCGAACGGAAGCGTCGAGAAAAACCCATTCTTTAACTCTCATTTCCCTCGGCGAGTGGTAAAAACATATGTTTCGCTTTATTTCGTACCCTTTTCTTTTTCCCTTTTTCCAGCACCGTCGCGGTTCTCTATTTTCGCGGACCATTAAGCAATAGAAATACTATTGCTCGGAAAAAAGGGGTGTTTGCTGTGGCGTTGCCTTCGGGCGTCTCAGGTTCCCTTCCTGTCCCGGCTCGAGCCGATGCTCCTCAAGTGGATTTTATGCATTTATGTGATTTTTCGTTCGGAAACACGGAACGGGTGCTCCTGGAATGACGATTCGAAGGAAAACATGAGTGGGCACCATTTTCCACGTTTTCCCACAAAATTCCACCGCTAGAGCGCAGGGTGCATGTTGAGGTGAGAGGTCCAGACGAGTGCCTTTTATTGGTACAACAACTGCACGTTGCTGTAGTATGTTTCACGTGGCTGGGACCGTGAATCGGCATGGGATGCTCTTTTCTTGAAGCATTACGTGCAACAACCAAATTCTGGCGGGGTCCAGAAGTTAACCGCAAAAAATATCGAACGCTTCGCATATAAACATTGTCCAAAAAACGTATGTAATTTTGAAATAAAATTAGGTTAAAAGCTCTACAAAAGTTTGCCCTTAAGTTTGAACATTAAATCCAAATGGCGATTATAAGAAAGCTCATTCTGAAATTCACAACTTGCAAGCTACTCATTGAACAGGAATTGATTAACTTTTTTGCAAAAAACCTTTGTCAATGTTTTATAACTACTTAGAGAAATGAATAAGTTGTTTTAGAGATTCGCTATCAAAATAGCACTGAATAAAATGAGTTTTATTCAAACGATAAATCTGCAATACTCCAACGAACTTGTGCAAAAATAAGGTTTCCTAATCCTTTGCTAAATGTGTTATAAATGCCAGAATAAAAATATGTAGTCAACATATGTGGCTGCTTCCATGATATTAGGAAGATTTGAACCTAAAATCGATTATTTTGTTCAAACTTACATCAAATTGATTAGATTCTTTTTCATATCTTGTCTTTGTATATCAGAGCGTAAATGCATTAAAATGCGGGAAAAGTGCATGTGGAACACTATCTTTTTCATTGTTTCAAAATCTAATAAAGGAACTTTATTAAATAATGCGAGTACAAGTCAAAATTAAAATAAATTAACTTAGTTATTAAACTTTAAGCGAAAAACAGTATATTGAGGTGCATCACGTTTGTGGCTCATTTTGCAAATGCATCTGGTATTCTGACCGCAAACCGCACACCGGACCTGCTCCAAAAATCGAACCGCGTCAAGGCACTTGTTTCGTCGAATCGTTTAACATGTGGTTTCACCCCCCGAACTTCCCGACGCGCCTCCCGACTTTCGCCGGAGGACGTCCATAATCCCTTGTCCACCGCCATTTACGGCAATAAAAATGGTTTTCCGACCAAATTGTCCCGGTCTTGCCAGCGGCGTTTCCTTTGCCCTCGGCCTCTTGGCCGGACGTACAGAAAAAAAACAACCTCCTAACTCCCACGGGCAAGACCCCCACCCAGCGAAGTGAACACCAATGGGAAAAATGGTTCCTTGCGGCTTTCGATGCCGTTTCGGTTTCGTTCGCCGTTTACCGGGTTCGCATTTTACAGCACGCACCACCCCAGGCGGCGCATCCCGCCCCCTCGTTCATTCCGAACCATTTAAAACACTCATAAAATACGTATTTATTATTGCTTCCCCGAATCGATTGCGCGCCCCATACCGCGTAACGGTGCGTTAATCGTAAGCAACATGAAGCTTTACGAGAAGGGTGGCTTTCAGAGGGAGATGTAAAGGGGAAAAAAGGGGGTGAAAAACCCACCCCCTCGAGAAGGACCGGAAGCGGCCTGTAACACGCTCGTTTTCCGCTGATACATTGCCCCGATAAGGGCTGAGTACGACAGTCGAGCGTTTGGGAAAATGCAAAAACCGGCTGTGCTGGGAAAATGGGGCTCCGGTGGCTGGTTTCGTCAAATTTGCAACCGACAACTGCATGTGAGAGAATTTTAAATGTTCCACGGACTTGGGGAGCTGGTGGAATGTCGCATAATGGAAGTGGAAGAAGATTCGAAACGCTTAAGGTTTATGTGCGCATTAACAGTCAAACGCTAAACTTGGGAAACATCATTTCAGCGAGCGCGTTAAAAAAGAAACCGCCTCGAGTCGACCAACTACGGGCGAATAACGGGGCAGTCCACAACGAGGAAAAAACTGTCCACAACGAGGAAACGTCGGAAAGGAAAAAGAGCGAATACACATCCTAAGCACTCGTAAACATAAGAACATATTACAGCGAGCTAAGCACTCGCCGGAGACGGCTGCACGATGTGAAGTGGAACACAAAATGGTTATCGTTTCGGCAGTGTCGTTAAAACTTACAGCCAAAGACAATCGGCCATTTTCGCTGCCTGACGCTGTGGGCATGTCAGCTTTTTCTTGTCTTTTGGTTTTATAGTTTAGTTTTCATTCGGTTTCGTTCCATTCGTTTCTAGCGCTGCCCTGCGCGCCGATCTTCCGTTTTCGAGGATTATGCGGTCCCCGGCATGTTATTGATCACCGCGGAATTTCATTTCATGTTTAACCGAAGTTTTTAAAACCACTCCGGTGCGTAGGTGATGGCGATGGAGGTGGAAAATTAAAAGGAGTGTGTTTCGCCGAGGGGAATTACAATGGCTTGTTGAATAATGCCAGAATGTGTTTCGCCATTTTTGCTTACATGGACCATGAGGGCTGGGACATATTCTGCTGTGAAAACTTGTGCAATACTCGTTAATACTGAATTGACTTTCAGTAACGGATATTTTGTTTGAAGGGGATTAAATATAATGAAATTAAATCCCTGTAATTGCTCCTTCAAATTGGTTTGGATAAAATAAAGAATATCTCCAAAATCCTTGAACTGAACATTAGTTTAATATATTTCTCTATAAAGGAAACTTAAAGCTTTTACGTGAAAACAAGGTTTCATTAAGAAGAACCAATTTACATTCTATTAGTTTATACCCCTCATTCTAGAAGACTTAACAATCTGTTTGTAGTATTTTTTTTAAGAATTTTGAATACACTTATGACATAATGATCATTTTATCATGCACTTAGTAACTAATGGTTATATTGAAATACTTTTAAATATTTACGTAACATCACGAAAGATAGATTCCAACGTTGTTTTGTGTTAAGATTTATTTTACGTGCAATTAAAAACTTTTATGTTCTAACAATCACAAAAACTTATTTTATTCCTAACTTCACAAAGGATTTGCGATAACATCTACAGCACACGACCATGTGAAAAAAATAACATATATTTTAGAACAAATAGTCCATAAAGTTTGCAGCTTCTAATCATGTCTTCTACTTGTTATTCTGGTGCGAAATTCTATAGGAAAATGTGAGAAATATTTCCGGTGGAATTAGTACTGTTTAAAATCCCCTCAAAATTTTTCTGAAATGCATTCTTCAATATTTCCTTAAGTAAAACAGTATTTTTAGACTTATTTAACACGCTTCGCGTTTCCGAAACCAAATGTTAATTGTCTTCTGTTTCTGTTTTTTTCCGACGACTACAAAAGTTGTCTGCATCCTTTTATCCCCGATTAATTGAACCGATGCACCGCAAATGCCGAACATTGGCGCCGCAATAGAATCGCAATGTTTACTACCGCTAATGTACGCCACGAAAGCGAAAGATTAAAGCAAACGATATGCTGCGCGATGATATCAAACGTTATTGAATCAAATTTTTCGCTTTTCTTCCCAAGTCGAGACCCGGGGGCCGCTCAAGTTACGGGCGCAGTAACCGGAAGGTCTGATTGCTCGCAATCGTGAGATTATATCCGACGGGCTCATTAATACCCCTGCCGTTCGTCCTTTTCCGCTTTACGAGGGGTTTACTTTACTTTTTGACTCCCTTGCGATCCACGGCCTTGTGCCCACTACGTCTAATTGAATAGAGATTAGGACCATAAACTTAGACATCCTATGGCGGGTCGTTGTTCTGCGGTACGGTGTATGCTTGGCCCTAGTGAGAAGTTCCGGTTCCGGGTTTCGACAGGCTCGTGCTCGCGAGCGAATTTCCCGTCAGGAACTCCTAGAGAAGCCCAGCAGGAGAGAGCAAGAGAAAGAGAAAGGAGGCACGAACGGGATGGAGTGAAAATCAAATTAAAATAAAGGCTACATCGACATGAGCTGCCGCGTCGCGCGGAAGTGCCCCGAGGGCCCAAAAGTGGCGCAATCGTTTATTCGCAGACGATGCCGGAGGCTTTGTGTGCCGTGGCGCGTTCGAGCGAGCCGAGCAGAGGCCCGGCAGTCCTAGCCGAGCGCAACGGCGAAGACGAAGAGCTGGCGCATTATTAAAATTCTTCCTTTCCTTTCCGGACCGACGGGGAGGCGCGTGGCAGAATTAGCATATTTTCTCTATGTATGCGGTTAAACATTAGCAATAGCGCGTTAAAGCCGATCCGGGAGCGGAAGGAATCCGGACGGCCGGAGTCAAGAATGGCGGGCACTTGCTCGCCCCGATACGGCTCGAGTGGTTGTCGAGCTTATAAGAGGCCCGGGCTGATGAACGACCGGGATCGAATGGCGAAAAGCGCCGCCCGTTTTCGAGCGCCAATTTATTCGACACTTTAAAGTATCACGTTACTTTGGCAAAACAAACGCCGGCTCGTTTTATCGCTGCTTTCGGAAATCGAAACGCATTCCCATTCCCCGACATCCAGCGACATGGCCTATCGTGGCGTTATCGGGAGGAGACGCTTTAACGCCCCTTTCCCACGCCATTAGTTACATAATGATGGCGTGCGCGTCGAGGCGATAGGAGCGTGTGTGTGTGAGTGTTTGTTGAGTTCAGGGAAAACTCCACCGCTTGATACCGCATGGCGCAATCTTGTCGACGTTGCTCTCCGATCAAACCACAAATTGATACCATGAACACTTGTACCGAACTGCTATCTATCGCTAGAATCTGTGTTTCACTTTGTTCTTCCGCGTGTCTTTAAGCGATTCAGCGATCCATTTACCAAAAACATCGGGTAACGTGAGTGCGGTTTCAATCTGAGCCATTTCTTCTGCGTCGCAGATTGAAGCAAATTTGATACCTCTTGAGACATTCGGAGAATGAGCATATACTTGAAAGTACGCGCTTTACAGAAACTGAAGATCACGATTGTTCATTTGTGTTCCATTAAGACTAGATTCAGAAGAAGAAGTACATTTGATATCGATACTTATTTTCTTCTGAGTTAAACCTATTAAACGAATCTTTAGGATAAGCATATTTTTAATCCTGTATTCAAACTCGTTCTTGTTCTAACAGTTTAATGCCCTAAGAGCCCTGGGTTGTGTTCTAGACCAGTGATGTCAAACTCATTTTGGCCTGCGGGCCGGATTGCAATCAAAAACCTTCTTGCGGGCCATAAAAATATATTATTTGTTAGTCGATCATACGAACTTTAAATACTAAAAGTAACAGTTCACGAAGAGTTATTCATATCTGTTTTGTTGATATATCATTAATATGTTAATTTATAAATAAATTATATAAAAATTATTTATTTCTTTTTATTATGAAAAACAAATTATAAATTCTTACTGAACTGTAAGGAATTTTCGATAATAGTAAAACATTACAGTACAAAATTAGTTCAAACACAAATTATTTTGGTATTATTGTAGCAAAATTGGGTAAAAAAATCATATGTTTATAAAAAAAAAGTTAATTTCCCGAGTTTGTTGAGACTTGATTTCGCTGCTCTTTGACTAATTTTTCAATTTTGGGTTTTATTGACTTGGCGCATGCTACTTTTACTGCACTATTCAGATGGCTATGTGATAACCTTGACCATATTTTAGGTTTATGTACATTCATTTTAGAAAAATGTTGTTTGCAGACATAAGATGTACCAAGTATCGAAAAAATCTGACCAGCAAGTTCAGTTAAATTAGGATACTTTGGCATCAATTAAGGATAACATTTCTCTACATATAGATATAAAGATAAAAATGCAAATTCCGCAACCTAAACTGCATCTTACAATTCAACAATTGGTTTTTCTTTATTTTCCAAAAGTTTTAAGCATGTCACGGAGTTCAAAAACTCTATGCAACACCTTTTTTTGTGGTTATAATGAAGGTAAACTGTATCTACAATATCGTACGATAACGAAATGACTTTTTATTTAGTTGTAATGGCCAAGCCAGCGGTATTGCTGTGACGAACTAAGTGAAATCGTTCTCACAATTGATTTGAGACGAGTGTCATTACTGGAAGCCAAAGGCGAAAACTACCTAAAATGTGGTTTAGCGTTCATGCAGTCACAAACAAATACCAATTTCTCGTAAATTCATCGAAGCTACAGAAAATTCATAGTCCGTTAAAATGTATTAGGAAATTACAGCGTTATTCCTAGGCGGGCCGCATGAAAAGTCCTCGCGGGCCGGATCCGGCTTTTCAAATTCTAATTCAATGATCTACAAAGAATATATCTTCATCGGCATCATGTAATGCAGTAATATTGGGGAGCAGTAGCCCCCTTAAGCAAATAACATTAATTTCTTCTACTGCATAGTAAAATCTGCGTAGTTGGATTTCAACATATTGAAACATATTGGTTTTATGTATAAAACACATTGAAAACTTCATAATGCTTATCCATTTTTTGTTAAATAAGGTTTTCGAATGCTTTTTTTCGTTGTTACGTCGTTGACATTTGTAGGACAAGATGACCTGAACGGGGGAGCAGAATGCACCGTGACGTAAACATGGGGAAGGTGACCCAAAACAAATCAAGATAGCTCGTCGAAAGGCTAGCCTATGCAGAAGTACAAGTAAACACACATTCGTTTGAATTTTGTGGTATTATATTCGAAAGACAGTTTGGGTTCGTTGCTGAGTCCGAAAAGTTGTTGAATATTTGTATCAACCTGTTTATGGCCTTCTATACAAACGCCTTGCCATAGTTTTTGTATTTACATCAACCTTGCAGGTTGCACTTCTCATAGAGTTGAAGTTTCACATTTTGTTGCTCTGTAGAGCTATCATATGAACAGTTGAACACCACAAAACATATTCCAACCTCTTATCTATATTTAATAAAATCGTTTTGAATAAAACTTAAGTTAAATGCTCAATATAAAACAAATTCTAATCGACAATGCGTTAGAAACATAAA
>KE524775.1:72917-127450 GCA_000441895.2 Anopheles sinensis | reverse complement strand
CTTGATTGATTGAAAAATATAATATCATGCAATTCCTAGCAAAGGTAGAAAAATATTACACTATTTATCGTGTAAGTGCCCGCGTTTATACACTGTCAAATACATAACTTTAGTGCCAGAATCAGAATCACCAAAGGCAGGTACTTTTAAAAGTTTAATCTTAAATTAAAAATAAATATGATTTATCAAATTACGTGAGCACAATATTGAAAAGAATCTTTTAGATCAATCGTGATACAGAATGTTTATGGATTAGGATATAAAATATATTGCATTTTACTGACAAATTATAGAAGAACATCGGCATCGGCATTTATTCTAAGAAGGCACTGAAGCTGATTTCAAAGGATGTTTTAGTTGAAATAAAATAAAAAATTCCCATCAGGACTGCTCCAAACCTGCATATTCGTTTTCTACGTAATAATCAAACCTTCAAAAGCATTCGCTTGCTCTAATACTTCCACGGCACTCACATTCGTTCAGCCCTTACTTCATCTCGTTACGCTAGGTTCATTCAAAGGATGCCGAAATATGGCGCACATTGTCGCAAAAACTGGTTACTTCCTGTCATCTTCACGCCTAACCCGGGAGGTGGAGAAGAAGCATAAAAAAATGGCGCCCGTTTCGATCAGAACGCCCGGATTTATTCCGAATTCGATTCCAATGACACCAGTCGGCACGGCTCTGACAGATCACAAAATTGTCAACGAAAGGCACTTTTCGGTGCCCATTGGGCCTCCATACCAGCCTGCTTGCGAGGGCTTGACATCGGCATCGGCCCGGGGCTCTATGCTGAAGAGTAGGATTTTTTTTCCCTCTATCTCCCTCTGCCTATCTCTCCGTAATACATCCTCTGCCCTTATGTCCAGCAGGATGGCGGGTGGGGAAAGTGCTTTCGTATTCGCATTAGCCCGGGCAGCACTCTGGACGGCCGCTTCCCATTCATGGCAAGCACTAGAGCTAGATGAGGTTTTAATTGCTTTTCGTTGCATTGATGAAACCGACAAACCATCAATTACGGGCACAAAGCTGGGCATGTAGGAGGGCTCGGAGGCTGCAGCGGCCCATTGACAACTGCATTCGATCGGTTCTCGGAACGAAAAACAGGACAAAACCCTCATCGTCCGACGAATATTGAGTGCAAATGTGCGTTCCCGAGAGAGGGAAGAATCGGGCCCGGAATGTACGATTCGTTCCGGCCTATAATCGTTTCCGACTGGGATCCACCGCCACGCCGTATCTTCCCAAAGGATCTGAAACAGTCCTGTCGTTGTCGTAGCACGTCAAGGCATGGATTACCATTTCGAGAGGACGGGAATTGCTGTTTGACGGAACCTCCCGGATTGATCGATGCGACCTGCGTAACGAGCTTTATGGGAACTAGTTTTTCTTCCATGAAGCCCCTCCTTGTGAACACATCTGATAAAGTCGATCGAAACAGATCCTTTCATGTTCCCCAATTTGATTATGTGGAACATTAGTCACAAAATTCTTCACTTCAAATAACTTTCCTAAAGGACTCCAGGATGCAATTAAATTTTGCTTACCAGCAACAACAAAAGCCTTTTCCACCGTTCTCAGGACACCAACGTTCCACCACGGAAGAAATACTGTCAAAACAAGGGATTTCACCTTCATCAAGTGCTGGGGTTGTTGATTTTTTGCTTTGTTTTGTTTTTATGTTTCCTCGTCATAAAGGTAACTCATTTGGGCATCCGTTGGGGTAAAGTTTGCTGCCATGAGCAAGCTGGAAAATTGGATTTATTTTTACGATCACCTTGGGCACCCGCACGGAAGTTCCCACAGGGGCAAAACTATCTTGGTAGAGGTAGAGGTTTATAGTTTCAAAAGTGAAAAATAATTCCTCCACCGTCGTGCATTTTACCTGCATGACAAACATATTTAACAGTGACGATGTTTCAGTGAGGGATGTATTTATTGTTCAAGTTCTAGTACAGGTCCTTTGGACTAAAAGAAAAACATGTTATTTTAATTTAAATGTAGGCAAAATTAATGCCAAATATTTCTTTGGTTTATTTTTAACAATAAATGTAAAATAATCAAAAAGGAAAGCTTAGTACATCAATAGCTTTTTTAGAACGGTTGCTCGGAAAGTAATGAACATGATGCAAAACGAACAAAGATTGCAAACACTAAAATGCTCATATGAAGAGCGTAATAAAAATAGTTCAAGTTCGTGGCATGTCGTCGTCACCTCCGTCATTAAGATCTAGTGCCCCTCGAGACAGGACTAAGTGGTCCCCGAGCCAGGCAGGTCCGGAGACGTCTGTCACGAGCCGGACGTGCCCAAGTGTGTGACCCAATCGGGTCATCTTTCCGTGCTCAGCCGGCTTTCGGGGGGTTTATTTACGTGTTTTCTGTCGCGTGCTGCATGGTGTGTTCCTGTTTCTGTTTTTGGCGTACGAGTCTGTTACTTTATTTTCGGGCGGAACGAAAAATAGAACCGTAAGTTTGGGATGTATATTTGGAGACGGTATTTTGGTAATGTTAAGCAATACGTCACGAAAGCATGCCAATTCTCGAAATTCCACAATTCATCTCACACATCTTCGCATGAGCTAAGCAAAAATACACGCGAAGTGTGATGACCGTGTGACAAACTGTCAATGGAAAAAGAAGTTCACCCCGCATGGGTTGGTTTTAAAAATGGAAACAAGCAGCACAAGTACGTTAGCGCAAATCGGATTGTTCCGCTTTATTAGACATTGATTTTCCCGCAAGTTTCCCCAGCTGAGTTGGGGGCGTTTGGTTGATTGATTGGATTGCCGTCCTTTAGGGCCGGAGGGGGAAAAATTTCGTCGAAAAAATATGTCCCGCTTGGCCGAACATGGTTTCAACATACCGCCGGTGGCGGAATTCACCCTGCAGCTATTTTGATTGTGCCTTTGCTCTGCTGGGAGGCTATTGAAGTAAATGTAATAATATCGGCTGAAATATCATTTTGCAGCCAAGTGAGTCTTAAATCAATTGGCATGGGAAAAGGACGAAGAGGTAGAGGGAAATTCCTAAAGAAAACAACATTAAGCTGCTCTAGTATTTGCGATGCCTGCCGGCGAATCGTTTAGAAGCTTTTTCAAAGACACACCCCAGCGAATGCCGCCGATTGCCGGCAAACATTTAGCAACACAAATAGATTCTTTGCTGGTTCTTGGTGTTTAAACGGTCTACAAACGTGGGACGGAAAAGCCCACGCTTATTGCATGTCGGAAAATGTGATCAAAGTTCGGTTAAAACTTTCGTGCGGTTAGAAGGTGGGTTGATAACCGTCCCAACTGCTACGAGGTGCCAGGCGTGATTGGAAATTTTGCATCCTCCAAGCACACACACACACACACGCACATACACTCAACCATAAACATGTATACAAGCGATGTAGCAAAATCTATCGTCCCAGGCAAAAAACCCCATAACGATGGAAAACAATCTCGCTTCGCCGGTTCATCTGTCGGCGTGTTGTTCAGCTTTCCAACGCGGCCGAAATCTCGCCAGCTTGGCACACTAACTCAAACATTCTACTCCAATACAAGCCACCAGCCGAGCATTTCCATCCCGGCAAAAGCCGGGCTGCTTTGATCTTGGCTTAGCAGCAGCAGCTGAAGCAGAAACTGGAAGCAAAAACAGCAGCAGAAGCAGTGCACCGTCTGCGGTCGACAGAATTGGAACCGTTTTGCGCCGGCGAATTTCTCGCCGCCAATCGGAACCATCGGAAAAGCTGCTTCAGGTGAAATTCCATCTGGAAATATATTGACCGCTCCGATCCGACCGGGTGTGGCGTTTCTTTGAGCAGCACATGACGGTACTTTCTTGCCCAGCCGACGCCGAATGTTACCGGGAAGATTATTATTCCACCTCCACGCCGTACCGAACGAGAAACTACAAGCATCAAAGCAGCCGGAGAGCTTGTTTAAGGTTTCGAAATCGTATCTACACGTCGGTTGGAAGGAGCATGTTATGCACGTCATTGGAAGATGAAGAAATCCGATTGTGGTCGGAGAGAAGGTTTACCATCATGCATTCGGGAAAGGCATCTAACCTAGAGGCGCTTTCTCGAGTGGGATTTTGTGTTGCAACTTGTACTCACAATCTATTCACGTGCATTTCACACCATCCCCAAGTTCGACGAATAACTTCTTTAAGCTGCTCTACGATATTACCTGTAAATAAACAATACAATAAGGATTTTTTAATTATTACTAAGCACTTAATGCAACATGCATTAAAAATGTTTGTAAGTTAAATTACTTCATATTTAGCGGTCATTTTAACTGCAACCCAATTTTCGGTTTTAGAATCTTAAGTAGCTTAAAAACGGAATAAAAGGTACAATTAAAATAAAAATTTCAGATTTTTCTGTTCAACCAAGTTGACCACTCCTTAAATGCTTTCTAGCATTCCATTTCTACCACTCTTTTTAACACAATATAATTTTTACATTTTTTTATTAATAGATTTTTCAAATTCGTTTAGTATATTTGTTGAATTTCTTTTGGGTTTTTTGGTTTTAAAAAGTAACCAAAAAGTAGTTTTTGGTTTTTAAAATGTATGACGCTTAAATTAGAAAATACGCGTAGGTTTGATGTATTTTCTACGATACGTTTAAAAAGGAAGTTTTAGAAAAATTTATTGGATTCCATAAAATACGCGTTTTGTATTGTTTTAGCGAATACAAAATCTTGGACTCAAAATCCCTCTAAATCTCTTCTCAGAACTGTTCAAAGTGTTTTGAAAGACTCGCAAGGCTATGGTTTTAAGTGTTTTTAGCAAATCACCTCAATCATTCCAATTCAATTCATTTCTGTTCAGCACCGTACAGTAAGGCATATCTTCTTTGATTCCGGAAGCAACTTGCTACCCTCTACAGGGTGTGCAGTAAAAGCCGTCGCATCGTCATCAACCGAGTGCACCCAATCATGTACAATCTTCTTAAAAAGCTCTTGCAAATGTATTAATTACGATGGAATGATCGATGGGAGGCGGAACGAACCTGTCGCCGAGGAATCGTGCAACACTGTCTCATTGCGGTGGTTCTTTCATCGTGTGAATGCAGCCATTTGCAGAAAATACCTCACACAAATCAGGTTATCGTTTAATTGGTGATAACTTTAGAAATAATGGATTCTTAAAGCATCGCATCGTGTCGAACCGTCCCTGTCCATGGCGCCTCGCTCCTTGAGCTACTCGCCCCACTCCCGTTGGGTTTGCTTCACGCTCCGCTTAAGCCGGGCTCTGCTCTATCCATTAAATCATAATTATCCTTCGTACTTAATTGTAGAATAACTGCGGCGCTCTGCTGGGCCCAAAGCTATTGCGCCCCGGTATTCGGTCCGGTTTCCGGTTCCGCACCCTGTTCCCGGGTCCGACGCAGACCCGAGACCTAATGGGACACGTGGGGGTAGCGTGAACCGGACCCGGTATCCTTCTGCAATGCTGACGAGTCGAGTGCCAATAGATGGATCCGCATCCAGCCGGAGACAGACCTGGAGCTGCTGGGACGGGTGTGGCAAATATTCAGTGTGTTTGTGTGTGGCCCTGTGTGCGCTCCACTCCACATCTCGCAACGAGGTTCGAATCGCCGGCAGGTTCGAGTGCCGCATAAGCACTCTTTTGGGACAGATCCATCCGATCCGTACGACAGCCGGCGAAACTCGCCTCGGACCCATTCTGTGGCGCACCTTTCAGGAGTTGCTGCAAAATCCAAACGGATCCAGGACGACCCGACGGAACGAGGGAGGGAATAACTGAGCTGAAGTATGCTACAAATCCACCCCCATCACCGAGCTCAACCTATCGTCGCTGCCTATCCGAAGCACCTAAAGTCTCGATGGTCAGTCTCCGTAGAGCCATCGTTAAAAAGGGACGTCCCTCCGCCGGATCGTCGATGAAACTAGGTCCCGGTACCAAACCGACCGGAACCGGATGGCCGGATGCGGGAAAGTTTAAAATAATATTTAATTCAAATATAATTTATTTCTTTGCCCGCACACGTACCGGACCACGGACGGGGCCATATAGCGTCCAGCCAACCTTCGACAAGACGGACGACGTTTGCCCAACTCTCGTCCGATAGCACCAACATTAGCCAACACAAACACACACACACCCACTCACACAGGCACCATCCACGGGGGACACATCCGGGGAATATCGTTGACCACGTCCTCGGTTGAGAACGGTACACACGTGGCACGATTTGTCGCTGGTTGGGAAATTGTAAGCAAACGGTGGGATATCTCCCCAACTCAGCCGTGTCTTGGCCTTGGATGAATGGAGATATGTGACGATTCGTCGGTGTGTGCCTTCCATTAGTGCAAATTGATAACTGCGGTGATGGAATGGAAAATGTGTAAGTTTGTATACAATTTGAAAATCGTTTCAAAATGGGTAACACTTGCAAGGTCATACAAATTTGTTTCGTCTTATACAAATCCACAAAAGGAAGTAATGTAAATAATGTTCAAGCAAACACCAAAACTGTACAGATGGGTTATATTTTACATACTTGAGCTTTAATAACTACAAAACAGTTAGCTTTTCTTAAATAAAAGGCTTGAGTAATACTGATAACGACTTATTAACTTTAAAAATGAATTACACTATTAATTCGACATTTGAATTAGGGAAAGCCTAGAAAAATAAGATGTTGAATGAAATATTTGTTTTTTTCGATGTTTAATTTTCTTCAGTTTATTAAAATTTTCAATCGGTTAATAAACTTCGTTCTTAGGGTGGTGTCAGTGCTCGTCCGTCCGTCCGTCCGCTCGTCGAAAATGTATGGGATTTGACAGATGGGGTTTGTCGTACGATAAAATCAAAATCGTTTGATTTTATCGCACGATCGTACCCGATGTAATCTGTCATCAAAACTGGATTTAATAAATTTGGAATTGAAATTTTCATCTTTAAAAAATAACAAAATTCATGCAACTTTCTTATAATTGAAGTAGTTACAGAAATACTTGCAAATCTGACATGCGATAAAATATCGTACGACAAAACACTGACACCAGCCTTAAATGCCAACGTAAAAAAAACATTATCATAAAGGCCGGAGTCAAGTTGCAAGGAAAGTTACAAGTGCAAAACCAGTCAATGTAAATATTTCTAAAGGAATATTACATGCAATATTTCATTTCATTTCGGAAACAGGAAGTATAAAGCGTTGAAATTGTATACAACAGTAGATTTTCTTAAAATGTTCAAAACTGATTAATAAAACGCTCAGTTTGGTCCGCATTTTCCGATTTTTACCGCGTATAACGATTATTAATCGGATGTAAGAGAAGTGTTTGTACTTAAAAATGTTGTGTATAGTGTTCCGTTAGAAAGTGGATAATATATAAAAATTTTATGTTCGAGCTTGCAAACTTATTATTTATTATTTGCAGATCATTTTGGAACACAATTGGCAGTGATGATTATTGCATGATGCAATATGAAAATTTAATGTCAGCTGAAAAAATACACCGTTGAATTCCTGCCTAAACGTCATAGTTTTCTCTAATGATACCTACATTTTATCAAATTAAAATAGATTGAAAAAAAGCATAATTAATCATTAAATTATTCAACATCAATGCACATTCAATATCGGGTTTGTTTTTTGTTTAATGACTCAGTACATACGAATGAATGAATATGAACCAGTGGTGGATGCATAAATCCAGTGTGTGCTACTATTCTACTCAAGATGCCATTTGCGATCGATTTCATACTTAACTTCGACCACCGAAGGGGTTAATGCACGTCAACTAACTCATTAATTTTTCATCCCTTCTCGGTCCCATCTCAAACCGAGGTTGATTTAATTGCAATCAATTAAAGCGAAACACCATTCTCCACTCCCGTCGCTGCTTACAAGCTGGTTCTTGTGAATTAAAAATATTACCGCCTTCAGCGTTTGCAATGTTGGAGTCTTTTCTTAATTACATTTTTTCTTTCAATTTTCATCTACCATCTGACGTCTATCCTTTGATTTGGAATGTGTTTAAAGCTGGGTTCCGTCTCGTTACGGGTGGCCTGACATCTGTCCTTTCGAAGCAGCAAACTCCCGGCAACCGAGCGGGCCTGCATCACTCATTGATGATCCGTTTCAAATTCCACTCGATTCCATCCGTCACCCAAGCTCACCCAGCTTTTCCCAGACTCAGGCTTGAAGAAAAAGATGCTCTGGTTGGAGAGAACCCATCAACGACACAGTCCGCGCCAGAAAGGCAGCTTTCCATCACCAGCGCCGTGGTGTGAAAAGCGAAACGAAAAATCCGGGCTCGCTAATGCCGACTTCCGCGCACATCGCGTCTTACGAGGGGATTACATTAAAAAATAATTAGAAGATTTGCCGGGTGGGGACAATTTTTACGCCTCGCCAAACTGTGATTGGGGGCATTTTAGAATCCACCCGGCTGCCATCCCTTTCCGTCTCGGGCAGTTTATTCAATATCGTTTTCATTTCTTTTCTTGTTTTCCCTTCAGCCGAGTGTCCGCCGCCTTCTGCCAATGGCCTTTCCACCGCTTAAGCTTGTGCTGAGAGATGTTGTTTGAAAGCGGCGAAACAAAAAGTAAAAACCATTGCGCCTCAAGTGCCGCTGGCACATTTCTTGGAAAGATTAATTTTGATTTCACTGTGCGCAGGAAAACGACCGCGGTTCCGTGGAGGCCACATTTGCGGGTCCTGTTAATTCGCTGGCGGTACTTTCCACCCCGAAACCAAACCAAACCAACGTATCCACTTGCACGGTGTGGTGATGGAAGTCCGCGACGGAGATGTGGCCGAAAGCAAAGCTCCCCGGTTCCGGCGGACCAAATTGTCGATCCATGCGGAACTTCGCGAAGCGAGATGATGAATTCGCCCCGGAAGCGAACGGGACGTGGCCGCAGAAGAAGTCCGGAGTTAATGGGTCGAAATAATGTAAACAGGATTGTTTTGACTTGCGCGGAAAGCACGCGAGTGCGGGTGGAAAAGTTTACGTGCACTTTGTGGGGGGAAAAAAATGAGCGGATAAAAAATTAGATTTTCTGCAGAGTGTATGGGATGAAACTGTTGGTGCGGTTTGTTTCTTGCTGGTCTAGCAGACGACCTTGCAGCTATGTGAATTGATTTTTTGTCGCACGATAAGGAGGTTATGCAACTTACAATTAAGAAGGTTATGCGGTTTCAGACCTACTGGTTTAAATTGTATTTTCAAGAAGATCAGGGAAGATCATTCCACAAAATGTACGGAAAAAACCAGAAAC
The DNA here is from genome assembly GCA_000441895.2 of Anopheles sinensis. Taxonomy (NCBI): domain Eukaryota; kingdom Metazoa; phylum Arthropoda; class Insecta; order Diptera; family Culicidae; genus Anopheles; species Anopheles sinensis. Next base: position 118,198 of record KE524775.1, on the reverse strand, counting down.
CAAAAACTGTGATTCCAAATAAATTCTACAATTATCTTCAAAAGCTGTTTAATTTAGAGTTTTCCATCAAGTGTTTGATAAAGCTCAAATTAATCAAGAGTTTTTGGCCTTGTTGATTATAACTAAAAAAACTCGTTTGTTTTACTTCTGCTTTCAAACGAAAGACTTTCAACTATTTATTTTAAATCTAAAGTTCCATTATTTAAAGATCACTTTTTCCAGTGCAGTTTATCTCTCATGCAATTCATATTTTTCTGAAAATTTTTTTCATCTTGTTTATTTGAATTTATACCATTCTGTAAAATACTAAACGCGACAAATAAGTCGTTTATCTGATTTCATTTTGAATGTTTGGATTTGGAACTTATACGATTTCTACTGCTTAGAACAGGTTGTTCCTAGTGGGTTTTCATGATTTTGAATTCTTTTAGAAGTATGACATTGCTAACAACAATGAAAAGAGAACTGAATGAGAATGTGTTACTAAGTTCTATCTAAAATGTTTACAAAAACCAATGAATTGCTGAGTTTATAAAGAATGTTACTGATATTGTTTCTCCTAAACAAATAAATATGAGATATAAAATGATGATAATTACGCAATTTTTGTTGCAAACTAAATGTGGAAAGTTGTCTTTTTTGCCAATTTGGCAATTTATTTACCGATAAAAAGCACAATCCATTACTTGTGAGAAACGCAATACAGGACAGATATTTGTGATGCTATTTATCGTACCGTGTTTATTTTTTGGAATCCATGACCATACTATCATTTTTCGTTTTTCACGGTCAAGCAGAGCATCGTCAAGATGTTATCGCTAACGGGAAGTGTCCTTTTCATTACGATAAGTTCGGGCAGTCCAAACACTATCGCGCCATTCGTCTTCATTTGTGAAACCTTTCGTCAAACAGTTTAACACAACCCCGCGGGAAATGGCACTCACCTCCCCTTAATTTCCACCCGTCTCACACTACTTCCACCATTTATTATACCCCTCTGGTCACCAAACACCTAAACCCCATTCCTCTACTTTCTGCACTTCTCTTTGCTTCGTCTTTCCCATCCACAAGCCAACGCAGTGAGCAGCTACGCTCACGGTCTTCTCCTCCATTCCGTATTCTATCTCCTAATTTAAACAAAGTAGTTGACATTAAAGGTGTATCGAAAGACAAGTTTTTGACATTTGTATACTTGTCCACGTTGTTTAACCATGAAAACATGTTGTCTATTAAGTTTTTCTCCCGAAAAAAATGAATTATTTAGATGCGGAACAATTCAAAATACTTCCTAAATATTTGATGCATTGATTTAGACTATAAGTTTGGCTGTTAATAGCCAATTATCTGCTTTGCACAAATGGTAGTGACATTTCTCTTAAATATAACATTTATGACCCAACCTCGAGTTCAACAACCTTGGTATAATCTGTCAAGTAGCCATGGCTGTGTTTTGATGCCGGCTACATGATGATGGACAATGGTGTGCCGTAAAAGTGCAAAAATATATATGTTTTTTCGATATTATGGTGAGAAATAACCATTAAACAGAGCCTGGTAAGTAGGATTCCTCAATTAAGTAAGCGTTGCACAACTCCATTTCAGATAAGCAACGAATTACCTCCAGCAGTACCGTAAGGTCCAGCATTCAGGGTAAGTGTAGTGAATAGTCATGTTTATAATATCAGTGTCTAACATGATCCTGGTCTTTTCATTTTCTTTTCAGGGTATAGAGCAGGAGAAGTATTGTGAGAAAATAAAGTGAAAAGGTGTAAACATTAAAATAAAAATGTGTCGGGGCTTAATTTTTGTTGATGACATTTCAGCTCCGGGCATTGGATGACCCGGGAAGGGAGTAGGGTTGGGTGGGTATGGAAGGGGAAGGGGGAAGCTTGAAATAGGGGAAAAAACCACTCAAAAGTCACTCAACAACGCACACAAGCAAACAAAAATCCCTTAATAAAAATACGTATATTAAGGGTCTATTGAGGGGCTTATTAAGGGAATTTTTTCCCACAGGGAAGCCCCATTACGGTCGCTGTTGTCCACCGATGTACAAATCAAACGATTGTCAGTTTTCCAGCCAAGAGTCGACCATCTTGGTTCGGGGTAGCGCGTAGTTCGCAGCATAATACCGACATTAATCACCGGAGAGGACTGTCGGAACGAAACGCTACCGAACCGGAATCCAGGACAAAGCAAAGCAAGCAAGCGGGAGAAAAAGCGAAACAATGCTGGTATGACAAAAACACTATCGAGTGGCGTCAGAGAAAAAAAAGCCGCCCGGAACATACTTTGCCATAATTGACTCGGACAGGCAGAAGCGAACCCGGCCACACTTAAGACGATTAAGAGCCACGAGGTAGGATCCCCGGGGCCTGGGGATCATATCCTTTGTCTTCATTTTTCAAGATCAACGAAGTAATTTATCTTAATTAATACCGCATTACAATTCAAGATTTGTCGCCCCGGCTCTCGATGGCGTCCACCCTGCTGGGCATTGGAGTGAGTATCGGAACGGTTGTGTCCCGTTTCGGGTGATAACACTGGTCAACCGTTTGTGTGTGTGTGTCGGTGCGCCCCCTCTCAAGCCAAATGTCCCCACCAAGTGTGCCAATTTTTCTTCCGCCGCAGCATTTTCATCGGGTATTAAAGATACATTAATAGCCGAGTTGCCGTCCTCCTCTCTGATTCGCCAAAGCCCGTCCAAACCCTCGTCCAGGTCGGTCTTTGTGGTCTTCTTCTTGTCGCTCGCCCGGAAGGGCTTTACTAGCACTGTGAAGGTTACGCTATTAGGCGCCATTCTAGTGAGTGGCGACCGGAGAGAAAAGCGGCCCACTTTCTTACGGAACTTCATCAGCGAACCTGCCCGAAGCACTTTACCCCTACATTGCCCTAACGATGGAGTTATTGATGGCTCCTTACGGCAGTAACGTGTAGCTCCTCCCGGTGGCCTCCGCAGGGCTCATTAGCCCACTCCGCTCCGCCCTCTCACCCCACCGCTTCCGACTCTCGTGGGTTTGTGGGTTAAGTTCTACGGCGTACTGGATTCTGTCGCGTGCTCAGAATATATAAATTATCAATTTCAACCGCCCACCACCGACGGGTTGACCTGGATGGGTGGGAGGAACGATGGTGGGGTTGGGAGGCCTCAACCGTCCCAAGCAAAACTCGACCGTTCCGATACAGAAATTCACTCAATTAGCTGATTTGGTGAGTCGCCGGTCGTTCCGAGAACGTTCCGAGAACCGCTGAAAACACTTTGCACGTTCAATGGAACTTTTGCTAAGGGCAGAAGCTCCTGCTGCTCCCCCCCTCAGTGGTACGTTTCGGTGAATTAATCGGCACAGAATAAAATACCTTCAAACGGTATCGGCATTTGGGAGCGTTTTGAGGCGGGGATCCACAAAAGGGACGGCAACGGTAGCTACGAGAATCAATTTTGGAAGTGCCTCCTTGCTGAGCGCCTCCCAAAACAGTCGATCAGTTTTGCAGGAAAAAGGACGATTGAAAAGTACGTGCAATTGCATATCTTTAGGCGCGCCCCGAAAGCCACATCGATTTGTGGTTTGCCTCCATTTTGTGAGGAAAATACCGACTCTACTAGCGATTCTTGTATAAATAACCTTAAAGTAAAGGTAATATAAAACATCTGTCCCAAAATTTTCCCTTCGGTCGTAACGCAACACCCAATTAGTGACCGCCACCAGCTGGACAATGAGTTAGCATCGATCCGGAGCGAAAGTAGAAAATTAGACCGAACAATTTCCCACCGTTAGGGGAACCGTGATGACAGGAGGGAAAACAAAGAACGCAAACAAACAGAGAGAAACCGAGAAGGCCGGGCCAAGCTTTCCCGGGTCGGTCTCGGAACGAATAACAATTTCCGGCTTCGATTTTTCGCCACTCATGGCTTTTAGTTGCTCGGTGGTTTGGTGCGGGGTGGGCAGGGGAGTCGCTTGACCAGGTCGTACGAGGTTCGGTCGAGCTCATATTTTCACAGCCCACCCAAAAACGGACACCCCAGGCGTCCACCATTGTTTGAATAAACATTACGTTGCCTTTTCCTTTTCTAGGGGCTAGTTTTTCTCGTCCTTTCCCCCAGCGAAGGAGCTTGGAAATGCTCTGTCTACGGTCCCGAGGGGCAAGCAAGGCGCGCGGGAAGCGTACGGATTTATTCAAATGCGCCTTGATTGATTTCGCATTAACATTATTCTCATGGCGTGTTTTCATGGTCGGCTCAAAACCCTCACGTACCCAAGATGGACGCCTGCGAGTCTCCCCGAGTGATGGGGGATGACGAAGCGGATTGCTACGCGTTTTTCCACCCAACAGGGATTACGACCACCCTCACACCTTCCCCCCTCTTAGAGGGAGGCGAAACGAATGTTCCATGGGCGACACTGCTATAAATGATGCATCAAACTCCGGCCCTCCTCCGACTCCGAGGCGTCGGTCAACGAAGTCAACAACTGTCAAATCATTCTCAACCGCCAGGGCACCAATCGTCCGTCCAAATCTGTCCACCATCCCAATGGGGGCGGTGTTCGTGGAAAGCTGTTGAAAAATACATTTCACTCGTTCTCACCTGGCGGGACGTGTTGCTTTTACAAGCATCGTCTTCTTCGGACACGTTGGCAAAACTTGTTTATCATGAAACAGTCACCTGGCGGGGGTAAGGATTTTTCTGCGTCACAGCACTTTTCCCCTGCGAAGAAAAACAGTTTCACGTCGTAACCTAAAAAGCCTCCCTCGGAAAATGGGGCTATCCGAGCGCTGATGGTGGAAAACGCCACAGGAGATGGACGCAAAAGCAGTCAATGTCCCAAAACCGAAGCGCAAAAAAAAAACATGCTAATGAACCATCCCACTACTCTTCACCACCAATCCGCCCCCCTTTTTCGAACATACCGCAACGTAAAACATTTTTCCGACGGTCGATTGTTTGACCAGCGACCGACGTGCCACGATGCCATTTGCGAGCGCAATTTATATTTGACATGCGAATAAACAGAAATGTCTTTGGAAGTTTTCCAACACAATCCTGCCCCAGCGGCATCCGATTCGTGTGAGTGTGTGTTGTTTTTTTTGCAACTGAGTGTAGAAATTTTCCTCGCCTTGAGTTTCTTTGGACCGCTCACTTTCACTTTTCCCTCATCCAGACCCTGCTTTATGATGGCGCAAATTGCTAATAACACCCGGGAAAAACTTCCTGCCTGCTTACGGTCGGCGTGCAATCCGCAAATGGGTCCGGGTTGCGGGAGTGATAAGTGTTCTGTATGTGTCACGCACGCCAAACGCCGGGCAGCGAATTCTGCTGGAGAAAGTTTCCTGTCGGATGCCACGACTCCGTGCAATCGGAAAAGGGTGGCATGGGAAAATCAGTGTGTGTGTGTGTGTGTGTAAGTGAGCATGTATACCAACACAGTGAGTTTGGTTGATTACATATTCGTCTGCCTTCCGCCGGACGGCTTCGACGGTCTCAAAGCGCGCAGAGTAAATCTACTTGCGGGAAGGGGTTAAGCTTCTGAGAAGGATGCCAGATGCCTTTCGCCAGCCGCAAGATAAACGTAAACACACCATCATTTCTTATTACACAACGGAATTGAATAATCAAAAGTTTGCCGGTAATTCGACGTTTCACTGTGCGCGATGTGTGTTTAATGTCTAAGACTTTGTTTGAATAAACCGAGGTGATGCATTACAAAAGGGGTATGCGAGTTAAAAGCATTTTAACCCTCGACAGCGGCGACATCACTGTACGTAACCAAGCGACTGGCTAAATGAACATTTGGTTAAAAATTTGACTATTTTTAGCATTCATACGTCAATAATTTAGATTAAAATATCATACTTTGATGTCTCGTTTAATGGTTTTTAAGAAATTTGTAAGTAAAGATCCTAATAGTAGGGTAACTGTACCAATAGTGGCACACTTAGTTATGTTACTAACAATATGATGCAATTTATATGTGTCTAGAACAGCTTATTTTACATTTTTCTACCAATTATGATCGAAACACCACTACTCTTTTAAAAAACATCAATTTTCACCGTTTATTATGGAAAATACACGAAAAAAGCGTTAATTTCTACCTAGTCGGTTGTTCTTTCAATAATGGTATGGTTCCTACTGTGGTGATATAATGTACCTATAGTGGTGGTAGTACTTGGGAAGATTTGAAAAAAACTGAATATATTTTTACACATATTTCATATGCCAGAATGGCCAAATTACTCATAGACCAACGCTTTTTGTGGTAAATATAGTTTAAAGCCTTAAGGAAACCATGGCACTCCTGATAAATTCTTAAGGAATACACCATATGAGTACAACCTGTTTGGAAAATTAGAATTTTGGAGCCTTAATATATTACAAAGTGGCAAGGGTTGGGGTTTGTGACAGCCAAGCGGTAGCGCCGGTTTGAAAATCGTCCCATGATCTCGACGGCGTGTGTTCGAATCCCAACCCGAGACCGGACTATCCCCTGTACGAGAGGACTGACTATCATAGTACGCATAAGGTTAAAGTTTCGTGAGCCCTTATTGGGCAAGCATGACCTTAAACGTTCGTTACGCCACGAAGAGGAAGAAGAAGAAGAAGAAGAAGAAGAAGAAGAAGAAGTGGCAAGGTTTATCTATTGAATACTCCGTAAAACAGCAAAGAACATTTCATGGAAGGACAAATAACGCTATTGTATTTATTTATATTTTGAATATTTTGTAAAAAGAAAATATTAACCAACGGTGATCAAACAGTAAATTTATTAGCAATTTCAAGATTAAAAATCATTTTATTGACATCGTGGGCAACTTGAATATAAAGAGATAAGTATGAGATAAGCTGTCCAGCTTTGAAATGTAACTAAAAATGTAAAAACTGTGGATATAGAAAAAAATTCGAAAAAACTTTAGCATATTTGAAAACCCTCATTATTTATTAGACAAATGTGTTCGATAACAAAAATACAAGAGACAAAAGAACTATAAAAATAACAAGTTTAAGCTTAGTGTTGATAGTCTAGTAAATAATAAAATGATCTCTTGGACATCCATTAGATTTTTACTAAACTTAATTAACGATTCACTCAGAATATGTTTTCATTTAAATAATAATTTAATAATTGTACAATCACAACAAATGAAATACCGCGGATAACTTTGTGATTGGAGTAGAAAATTTCTCATTCTGTTTTGAAAAAAAATCTTTATAGCTGAAAGCACCGCGATGGGTTTGATTGAAAGATCAAGAAGCACCCAATGCAGTCCGCTTGATTTATTTGCGGAAGACTAAAGGGTAGGCATAGAGAAACAAAAGGAGCAGAACCCGGCCATTACTTACCCTTTGGCATCACGATTTCTCTCAATCAAAACATCCCCGGTTCAAAGTTTCCACCGCAAAGCCATGCTCTGTCTCGTCCTAGGAGGAAGGGTGAAAAACCCGCATCAAGCAACTCGATGAAATTGCAACTTTCGTGCAAGTTTGATCAGTTGTTTTGCCACCCCGATGCATGGCAATGTCGCATCGATAAAGGAATCTCAAGTGGGTGAAACCGGAACCTCCACCCGCTCCGTCTCCCGGCGGGCTGCTCTCTGACTTTAATCGTTTGTTTTTCCTGTACACCGGACCCAATTTAACGATAACGATCCGACACGCTCAATTAAGCAAGCACAATAAAATGCTCCAGCCGAAAACACCATCCATCTTTCCTTCGCTCAGTGTTTTTTCCCCCTTCCCATCGGCCCCCTTTTTAGCCCGGAGCTGGTGAGCAAATAATTTTCAAATCGAAAGTCCTTCCGCTTCCCTGGCAAGGGCGAACCGAAAGCGATACCATAAGTGGGGAGGGAAAAACCTCAATCTCAACATGATTTCCGTATTTCATTCGCTCCGTCCGCTCCGCCGCTTATCGTCTTCCGATCAACCAAGACTCACCAAATAAAAAAAATGGAATAACCGACCGTTCGATTATTCGGTTTCTGCAACGGTTTGGGATAGAAAATCTCTGCTTTCTTCCCATTTCGCATCATGCAAATCCCGTCCGCCAGCTTACATCCTCTTCTCGACACTTTTGTTCGCATAAAAGTTGTTGCCAAAGTCGCCAGTCGCGCAGGTGACCGAAAGGACCGGAATCGCATTCGCAGGCTTGCGATCAAAGGTCCCCGGACAGCTGGCGTAAAAATGTCGACCTGGCTCGCCGGGAAGACCGTCGGGCCGGGGCCGGTTAACCTTTACTTTCCCGGTCTCTTCCAGGACAGTGAGCACAATGGTGGGTAGAAATACGAAAAGGAAAATACGAAAAAAAAACACGTTGGCGAAGGAAAACCTAGCGAAACACAAGGGGAACCGTTTCGAGTGAAAGCACCCCAAAAGGATCGACCGAATTGTGTCGGTTTGGTTAGGTTTGTTTTCTATCCGTCGCATAGAAAATTTCCCTCCACCCCCAACGACTATTCACTTGAAACTGTTTCCCCGGAAGTTTCCCCCGAGAAATTCCTTCGGAATGCTGAATTATCCAATGTGTTTGTGTGTGTGTCTGTGTAGCTCTGCGGGTAGCGTTGTGGTACGGTTTTCCCTCGTAATTCCCCCGAGGGCGACACCGGACCGAGCATCCTGTGTGCATAAGTGAGCGAAGCTCTTCTTTTCCGAGAAAAACCATCGGTGTCGGATCTGGTTTTGCGATTGCGTCACTGCGTCGTTTGAAGTTGAATAAACCTCGGTCAACGGTGAAGTGATTCGGAAGGTACAAGAAGGTCGAACAAGGAATGATAAACAAATACTCGATGTTCGCGACGAGCGGAACGTCGATGGTGTTGCACAAGTGGACACTTTTGAGTATCGACTACGAGGAAATAACGAACCCACATCCGGGCCACACTTGTGATAATCTGTAAAGAAAAGGGGTTTCCCTGCTGTGTCTGTTGTTTTTGAAGAGCTAATCGACATTCGGTGCTGGATTCCAATGCAAGGTGTTAGCACATTCCAAAGGCAGATGAATTACAACTATTGGAATTTATACCAAGAATTACTTTACTGTTCTGTTTTACATCCCGATATAAACAGGAAGGCTTGAACAGTTTCGTTACAGCGCCAAAGAGTTGTTTTGACAATCGACGGTGTTCAAGAGAGCTAAAACAGCGAGACACAGTAAACAGTACACTTTAGGAAAAACACTGTTTATGTTACATAATTTTCTTGACAATGAACTTTGAAAAAAACAATAACAAACAAATGACTCAATAACAGAAGCTCAAACACTCCTTTTGAGATTCACATTGAAGGAAAGCGAACACTTTCCACTTTTCTATAAGAACCTCGCCTTCCCCTTCGACTTGCGCGGTGTTTAGTTTCAACGGTTCGATCTGGCGTTCGAGGGCTAAGAAGAGGAAACGGAAATTTTAGAGCCAAAACATAAAAAATAAAAATTCAAATGAATGTAAAACTGCAAACAGTGATCCACGAGGACGCTTTCTTATGACACGACCAACCCCGGGTAAACATTTTGCCCGAGAGTGGAAACCCCTCGAACGGAGGACCCGGAAACCAAGCCGAACGGTGTTGGGCCAGCGAGTGGAGAAGAAACGAAAAGATAAGTTAAAAGGAGAATCAATTTGCTGTTATCATAATTTTCAATATTTTCTGCCATCCAGGGCACCGCAGGCACTTGGCAAGGATTTAGTTCGTGGAAAAGGCTGCCCGGGACAAAGTCGCGCCAGGGAGAGCTGCCGAGAGTGGGGCGACCGGAGGGCTGGTGCGAAGGGAACAGGCAGGCAGGCTAAAACTACGCATCCACCGAACGCCGAAGGCAAAGGACCCCGAACCGTGTGCCAAGTTTTGTGATAATGTTTATTTACCTTCCACTTCGGTTCGCCGTCGGGTTTTCGGGCAGCGTGAAGACGTAGGCAAATGTTTTTCCTGCACCGCGAACACCGTGCCCGGCGCCAAATGCGCAGAGAGAATAAATTATTGGATTTCAAACTTTAAGTACCGCCGGATTTTCGAGCCCGCCATATTCGCTGGATGCCATTTATTTTTCATTCCAACGCGCTCGAGTGTCCAAAAGGGGGGGGGGCGGAACGCCGGGGGAAGCAGGGGAATGTTTTCACGATCGCGCCTGTCACATTCCGCAGCTGGCAAGGCTTTAAGAAAGGCTGGAGCGCCAGGACGAGCCGGGTTTCGTGATGAAGGATCCGGCTACAAACAGCCTCGTTTCAGCGCGGAACCGAAATAATGTGACAAATTTCATAACGGGGATTAAAAGACGCCACCGCGAAAATGGGGTTTTTCGTTAACGACTCATTTACATGCCACGCACCAGCGGCGGTAACATTTGTCTACATTAATCATAGATTTTCAGTAAGGAAAATGTGTCTCAAAAATAAACTAATGAATATAAAATTGAATAAAGATTGAAGCTAAACTATTACATTATGCGAAATTTCAGTTTTCTGGGAAACAAAAGAATAACATTAAAACAGTCAAATGTTAAAAGTTTTGCAGTATTTTGGCGTTCAAATCGAAAAAAGGCAGACACATTTCTGATAACGTAATATTTATAAGACTCACCGAGAACTGTAAGACCTCATCCAATCCTATCGAATACTCGGTGGAACTGATAAAAATGTTTCCTTTCAAAATTCCAATCCCAAAGCATCACCCAAAGTTTAAATCCTTTACGCTCGCTTCAGCCCTACAAATGCCAAATAGCGAAGCTTTGGCATTGATTGGCACTTTCACCTCCGGTGATGAAGTCAGTCTATAAATTGAATTGAAATTTAAATGAAAGCCTTGCCCCACCTTGAATCCGCATCGTTCGATTCGCCACCGCCGAGTGGCATGAATGGACGGGCTGGGAAAATTATACGAGCATTCTTTCGTGCCCGGTCGCGCGAAAACAACACCCCGGCCCGGACCCGTTTTCCGATTCGTTTTTCGACTCTGATTTGATTTTATTTATTTCTGCGTTTTGTTTACTTTTCCAATATAATCACTTCCCATTAATAATTATTTTGGATTATTTTTTCCCTTCATTCACACCGGAAACACGTCCGCACCGACCCGCGCACCGGGGAAAATCGATTTTCTTTGCCAACCCCCCCACACTGATTCCAGCGCAGCAGGTGTGTCATGGTGCGGTAGGGACGACTAGTTGCGACGAGGGGGGCAAGGTAACGCTGTGTGGGCTTTTCCGGGTCGGAATTCCCAAACGATTGCGGCAGTTGGGCTCGGAAGCAAACAAAAGTGAGTGTTGCGAGAAAAAAGGAAACGCAACGAGAGAAGAAAAAAAACAGCTACACATTTGGAGGGAATGCCGGAAAATTTCGCGCACCAGCGACTAAAGCTCGGAAGGACTCGTTTCATCCTTTCGTCGGGTTTTGGGTGCCCAGGGTTTCGGTGTACCTTTTCCACACTCCACCTAACAGCTGCGTCCCACCTGCTTTCGCTCCGAGATGGATTCATTTATGCCACTTTTTTAAGGCGTTTTCATTTTGTTTCACTTTTCCTTTTATTTTACCGCTTCCTAAGCGGATGCTTCTTTTGGGGGTCTTTTTTCTGTTTATTGCCACATGCTTCCAATATGTACCTCAAACGACATCTGATGATCATTTGATGGTTTAGGAAAACAAATCAAAAACATCACAGGGTACATCAGAAAAATTTTGTAAATGAATGTCTATCCAGGATAAAGTGAAAACTTAAAGGCATAATTCTATGCTGCTACACTGTTTTCCTGATAAAAAAAATGCACAACTTATGGCATTCAAACAAACATTATTAAGTGAAATAAACATTTTATTTACAAAGTATACCACAATTCAAAAGTCTTGCAAATGACGAAAGCTATCAAGCAACGAACTCAAACTTATACACATCCTTATGATGAAACGATGAAACGATAAGTTAATAAATTGACGCAGTATGTCCACCAGTGCAGCAAAAATGTATGTAGCAAATTAAAATATTTTTCTAAATTTTTTTGTTCTTATAACTGTTACACACAAAAAATACAACAAGACCAAATTCATGATAAATACTTTAAAAAGCATACTGCACTGAAAAGTTGAAAATTGCGGAATAAAATAATTCCGGAAATGGAAAAGGCAGGATGAAAGTGAGCAGCTTTTGCATGTCTGACTCCCTTCTTCTTCAAATGCCAGTTTTTGGGACAGCTTAACCTCTGCCACGGACGAGTTTTGCAAAAGACGGCAATCAAGCAAAAGATCAAAAATCCGATTAGCACCCGAGGTAGCTTCTCGCGGCGAAAAACGGGAAAACCCCCACCGATAAAAGATACGGAAAGATAAAACGGCAGCAACCAACAAACAACCGAAAAAGACCCCATTCTGTAATTGCACGACCTAAACAAACAGCTAACGGGTACGACACAAATCTCCTCCCACCCCTCTTTTGCTTGGGTTTTGGTAAAAACTCATCCGCCATGGTTCCAGCTGTCAATGGGAGTCGGAAAATGCCGTGCCACTGCACCGCCACCATATGCTGGCCGTTTCGGTTCCGCGGACCCTTCGCGCGGGCGGAAGTAACTACCGAGCCGAGCTTTAAACTTCTGACTTCACTTCCGCAAACATATGCCCCTCCCTTCCCTCGCCACGAACGCCCGGCACTTTTTCACCCGGTTGACGAATTGGATTGAATTGTGCAACCACCGTGCGCGACGAAAGCTCCGGGATAGGATGTGACGGGGGTTTTCCTTTCGCTTTATTTCTTTTTTGCCCGACCCCCTTTCGAAAGGATAAAGTCTCCACTTACAATTTTCACCTTTTGCCAGTCGCTTTCCTGATGAGGATGGAGGAAAAAGGGGGAAAGCCGAGCGAACAATCTCGACCACCAACTTTCACTTGGCGCGGTGGTGCTGCGTGTGGAAAATTCATCAAATGACCCAAAACTTGTTGATTAAACTCCGACACGAGAAAAGCATCAGGCGAGGGTGCGAACCGAACCGCAAAAATCACACTTCGGACAGAGATCACGAAACTAAGTGAAGCGAGAGCATTACCTCAGATTAGCGCGATTGATGTTGACGCCGGGACTTTGAAAAACCTGGCCGGCTGACGACGTCGAACTGGTTGTACCAGATTCCGAGCCTAAGAGGAAGGAAAAATCGGGCCAGCAAAAATGGCTTTCCGGGTAGGAGCAACACCAAGCACCAGAGGGAGAAAAAAAGATGTTTTCCCTTTTCCCGTTTTCCCAAACCGAAACACCCCCGGCGAGCGTCATGAAGGCTGACAGTTTGGAAAGTTTTGATGGAAAAGTTGATTTGCGCCACGACGCGGACGGATTACGTGGGGTGGCAAATTTCCCATTGTTTTGTGACAGTTGATTAATTTTCCACAATCGAGACGCAACGGCACGGAATGGCATTCGCTGCCGGAAAAGTGCCCGTGCTTGAGGTATATTTTCGGACGCCACCTTTTCCATTCACCGAACGAATTCCGCGAAGAAAAATGAAATTTGAACTGACTTTCGGGGAGCGTTTTCTATGGAGATGTAATTTTTTAAAGCACGTTACTGGCATTAACCTTCTTTTGCAGAAGGTATTTAAAACGATTTCGATCGATTTCTATATAAAACAGCAAAATCAAATTTAACCTTTCCAGAACATTTTTTCATGAATTAATTTTATTTGCTTCAACTAACCGCTTGCCACATTGCATTGCTATTTCAGGATGGTTTTCACTGGCTTCATAAGGATTTACAATTTGTTTAGTTTCACTTTCTCATTGTTACTTCAATAGATCGTATCTTTTTTCGCACAACAAAAACAATTGAACACCCATTCCGAACCTTAAAATATACTGCTAGATTATGATAACCTTTCACCGTTATGGAGCGTGCTTTTCTTCAGAGGTTTTTTTCAAAACCAAAACCCATTCGATCCACTTTCGGCACACAAAAGTCACCGTTCGCGAAGAGAAACACAAAAAATCTGCCCATGTTATCTATCGGCTGGGAAAAGAATCAACCTTTCCTGTCTTCAGCTGACGGAGCAAAAACGCCCATGCTCCGTTTTTCTTACCCTAGCCGGGAACTCTTTTGATCATGTGCTTGATTCTTTCCGTTTTCGGATTATTTTTCTCGCACAACACGAACAAAATGTCCTGTGTTTTCTTTCCAACTTTGTTCATTTTACTGTCGTATGCCGAGCCCCGGGGGAAATAAGGACAGTGTTAAAAAAAAAACAAGAAAACTCCCACACGTAGACCAAAATAAACCAACAGTTTGCAATGATGGTTGAAAGGGAAGATTCTAAATAAACATTCAGTAGATAACTTAGTGAACACTACTAACCTGAGTTGCATTGAGCCGTGGATAGAGTTTGCTCTTGCTTAAGAACTGTTTGCTGTGGAGGACGAGCCATACATTCACACACAGTACACACAAACACACCAGGAACAGGTGTACGAACACTTTAGGGGTAGTGTTTTACTTTCGTTCGGCCAAACTTGCTTCCACTCAGCAAGCAAAGCGTGTGTAATTATTTCGTTAGTTCCTGTTCTTTTTCTTGCTCGAACAACAACACACCGATTTTTTATATGGTTTCCGGCAAGCCAGGATAATTCTCGCCCACGGAGGAAATCGCTCCCGTGACGCATAGAAAGGCAGAACACGAAAAACAGAAAACAAGAAAAACAAACCAGCTTTCCGGGGAATTTGGGTGTACTTTACCGGAGCTTTTTGCATTAATTATGTTTCCGGTTCCATGCACAAAAAACATTTAAATTATGGAAAAACAGTAACAGTAATAGCGAAAGCACAGGAAAAAAAACCAACCAACCAACATTAAACTGCACCGGGCCAATAAGGGAACAGGAAACCTGGGTGAAGTGAAGCAACAAAACAGGAAATAAGAAGGGCATAAAAAATCTGGAAAAACTGCGCCAACTTTGCACACAAACGCATCCCCGAGGCGTCCTTTTTCGATCACATGCACATGCCGGGACTGGTTTCACTTGCTTTTCTTTCCTGGATCGGCAGTCGATGCCCATTTTCGTTTTCCTGCCGGCCACTCGGGGTTTTTCGAGGGAATGTTTTTAATTTTTTTTTTAATTTTAACGTTCAAAAGCAAACCTCTTTAGCACCTTAATTTTGCCGATTTTTCGTCGTTTTTAAAGTCGCATGACAAAGTTAAAAATATTGTGTTGCCGTCTTCAGAAGTAAGAAGGATGGAAAATTCAGCTATCACTTGACACGACAGCGTTCATTTCTTCTTGTGTGCCTCTTTGTGGTTCTCTTCAGTTGAGTCGCAATCCATTGATCAAGCCGCTGTACGAGCGTAATTTCCATTTAACATTGTTTGGTTGAGAGATTTTCGTATTTTCATTTCGTCATATATTTCGCCTACGCCCATTCGTGTTTCCCTTTGCCACGTAGGAGCAGGGTGTGGGGAAGAGAAATCATACTGCAGGGACATCTTCTCTTATTTCGGAAAAAAAACTAAGAAACAAGCATCACAACAAACTCCCGGCCTCTTTGAGCTGGCTTTTTGGTGACGAAATCCATTTCGTCCTTCAAGTTAATGTTAATCGCGAACGAGTGGTCGCAGATAAGCAAAGCAGGTGTCTGTTAGCGTTATAATCAGCCCCAAAGGCATCTTCAAGACGATGGTTTTCGTTTGAAGTGAAAAGAAATGTTTTCCCATTTTCCTTTTGCAATGTTGAGCATCGACAGCTTCACACCTCGGCAAAGGCGGGAGTCACCGGCAGGTGGCATAGGTTAACTTGTTTCCACTTGCGATCTGAACTGCTGAGGCGCAGGGTTAACGCCGGGTGCCGTTCCGGAGCCGTTCACACTTCTCTTCGTCACACGTTCTCCGGTACATTCTCTCGCTCTTTGCCGACTCCTCAACGGTACATGCAACGACGTCAGGCATACAGGCATCAGCGTGCTCTCACCTGGGCGATTTCGGCTGCGAGCAACGTGAGCTTATCGGCGTGAAGGAAAATTTGGAAATATCCTGGAACACACCCCTTGCTGTGCAGTGAATGCAAAAGGTTAAAGCTTGCCTATTTACTTTTCGTTGTTTTCCGTTTCGAGACGGAACTTTAAACCGCGTTCGCTATGCGTAGAGGGATCCAGTTGGAGGAGTAACTCCACAGGACACGCAACACACACACGCACACGCGCGCGCCTATACACTCACAAACACCGCGATGCGTGAATCTGGTGAAACGGTCGCGCGCACCCGGAAGTTAGAATACGTCTGACCTGGTTCCTGGTCGCACGATGACTGGTCGGCCTGAATCTCGCCGACACGGAGATTCGCTGCGGATGACGCGCTCGCTCGGTGGCTGCACCGGAGCGCGGGGGGGTGAATGGGTGGAGGTTAGTGCCAAAACATCAAACAAACCCTATGCCTTCAGCAAGAACGCGAGCAAGACAGGCGAGAGACAACACGTCCGAGAGAACGGTTAGGGAACACATTCCGGAAGAGAAACACCGACTCATCAGATGATCGTGGAGCAGAAGCGGTGAGCGAAAGGAGGTTCGGTTCTCGCAAGGACACCACACCGGGGGCCACCGGAACGCGGAACCACAACATAGCACAGCCATCCAGTCCATCCTGTCCGCATTTCCCGCGAACCCTTCTATCGAACCTGGGAAAAGGCAAGTGCGGGAAGATCATCGGGTGCTGCTGCATTGCCGGTATCTGGCACACTTCCGGTGGGCGAGCGAGAAAGAGAGCGAGAGAGCGAAAGAGTTTGTCCGGGTGGGGACGCAGAGGTGGGTTGGTTGCCGAAACGGAGTTCGCCATTCTCGGAGCGTGGCAGGACTTCCTGCTTCCTGGAGAGCGCAGGCGCGCTAGCCCAGTTGCACAGTTTTCCCCTGCTTGGTCGGTGGCCTCGAAATCGAAGCCCACACACCGTGTGGCATTCCTGTGAATTGCATCCTTCCGGGTCACGCACACAGCCACGTTGACCTCCTTACGCTTTAGTAGAGCGACGCGCTCACGCGGCACTCACGTCACGGCTCCTTGACAGCTGCAGTCCGAGATGCCGGCTCCCGAAGGACGACGCGTGCACCTGTACCATTGTTTTGAAAGTTTCGTCACAACTGACAGCTTCATTTGGCAGCTCCGGGTGCTCAGCCGGGTGATGTTTTGGTCAGAGTAGAACTCAGAATTCCAAGAAATCCTTTTTCGCTCTCCAATCTCTCGTTAGATGTTTGCCTTTAACGCTCTTGCTCTCGAAAGGACACTGCCCAAAGCTTGTAGCAGCGGGTTAAGTCCTTTTTCCGTCTCCGAACCTGCAGGGAATTTTTTTATCTGATTACTTCTGAATAGGAATGACAGCTAGAACCAGTTAACCTTGGAGTTTCACGCTAAATTTTCTGTTTACTTCTAATATTCTTCAAAACTTAATTCTACCAATAGTCATCTTAAATTTTGTAATTTCTTTCGTATTCATTTATTCACTTAGGGTTCAAATATTGTGTTTTACCTTATTTTACTTCGCACTATCATTCATTGCACCAGTTTTGAGTTACTTCATTATTAACAATTGTGACAGTATTTGAAGTCGATCAGTAATTATAATGTTAATTCTTTCATTTAATTTTTCAAACGGTTTTTGGCTAGTCTCATCATATCCTTTGTGATTTTAAGGTTTTACTTTCGGATGAATTCAAAAAGGTAGACAGTGTTGCTACTGAACTGTCTGGATTGATGGAAGTTGAAAATTATTATACTACAAAAGAAAGTTTTAAAATGAAATCCTTCATTTTTATACTCGAAACTAACATTTTTCAGGTGAAACAGGAGAATTAAACCCTGGATCAGTTCTAGAATTTTTTTTTGCGTGTTTCTTTGGAGATTATCAATGCACTGTCCTAAATATCGGTCAAGATCTCTTTTGAGAATTGATTCAAAAAGAGGGAAACTCTTAGAATCGTTTGAGGGTTATGAAAAACAATAGATGAACAATCAAATCTCTTACATATATCCAAATAGAGAAATAATATTCACCCTTCTTAAAACTTTAGCTATCCCGCTTCAGAGAAAATGTATTTTTAGATTTTGATATAACTTATAATTTATTTAAGAGGTAAAATTGATTAAAAACACTCAAAATTGTACAACAAACATTAAAAACCTGTTCAATAAGCTTGTTTAACAATTTTTGATGTTCTCGGACGAAAAAATGGAAGTAAAACATGTTAAGTTTGTCGTGAATTGTAGTTGTATGCAATAATATATACATATATGAGTTGTAAAAATGTTACGTAGTGCATGCTATTTGGGCAACTCATAGAACCTGTTACATGCCCATGCAATTTCTACAAAAACTGGCTTTACCTTCAACTGGCATCAAGCTTAATGCCAGCATTTTATTTTGTAAAAGAGAGAGCAGATAGAAGATAGACAAGTTTTAGGAGGACTATCAATACAAAACGTAGTTCAAACGAGTTGAGTTTAAAAAACTAAGGCACGTTATAAGGAAGCTCAAAACATTGATTGCGTAGCATTTTAACCCCTGCATAAGAGGATGGAATTTGTACTGCTTTGTCTCGGGAAGATTTTGTTCGTACGTTTTGTTTTACTTTCGTTGCGCGGCGTTGATTTCGAGCACACATGCTCCGAAAACACACTGATACTTATGAATACAATTAAACCAAATTTAAACCACAAATAACATATATGGTAGAATAAAAATATCTGCATAGTTGCTTTAATATAATATAATATAATAATCCAAAAAAAAATCGGGTAAATTTGAATTTTTTCTTGTGTAAATTAAAAAACAACAGTGTGAACTTTTTTTTGAATCATTTTCTTGATTTAGCAGGACTATGAAGGGGTTGAAAAATTGACTTCGGAAGCTTATACATCAAATATTATACATTAAAATCTGAGGTTTCCACTAATTCCCCTTCTATAAATCGGAAAAATGATCATCTGACTACTATAACAACAAGTCGTAACAATTACATTGGTTGATTATTTTGAATGGTATAGTTTAAAAATAAATTAATAAAGAAGAAGAAAATGATAAGTTCTATACTTTTTTCATACTAAATTTTTTTTGCTTCATAAAAAAATTTGAACTTGTAAATTAAACTTTATTCTATGCGTTTTGTGGTCATAAATCTTGCTGTATACTTCATCATTAATATTTCTATATTTCATTCATTCGTTCCGTTTGCTTGATGTCTAGGAACTTTACTTATAAAATCGACACTTTCAGAGGGGACCTTCTAAGATAACATGTTCATTTGCTCCGCTATCCTAATTTTACATTTTTTTTACATAAGGCTACCTCCACCGCGTTTTAAAAAAGCCCACACAATCCCATTTTAAATCCGATGGCAGCGAATGTGTCTTAATACGGAGTGAAGTGAACATCGCGTGCCACTAAATGGACACATGTTTTAGAAGCATCATCATCCAGCAACAACAATCGACTTATAGCATCGAGGATAGGACCAGTGAGCCTGGGGGAGCGGGTTCACAAGCCCGAACAGTGTGAGAATCGCGCGATGCAATGCCATTATTTATAGCCTTCAACGACGGTCTGACAGGAAATTGATTAGCTCGAAGAAATTTTTGGCACATATATGTTTCCCAGTTTTCCCGGCCGCGGCCCCGAAGCGGCATCCGGTGCGCGGCGTGAATCCGGCCGCATTATCTGTTTTGTCGAAAATGGCGCTATTGGGGACAGTTTAATTAGTTCCCTCGGTGGCGCCGGTTTCCACCGGGATGAATTAGCGCAATCTGACAGCCAGTCCATTTTTCCCGCGCGTATCAAGCGAGAGTGCATAAAGAGTGGTGCATAAAAGATGGCCGATAGCATAGCGCGCTTATGAAGCGTTGCGACCGTTCATGTTTACTAAACGGGTAAGCTTTATGATGTGCGTGGTAAAACTAAGGCCGTGCACAGGAAATGTGACTTGGATGAGAACAATCCAGCTGGGGTGAATGTAATATCAAGATCCATTAGCAATTGGTGTTAAATGTTATTCAATTGCTTGTTTTCATCCTAACTAGGAGAAGTAAAAGAAAGGCTTAAATGTACTCACAACAAAGTATACAGTCATCAGTTAGAGCTATAGCAACAGGATAGCATTTTATTAGGTTTTCTTTGTGTCTCCATCCTGGTACAAGATGCTTAAAAACTCCGTCGAGAAACCCTCCTACGTAAACATAAAAAAGTGAAAGCAACAAATTCTTCGAGCTGCAAGAAATAACAACCAACAATCCACCGTTCGATCTGCTTCCACTCTCGTTTCCAGACACTTTTATCATTACATTTCACTTCCTGCGATTGTGTTTCCTCACTTTTTGTCCATTTGTTGATTCAGCCTTAACGAACAAACTGTGTAAGAATTAAGGATGAAAGCGCTCCACCGGGGCAAACTATGAAATAACAAGACAAACATCGGGGCAAAAAGAATCTACCGGACCCCCGAAGGGTTGGCGGGTTGCGTTTTTCTCCGGAAATGGGAATGCTTCGCAGAATTGTAGAATTGTAGCAAGTGTAGGAGAAAAGAGTTCCTTTTTCTGTACTTTACCACCTCCAACCCTGGTCGGTAACAGCGGAATGCTTACAGTACCTTCGGCATTTCCTCGCTACAGGTGAAAGAAAACGGCGCAATTCGATTACTTACATTGATCATCACCTTTGGCTGCGTTTGTCACTTCCGGTAATGGATAAATGGAACAGAACAAAGGAAAAAACTAGACAAAACACAACCCTCTGACCTCCACCCAAAGGTGGCAACGAAAGGGTAGTGTTAAATTAAACCAAAAATGACCCGGCTTCAGCTTGCCGGCTTTTGTTGGTTAGGCTCCTTTTTATCTAATTAACTTTACTTACTTTCGGCAACCGTTTTGCAATTGTCCAGGAAATTTCTCATTTTCTCTGAAATAAAACAAAAGTAAAAAGACAAAAAAACAATATCAAAGGGAAAACATGCTGTTGATTTCACAAGGCGCGAACCCATTAAACACTCTTCCCAGCGTAATGCGTCCACACATCAAGGGAAAATCGCCCATCGCCCTCGCGTTCGCATGCAGAACTCACCATAATCACTCCGTCAATTGAACATTACATTGTTGTTGGGTAAATTAACGTCAAACAATTTTAAACGTGCACTTACCGTACACTTATCCCTCCGTCCGTTTCCTTCGGGTGTGGGTGCGAAAACCCAACCCGGTGGTACGGGTGTCGGATGGTGAATCCGGCGAAAGATAAACGTACCACTTTTAATTATCACCATCTAGTGTGCGCGCCACCAGCTTGGTTTTGTTCGCATCCGCGGGCGTAGAGGGATGAAGGAAGGAAAAACTATGCTGCGCCAGCCATACCCGTCCCGCCGAACCGCACGGCGAGTCGGACTGCAGTCGGAAAATGTGGCAGTCAGTAAATAACCGCAGGTAATTTAAAATGAATTAAAAAGCAGCGCGTCTCGAGCGCCGAGGCCGTTAAGCGCACTCGTCCAATGAATGGATGAAAAGCGGTATCAGGAAAGGAGGAGGAGGTACGGGGGCGGAGGGAGGGTAAAAAGGAGCAGCAAAAATAGGAAAATCTAACCTGCCGTTAGGCGAACGCAGATGGAATGGTGTTGGTGGCGTCCGTGGCGACAAATTCACCGTAGCCAGAGCTCAATGGCCGCTCTGACGGCTTTCCGGGTTGATGTGGAAATCCGTATCTTTTTTTGCCGACCCGGGGAATTGTTTTATCTATTTGTGGTTCGCAGACGGGTGCAGACTTCCGGTGCAGCACGAATGAGGGGTTTTTTTTCCATTGCGAACGCCTTTTTCTGCCTTTCACGATCGAAGTGGTTTTCCCGGAGCCTCATGCGTGAGGTTGTGGTGGTGTGTGCGAGTTCCTGATAGCGAAAGGACAAATTGCAAAACGGGGACGATGGTGAGCATTTCCTCATTATTTCAGTCACATTTGAATTCATAATTGAAACGCAGCTGTCAAGTTGATTAACACAAATCTTTCCCCTTTCTATGACAAATGATTCATTTTAACACGTTTTCTGCAAGCATTGGTGACAAATCTTTTCATTAACTTTTTGATTCCCCCCCCTTCCCCGCAATGCCGTTCCCCCCGACAACGAGGCCAACCTGACCGTGGCGTTAGATAGCGTTTTAAACTGGACCATCATCTGGCCTTGAGCCAGCTGTTACAATGCGAAACAAACAAACATCTAATAAACACTTAGAAGGTACGAACGAAAGCACCGAACAAAATGTGCTGGAAATGCTACACATGAAATTAATTACCGTCATATTCAGCCTCAGCCCGTCTGCATTAAGCGAGCGATCCTCAACGACCCGAAGCAACCGAAACGAAGGGTGGAACCGGCCCTAACGAGCGGAAAGCGACGCGATGAAAAATGGCTTCTCGACAAAGTGTTTAGTATGAGCTGGCAGCGGTTTCCTTATTTTTCTGCCGGTCTACGCGTTGAGTATTTTTCCCCCCGGATCGCTAGCGCTTCATGCCGGTCGGGCAGGAAAAGGCGGAATTGCTAGACGGTGGTCCGGGCTGGAACTGGCAGCGGAAAATTAGAACCTTGTTCCGAATGGCGCGCGATTTGCAAACAAATAAACATACGCTCGCGAAAGAGCACACTTTTAACCCTTCACTGGTGCAGCATCACGTGATCTTTGTCCTTTAAAAACCCCTCCTGCCGTTAGGAAAGCGAGCGATAAAACGGTATATGATAGCAAATCATGTCCGATAAACGCCTTTCTCCCTGGCTCATATAGAATAAATTGATAAATGATTATACAAAATAATGAAATAAACAAAAAACAAATAAACAATATATAAAAGATAGTTGATGGCAATTTATACTCAGCTGCAGCACTAATTAATATAAAACTCAACCTGTTTTCAAACTTCTTTGTAAAAAACGGACAAAACAGAACGCTACAATTTTTTTAAATAGCTTTAAAGTAAATTTATTTTTTAAGACTTTGATGTTGCATTCGTTTGTTGTTGGTCATATCATACCGGATGATCATGAGTCTATTTTTTCTTCTCAAGAAACCGCTAATTGCTCTTGTTTTTAATTTGCTAAAACTTTGTAGGACATAATTTTGCCTAATACTCGGCATAATCGCTCGGCTTGTCCCGAAATAATTGAAAAATACTTCAAAAGCTGTTGTGAATGTTACTTCCAATTATAATGTGTATATTTATTAAAAAATTGCATAACCAATCATTTCGTAGAATAAAACGAGTCCTACACTCAATTTCTTTATTTGGGAGTTATTTGAAATGCTTTCTTTGATCGCACCATATTTTGATATTATAGAAAATTGAACTCAAAGTGAAAAACAATTATTTTCGTTGAACAAAAATATTTCTCTCGGACACGACTACGTAACTTTTCCTACCGAATACAAGTGTACATTTTAATGACGTTGAAGCATTCAGTATAAACAATTAAAAAAGCTAAATTCGTCCAAAATCCCCTTCCCCCTCCAAACCTACCCACGAACATTTTGTGTCATTTGCGCAAAACGCATCGCATGAAAAATCATTTGCAGCGCAGCGTAAATTAATGGATGTTTCAATTTACAATCCGCTGTTTCCCATCATTTGAAAAGTGTAATAAATCATTCTCTGGTTTATTTTTTTTTTTTACTTGTACATAAACCAAAGTATACGTGAACGAACATGAGCGTCTGTCTGCGAATTGGCGAACTCTCCCCTTCCTCGGGTTATTCAGCACACTCCTGTTTTCCCTCAGCCGATCCAGTGTAAGCACGTTTAGGATCGAACGAGCGAACCCGCGAGGATGGAGACTCATCCGCTTGATATCGTTTGCGAGACAAATGTGGTTTCAAATGAATGGGGAGCGAAAAACCAGGAAAACCCCACGGCGTCGGTCCGTTCGGAGTGCGGGGCCAGATTTGCACCGAATCCGACAATCGTACACCGGCTGGGATGGGCTCGGGAAACATATGGCGCAGGCGGTCCTCCCGATCGTATCATCACATCGCAAATACTGATGACGGCAGAGCAAATAGATGGCCGCGGTCGCAGGCCGCCAACCGCCGGTGAGATGATCCGACGCGATCTGACGTGAAGCACCGACCACGCCCGACGGAGTATATTGTTATCCTGTGACGAAACCGGGGGAGGATGAGGAGCCCATTGTTTCACGAAATGAATTATACTTCAGTCAAAGCCGACCACTTCATCACATCGCTAAATGCTTGGTTTTGTGACCATCTCAATCAACCTTCCGCCGGATGAAAGGTGAGGATGAGCATTAGGAGAAAAAATATGAAGCAAAACCCATTCTGACATCTTCATTGTTGCTTTTCCTTTTTTTACCAAGTGTGTGCACAGTGTAAACCCTGTATAGAAGTTTATATTTGCTCGAGTTAATAATATTGAAATGAACTATGACAAAGAGATAAGAGATCTTCAGTGCAAATATAACATGATATTTGTATTTTCTTAAATCTACTCTAAGCATACATTTTCATTTCTGGTTTTCGTTTGATTAGTTCTTTCAGTGAATAGCCAAATTTTAAAAATACAATGTTAAATGTTTTAAAAATATATATCTATGTAAAGTTTTTGAAAGTATGGTAGTGAGGTACACTGTAGAAACTTTAATTTTTGAATGTTCCTAGATCAATTGCTATACATTTACAATTTCTACTAAAAATGGATGCTTTTCGTATATTCCTCATTTAAATTGATATCAATGTTATGTAATGATTGGGATAATGAAAAACCTAAGGCTTTTTGGCGAAAACAACCTTTCGAAACTTATTCAAAAATACATTTATCATGAATCTGAATTACGATTGGCTTTAAATATACGGTTTTACGGTTTGTATAAGTTTTTTTCAGATTCAACGTTTAAAAGAATTACTCAATAAAAGCTCATATACTATGTAAATCTTTGTTATTATTAATTATACATGTGTTTATATTACGTAGAACTTCATCCATCCAGAGGCAACAAAATTATCATCAATAATGAAAACTAAATTAAAAACAACAAAAAAGTGGATTATCATCAAATTAACATAGTACCTAGGATACTACCATTCTTATACCTTATTCACACAATTGATTGATTTTCATATACGAGTATGTTTGGATGTTGCAACTGTAAAATATCTAAATAAATCTTTATGAGCTTTTTTTAGTTTTTGTTGCGTAAGTTTTATTTAAAAATGGTAACGCAGGTTACCGAAACTAAGCATATGTATCATGTTTAAAATGAACAATCCAACCAAGTTTTTCCCCCGGAACAGGTTCGGTCAATACGTAAAACATTCACTTCCGTCCCTACCCATGACCACTTGCCAATGTGAACCGGGTCCTGCAATATTCACGAACAATAATATGCTCTCTGGTTACTGTCCGACGTCCGAGTGGTCTCGCAATGTGTTGCCAATTTCGTTCCCTATGCTCGGCTTGTAACATCCGACCAAGCAAACCAACACCCAGAGACGATCTGTAACGAAAAACCATATGTCCCGCAATTCGTCAAAACGCGAATGAACGGTTGAACTAAACCAGAAAGCCAGAAACACAAGAATCTAACAAATGGAGCAAGAAAACCTGGCCATAGAAACAAATAACGTTCGAATGAAAATAATGAAATTCGTTCGAAGAGCCGGTAGCGTTAAAAGCGAAACTGGGTATGAATTTTGCAGCCAGTACCGTGTGTCCATTTGCCGGATCAACCCGGATGGAAAGAACCAGTCGGAAAAGCGAGCTGGCAAATAAAAAAAAAGATGTCCCTTGTGCGGAGTGGGACACACCCCGGATTCCTGGAGTTCCTGGCCAGCTCGCGATGGACAGCCACGGGTTCTGTCCTGCCGGGCCAAAGATAAGCTCCATCAATTGAGAGTGTCCTTCCGTGTCCCGGGGAAGGCTCTTTTTTAATATTCCCAAACCCGGCACACGAACGCAAAACACACACCACCGGAGGCCGGTGAAAATAAATAATGCTATCATACCGCTGTCCACATGTACGTCTGCAAGCTTTCGCGTTTTTCCCATGAGCGATGGACGCTCGTTCGGGGGTGGCCGCAAGGTGTTCGAAAACACACGCGGTGCAATCCGCCTACAACTGGCCGACCACGTGTGCTTGCGCTTGTGTGTGTGTGTGTGTGTGTGTGCTGATGACGCTTGTAAGTGGACACACGGCCAATATGTGCAACGTGTGGCCATGCCCGGTGCGTGTGTATGGTGGGTTGTTTCCGGACGCGGTGCGTGTACCCGTAGCTCGGCCGCATAAATAATCGAATTCGATAAATGTACAATATTGCTCATTATTTATTGAAAGCCGGGCTGAATAATTTATGATAGTCTGCGTTTTGTCGCGTGCTCGACGTTTGCTCTGCCGATAGTTGCCGAACGCGACAGGACGTGTCCGCGGCAGGACATGAGGCAGGTTGCTGGGGGGATCGTGCTTATCTTGTCCGGACGACATGTTCTCTTCACCGACGGTCCCTCGGCTGTCTGGTGTAGCCTTCCACGGGGGTTTTCCGTGCCCCGAGGAGATGGATATAATTATACTCTCTTTTTTGTGCACTTCGATTTAAGCTTTTCCAATTTTTATGTTTACTACCTTTTTATGGGTTTTGTGGCTCTTCAATTAAGCTCTAGCTTTGGCCGTATTTAAAATAAAAGATCACCTCACGAACAGTCTGTGACAACAGTGAATATATTACAAGTTTTAGGATATGTTTACACCAACGCTATTATCCACTGGATACACTTTCTACTTCAGCATATTTAAGACCGTTACATTAGTTTTGAAGAGTTAAATGAAACTATCAGATCTTTTCTTGAAAAGAATTATCAAATAATTCACAAGACCTGCCCCAGCCCTGTTCTTTCCTTTCCTTAACTAGTCGCTTGACTCCAATATCCCAAAAGCGTGAAATTAGGACTAAACAGAGATAAATTTAAAAAAAAAGCGCAAAATCTCTTTACTAACTAAAAAAAAACCTCACAAGATATTTTTTTCATGATCCGTTCAAGTCAACAAAACGGCAGAATGTTAATATCCTCAATTTAGGCAGAAAGACATCAAAATCCATACATCCGGGACACGTTAAATAAGATTGAATATTTCCAAACAGATGCGGCTATTTTCTCATAAAACCCTTCAATGCTGAAAAGTTCCCTTAGTTATGTCTGAAAAGTTCTTGAATATGTGATTTATTAATTTATTTCTTTAAATGAATAGGTCACTAAAGCCACAACCCCTTACGAATGAACCAAACGTTAAAGTATGTAATGTAGCACCAACCACCCGCAACACCAAAATTATGAGCATTGTTTACATTGCCATGGATCATAAAAGATCCTTTCGTAAAACAACAACAATGAAGAAACCAGTCAAAGAAACATCTTCCCTTATTTGATGATTCAATTAATGTACATCAAAAGAAGCTGCTCTCTCCAACTGAACATACTTTTTTCTGAAGGCAGATTTATTGAAGTGTATCCCGGTGTGGAAGCGCAATGACAATTTCATCTTGGAAGTTTCACAATCATTTCAAACTTTCAGAACATTTAATTTGGACGACCTATACAACCTATACGACAATGTAGAAAATCCCAGAGCACGTTTTATTGTTTCTATTTCCCTTCATAACTCTAATAGGTTTTTTTTCTACAATGTAGTGTTAAACAATGTAGAATGTCCCAGTACAGGTTTTATTGTTTCTTTTTCCCTTCATAACTCTAAGAGTTTTTTTCATGTTTTATTCTTTTGCTTCAACTTGTTTCCATACTAACGCTCAGTTTCAGTAATGTTCATTCTTTTAAACTCCCACGTCAAGAGTCAAACATCCTCGGCGTACATAATTTCAGCAATGTTTGGTGCACCAAAATGATGCTGTGAAAACTGCTCAAAATTAATATCCCTCTTTCCTTTCCCGCTGGTAACAGCGGGTTAAAGCATTCAATTTTAACGTTAAGCCATGAATTCGGAAGTGCTTTGGAGCCCCCTTAGCTTGCATCAACACGCTCCAATAATTTCCGCAAGAACCTTCCTTCGATTCAAAGGAGCATCGCAGTAAGTTTTCCGAAAAGTGATGATAAAACTCAAAATTTCCCCACCAAAGATGACGTCTAACTCATCCGCCAACATATTATTATTAGGCTGGTAGCGCTTGAATGAACCTCCACAAATAGTGGCGTTGCTTGGGAGAGCCATGGGGTTCCACCAACGTCTTTCATCGTGGCAAGCGAAGCGAAACCGACTCGTTTCCGGACGAATCAATCAGCACCACCATGACAGTGATAATTTGTAACTTATTTGAGGCAGAACAGTTGGATTATTTATGCGAGCAACGTGATGTTTAGATCTGACGTTTCGGGAAATGAAAATTTGTCCATCAATGGTTAATATTAGTAAGACAAAGTATAGTCTCAATAAAATTGTTTTAATTTCCCTTTTACTTCATCATAGGTGTAGTACGAACAGAACACAGAGTTTAAATGAATAAATTAGCAGTCCTAAATCTAAATCAAACCGTATTTGTCACTCATTGGCCGAAAAACACATTTGCACAGATTTTGGCAGAGGACTGATCGACTATCAGTAATTTACCTTTTGCCAAATTTGACTTGTGCTTCATTTAAACTGCAGTAAAAATATTATTTCAGTAATATTTAACATTTAAAATATTAATTATGAACACTCGTTTGCCCGAGAGAACATAATGACAGTTAGAAATAAGTCAACATAGGCTATAAGATAATGTGCTTCATTCAAAATATTCAAAGGAAAGAAAATGTATAGTTTTATAAAGATAAAGTATGTAACCTAATATAAGGTATTCTTTCCGTCATGAAGTCTATCAAAAAATAAGCAATGAAACAACTAAACAACTGCAAAATTTATTACAAAAACAAGCTTTATATAACTAGCCAATCAATTAACCTGTAAAGAACTATGTAGCTTAAACGCATCCCCTTGTTTTTCTTTCTTCATCTTTAAAATTTACAATGATTTCTATGCTCCTGACATTATCAAACGTTTTATGTAAGCATCATTCAAATTAGTTCTCAAAATTAACTTAAGTTGAAACAGTTCAAAACTAGAGAAAATTGATCTAAGAGTGATTTAATACTCTCAGATGACTTTGAAGCACTTGCCGCTCTGCTAAAATGATTGTGCAACTACTCTCAATAAACGCATTCGGTGATGCTCCACTCAACTAGCCCGGATCGCACTCCGTCAAGCGGTCCTCGAGAAGAATGCAATAACGCTATATAGCGTAATATTTAAGACGTCCTCGAGCCAAGGACTTGCCCTCGCAAAGTGCGCCGCAAATTCGCTCACTCCGCCGCACAGCGACGAGTGAAATCAAAAACCATCGCTAGAAGTGCCTCGAACGGAGCCGACATCGCTGCGTTCGTGGTCGAATTCTCATCAAACTCAAACTTCAAACTTCGTTTCAAGGGTCATTTCCGGGGCCCGGGCTGCACCGTGTCTCTGTTTGGCTTTCATTTGAAAATGCAATGAGAAAACAATAACACACCAATCAGCTTTCGCCAGTGGCCGGACCGAATTACGATGCAGCCGGCATTGCGGTCACCGGCGGTTCCGGTGTGAGCCGTACGCCCCCAACCGGAGCCATCTCAAGTCGCGGTGTTGCGAGGTCCGAATGCCTGAGCAAACGCGCCAAGATGGTGGCCACGATGATGAACTGAAGGCAGGCGAGTTTCCTGCATCCCACGGTTGAACATCTACGCCGTCCCATTCTTACGTGCCGTCCTTTCCCCGGAATACATTAGCGAACGTGCGCTGGCACACCGGAATGCGCACACCGTGAGCATGTCCTGCCCTCGTTTGTTGATTCTACCAAACTTGGCCGGGTTCGTTTTCCACGCGGAATGGAAGCCGTTGGTCACGGGCCCCGAACCCCGTTCTGTTTACACTGCGTTCGCAAAACTTCAAAGCTATTTCCCGAGCTCCGCCCAAGGAAACTGGTTCATCCTTGCTCGGGCTGTCACTCGCACGTCCACGGAATGCAAGCGGCACAGGCAGCATACGGCAAAAAGGTAAACCGTCGGATTGCAACCGCTCCTGCGTTTTACGCTTATTTGCACTAAACCTCCAGCGGCACCCGCAACAGTATCGTGTGATACACTTGTTAAAAAAATAATATATTTAGGGGACAGGGTACGAAAAAAGATGAAAACATCAGCAGAGACAGATCATTACTACTGATGCATCCACCTATGAGCAGTCTTTTTGGATTAAATCATAAATTAAATTTATTTAAATTTAAATTACATTTACTTTCAATTATTTAAATTTATCGGATTTTAGTTTACTTCATAATCTTTTCAAATGGAAACAAATAGAATGACAAATTGAATTATATTTTTCGTAGATATTTCGATCACATTTCGATTTTTGTATGGTTTCGGAACGTACACTTTTTCAAACCTTTTCTAAACCGACTTATTTATCCAGTAACAACAGCGTGTAACAGAATTTTCTCAAATAGAAGCAGATGGAATGAAAAATCGTCTCTTTCAGATGATATTTTGATATTTTTTTAAGCTAATTTTCATTCAGATATCTGTACATAACAAAAAAAACAATAAAAGTGCAAAGTAAGATAAAATTGTAAACAATAAGTAAACTAAAAGTAAAAAAATTGGTTGCTTTAAAGTTTTTGTAAAAGGAAATTTCGTTTTATAAAATACAATGAATGCGAAATGAAATCGAAACAAACGATTAGGAAATGGTTGAGGTTTTTAAAATATATTTAAACAAACAAAACAGAACTTATTATATGCACTCATATTAAGTGCAGCGACATTCATACGAGCACAAAACAGAAAACACAGAAAAATAAAATAAACTTGACTTTCAGCAGCTTTATTCTGACTGATTAATGTCGAACTGCATCGAATATTCTTCTGGATGCATGTAAGTAGCTAGGATTTTCTGGGGTAATATGCACCCTTTAAGGAAAACTATTGAGCTTTCAATGAACTTTACTAGTGAAAATAATGAATAATAATGTAATGACATAAAAACGATCACGAAACGGATAAGGCTTTTAAAAGATATTTAAATAAAACAAAACAGAACATATTACATGCACTCATATTAAGTGCAGAGGGTCATCAATACCATACACAAAACAGATAACACATTAAAATAAAATAAACTCAACTTTCAAGCTCCTCTTTGCTGACTGATTATTGCCGAACTGCATCGAAGATTCTTCTGAATGCATGTAAGAAGTTAGGGGTTTCTGAGACATCCTTTAAGGATAACCATTGAGCTTTCAATAAACTTTGCCAATGATTGTGGATTTTATCAATTCTTTTGGTTGATAGGAAACTTTTGCCTTTTTACTGATTGATCTGCATCTGGTTGGAGCACAATACACCTGCGCTGTGGAAAAATACCTCAAAAGGATCAGTACACAACAAAACAAAGAGACAAAGTGCACCATAACAGTGAGGTAAGATGCTGAATAAAACAGAGGTACAATGCACTCCTCAAATCGCAAATTTTGGATGAAATAAAAAGTTCGAAATTGTTAATGTTTTTGTTTTTATTGTATTAAGGTGTGTTTTTCATTTACTACTCCACTGTTTTGCAAAACTAAAGTTCAAGGAATCAGAATGTTATTGCACAAAAAATTATCAAATGAAACCATTTTCAAAGAATATTACTCAAACACTCAAACTGTATCACTTTTCTCATTCCCTCCGACAAACAGATACTTGCCTCGTCCGTGACGTCGCACTCGATAACGAATTCCCAAAATCCCCGCCCGGAAGCGCATCGTCGGAGCAGATAAAGAACGAGTTACATCCAACCACCGCAAGCGTTTGTCCACATGTCCTCAGGTCCGGGCTCAGGTTCCCCCCAGAACCGGTCACTTCCGGTGTCGTTCACCAGCGTGGCTGAGATGAAGAAGAGTTCAGGCCCGAATCGAGATCATGTCCTGTAGGCGTGCGGCGGCACCGGAACGAATCCGATTCGTACCGGCGCGACGTGTCTGGCCGTACCCGAGCGCATCCCATAATTTATTTACTCGGGAGGCAGGGGAGTCTTCAGCGCAGCTTACCGAACATCCTTGGATTTGAAAGAGGGTGTATGTGTGTGTGCGTGCGTATTACCTTTTTTTTTGCCGTGCACCACTTTACGTCATCCTACTTGACTCGTGCAAAACCGGAACCCGGCCCGCCCTCTGCTCGTCGCTGCGAAGCGAACGAAAGCGCTGCAGAGCGTTAACACCGTATCCGCTTCCTGGCGGCAACGGACTCCGCCAGCGCTCCGCAAGTGCAGGCAAGCGAAAAAGGATATACGCGTTCATTTAGAACGACATCATCACTCCAAATTAGGGCCGGGAAAAAGGCGAACAGATTCTGGGCGGCCCACGACGCGTTCTGCATGCCGAGCCACCATCGGCAGCTTTCTCATCAGCAGTGATGCGACACCGGCACCTTCTCATCAGACCGCTGGAGTGCTACTCGCCAGCACCGGTGGTGTGGAAATGAGGAAAGTTTACTGCACCACAAGGGACGCACGCAAAAAAACAGCGGAAAAGGATCAGAAGAAAATCATAGACAAAAACGAATTTTCAGCCGGTTCTTTATCGCCGGCTCTCTGCCGCTCCAAAATATGAAAATATGACTGGCAAACTTTCTGCCGGAAACATCGCATTAGGTGGGTCGTTTTCATTGTTTTTTTTTTTCATCCCTTTTTCTACGTCCTACACCACTCATTCGCTAGCATTCTCATTAAGACAGGCGCAAACAAACGGGAACCCGGGATTTCGTTTCAACAAACAGGCACGACACTCGGTCTGACCCTTTTGGCAGAGAAAATTATGGCAAGCCTAAAATGGCTTATTAAAAACGTCCACATCCTTGAAATTTTGTTTCTCGAAAAAACCGTTCTCGCGTTTGTGATAATAATGTTGACGAAATTTTCTCCACGACACCTGAGCCTGGTAAAAAATTTCTGTTTCCACATGCGTTCTTTGAAGTTGTGTTCATTTGTTTTTTATTCCGATGCCTTTTCGTTTGGTTTCAGTTTTTCCAAGAAAAGTTTTATCATAAAATATTTCCTCCATCATTCAGTATGGTTTCAATGAAGCACGTTTTTTTTTGCTGTACATTTTCTGTTTCGACGAAAAGGAACAAAATCACTTAATTGAGAATGTTTATTCAGAATTGAAAAATACTCTATACTAACGTTATTATCATCCCGGGAAATTCGATTTCACTCATTCCACCCATCATCTGCTGGAACGGCCAAAACGATTTTATCAGTAACAGACCCGCAATTACATGATTATTTTCTCCAATCAAATAAAAAGCACTCGGACAACGTGTACTTACACGTTACAGCCACTCGGCTTTCTCCCGCTCCCTTCACGCGATAAATTGAAGAGGAATCCCCATTATTAGAATTCGATCATGAAACATTTATGATGGCACTCGGTTCGCTCGGCATCGGTGAGGCGTTGGCTGGTTTTTCTTTCGTTGGGCTGTAGTTTTTTGTGTCACCATCGAAAAACGGGTGGGATGATTCGTTGCTCTTAATGCCCGATCCCAGCGGCGCACATTGCTCTTCTGACTCAATTAAACGATGTAATGAAGAGAGTGTGCATGTGTGTGTGTGTGTGTATGTGTGTATATGTCGGTTTGCCGGGGCAATCAAATTGATTTGGTTGTACCCGGTGGTATAATGAAAATTAGTTATGGTTAGTCTGCACTAATCGATTGGAAAATGGAACCGATTACCGCCTCTCGAGTTGGAGTTCATGTTGTTTTGGATTTTTTTTATCCTACGCATTGTAGGAATACTAGAGGAATATTAGAGCAAAAAGCAGGTAGCTCTTGCAGTTTATAAACTGAAAATTGATCCAGATTTTCCGAAATTATGGTGTTAAATTTGGTTACTAACTAAATGGAACAAACGGTGCACAAATTATGGTTCTATTTTAAGAGGAGTTGAAAAGTTTTGAATTCAACAAAAAGTAATTTTTTTCGAACAATGATCCAGTGCTTTACGACAAAACATTCAGTTTCTATTTTTCTTCTAAAAATTACACAATTCATTAAGAGTTATCTTCCTAAGAAAGTCATATTCACTGGTCAACAAAACTTTATTAGAAGCAACACAGTTTATCTATAGAAAATTGAATAAATTACTACTAACAACTGAACAATGTCACAACACTGTGGCAACAATTCTTGGAATAACCAATAATCCAATAACAGCGTCTAGTTGAACATAAAAAGAGTCACAGGAAACTGCAAATTCTAATGATTTATCATAATAAATATAATGTTTACAAACGGTTCAACTACTCATTAACACTGAGGTGAACTTTAAGCAATAAAATTATATCAATTCGGTAACATCAAACATTACAATTTATATTACAAGCCAGTCGATTCCTACTAGTAATCAATGGCAAAAACATACAAAAAAAACTATGAGTGCATTTTACCCCCTTCTCCCGGTCGAATCTCATTAAAAGCGCTCATTAAACAATCAGACATACAATCAACCATATAATTGATTTCCGGGTTTCGAAACGCTGCCTCCAGCATCATTATTCCACCTCGATGGTAATCCGATGGAGGACATGTAGGAGACGCGTAGTGAAAACAAAAAAAAACTAAATGGAAACGCCTTGGGTACGTAGGGGCTGGCGGTGAAAGGATGGCGTGAAACCTTTTCTAACAGCAGAATTAAAATGTTTGCTGAAATTTCAAATGCTCGAACGGTGATTATTTTTTTATTTTGTTGCATCCAGCTTTTCTCGATTAGGGGGAGTTATGCCTCGTCATCGTGCGGCTCCAAAGCGCATCGGAATGCATTACGGTCGTTGCTACGGGGTTGCACTTTTTTCTACACAGAAACGGCCCTTCAAAAAGTATACCTATAATTCAATCAGCGCTCGTGGTGCCCGACACGACATAAACGATTGGACCGCTTGAGTCGTTACTTAGGTTTTTTTATTTTTCTTGCTCGCTTAACGCTAGATTTTTCTACCGATCCTTGACCAAAGCAGCGGACAATCGTTAAGAAAGGTGGAAAAACTTGAAGGCGAATTCTCGGTGCAGTTCGGTGCAGTGATTTAGCAATAAATATATGACTTCAATTACATTAATAAGTACCAGCGACTCGGGGCGTTACGGGTATCGCACGAACCATGTCTGGCAAAAGGGAAACCCGTGCCGTTTTCCAGGGGTCGATAAAATAAGAAGGTGATTTTTAAGAAATTTAACTGAATGTTACCAAACGGCTGAGTACCGCCAGTCTTCGGAAAGTTCATAAGTACGGGAAAGCTTAACATAAAATCGGATTTAATCCCATTTCCAGCCAACTCCGAATTGCCGACCACTGATTCCATGAGCAACCGTTCGCGACTGCCTTTGCGGTATGTTTTTCACTTGCCAAATCGGACAGCGAAAAAGTCAGTCCCCTATCCGAGGTTGAACAGGTGGCGACCTAACGTTGGACCTGCCCGCATTTGCTGCAACCTCGCTCGCGCAATCCAATACACCACATCCACGCGGAACGCTACGGGGACGGGATGGCGGAGGAGGAGGACCAGCGGTAGCCTGGTTTGCACCCGATGGATGGATTGCAGTTCCGGTTTCACAGCTTGCCCACGGACCGGACCGAATGGCCATGGCTGCCACACATAATCTATTGCCAACCGCAACGCAATCTCCGCAAAGTTCGTGTCATCGACGGTTTTAAAATGTATTTGCTGTGAAAATGGGCGAACGGGTTTCCGCGGGCCAAACGCATTAGCCCGGCCGGGATCGCCGGGGAAAATGGGCTCGCGTTGGAATCACGCGGCAAAAAGGGCCTCGATGCGCGAGCCACCCACACTGCATATTGCAGGTCGGTTTTTGCGGCCCACGGCTTCAGCCTCGCCGTTTCAACCTACTACCATGTAATGTGTTTCCAAACGGGGGGCCCGCACAAGGTTGGAGGCCATAAAGCGGACCGACGCTGGATGGCTGGAAATCGATTGCCTGTGAAAAACCACTCGTGCCACCTGAGAACGACCCTCTCGGCGGGAAGGGGTGCTTGCGCGGGCTCGGTCTGGACACTGCATTGGACATTTTATGAGAGGCTTGCTTCTGCAGTCGTTAGCAACCGGGTGGCGGATAAGGCAGTATCGCACAAATCATCCTAAAAGTGTCAGAAAAACAACGCACTGGACGGCCTGAACAAATTTTCGGGGAGCAGTTTGTCGTTTCAATTTTAGTTAAAATTATTGTCCTCGTTATTGATACATACACAAAGCACTATTCCTATCCTATATTACTACCTTTAAAATCTATGCGTTGAAGCAAAAATTTGTGAAAAATCGTTTAAAAACTGATCATTAAATTTTAAACTTATGCGCTTTGTCCTTGAATTTATATGTTTTTTATCGTTAAGAAATTTTATAATATTTTTAGCGTGTATAACGACCCATTTTTAGTTCATAAATGACCAATGTCAGCTACGTTTGTGACAGGAACAATTAGCTAGCATTGAAAATAAAAACTTTTTCGTGATAAACGGTGAATTATTCATCCCTTATCTTATTGAATTAGTGTTCATTTGGTGACAACACGTATCCAATATGAATACGCAAGTTAACGTAATTAATTTGTGAAAAATATAATTGGCTTACGTTAAAATATGCCTTGTAATTCCATTTGAAATTCCATCAAAATTGCGCGACAACAACAAAACGGCAGATTATAAAACTTTATTCAACAAGGCTTTTGTTTTGATCGGTTCTTTTTTAAAGGGACATCAATAGTTCATACAACCATCAATCTATCAAAACTACGATTACACTTAAGAAGAGAGCTGTCCTCCGAATCAATAAAAGGGATCTGCAATTTAAATGTCCATTGAGTTTTTTTAGACCAACAGCATTCATCGATAAAATGGACATTTTTTATAACTCAATCATAGAAATTCTTCTTCGATGGCACATAAGTTACTTATTAGCTGATTTGACGCCAATCTTATTGATTAATGCTGATCTAATTGGAATAGAAACATTGACAACGATCGAACTGAAGAACTCCAGATTCCCGTATTATTGCAGCACCAAAATGTATTGATTCACCTAATCTAGTATCTGCGTTTCAAATCAAAGAGAGAAATACTATCTAGTTTTAATCGATGTATTTTTCTCTTTGTTTATTAAATCGGGAAAACTATTTTATTTGACTACGTTAAAAACGATCGGGAATTCATATAAAAACTTTGGCAATTGTGTCAACTGTGGTTGATAGAATTAAGCAGTTTTTCTGCTTTCCACGAATATTTTGTTTTCCTATCCTATGTGATTTTCAATCTAGTTTCTTGTTTATTTAGCAGGTACTGTTAGCGGGCTGTCTCCAATAAGTAATTCGATAAAAACACATTAATTTTAAAATAAATAAAATTTAAGGTTAATAAAAGACACAGAAACTTTTAGCAACATCAGGCTGTCAGGAGGCAAAAGTTTGTTAGGGAACGGGAAATGTAAACTGCTTGTTTTAGTAGTAGATCTTATGATATGTTCTAAGAGTTCATTTAGAAGCAACGTGAACATTAATTACTTCTAGTATAATTTCCCGGGCATATTTTAAAATTTATTAGATCTTTTAAATTTTTTAGAGCCTGTCGTGAGTTTTTCCAGTAACAGAGCATAGTCAAGGATGAAATTTCGTCTGCACACCAAATCAATACTTAGAATGGCCTGAGTTTCCACAACCTAGTATCATTCGTTACATGGGCCAAATATATCGATACCGTTTCCGCTACCACTTTCCCTGCCCGTTCTCCGCCGGGAACACAATAAAATTCCCTTCCATACAAAGCTTCATAAAATGCCGAAACGTTCGTGCGTTCCAACTGTGCAACTTCCACGGACCCGGATTTTCCCTCCGGTGTGCAAACGTGGCAAAACGCGAAGGAAAGTGTTTCCCGATGCGCCGATTTTTCACCCCTCCCCACCAAACGAGTCCCCGCCATTAATCGTTCCGACAGGTTTTGCGGGAAGGGAAAGGACAAACTACTAGTGGTATCATTCGACAAACGAATACATACTCACACCCGCTCGGTCCCGTACACCGGGCCCGTATAAATATGCATGCAAACAGGCCGCAGTCGATTGCTGTGGAATCGCAAACAGAAAACGCTTTTCCAATATATCTTGGCAATGAATCGAGAAATAAACGTTTGCGTAGCTAAAGTACACTAATTCATTTTTATGTTTGCTCGTGTCCCTCGGCCGAAGGCTCGCCCTCCGCCAGCTGCACTATTCGCCGAGTGCAGACCGCTCGGAACGCGTACGATGTCGATGGAAAAATTCTAATAAAAGCCACACTCTACGGCGGCAAACACCGGCCCGATGTGAGGCCTCTAGTGGTTGTGGGCTGGAAAAGAGGAAAGAATAGAGTTATGTTTTTCTTTTTTTCTTGCTGTGGAAATCTATTATTCGACTTGAAATCCGCGATTTGCATCGACTAAGAGAAAACAAAATACAAACCTATCAAAGCAAAAGCACAGGATAACGTTTCAATCGCATCTCGTAGAGCAGGAAAACAATTAGTAAAAAAACGTCTCATCCCCCAGCCAACCGGCAAACGATCAGCATTTTGGTGGGTGAGCAAAAACATTTCTCGGGCTGAGGACGGAATTTTTCAATGGATTATGTTTCAGCAAAGTCACACAAACGTTTTTATGTAATCCAACAACTTCTGATGCATACATTCAAAAAATAGCAGATAACCAAAGTTGATGAATATTTTCAGGTTATAGACATCGACATTTTAAAAATTGATAGGCGAGTTTAAAATTAAATGCATTTTTAATACTCATGATTGTGTGTTGAAATCAAAACTGCTAATTAAACATTCTGTTAGACATGTAATCTAAGGCAGGAGTCGGCACACATTTCCCAAAAATGGACAAATGTTTAAAAAGATGAGATAATTTGATATTTTGAAAGTAGTTTTAACCTATTTTAATTAGTAAAGTTATGTTTCACTGTGTTATAAGATAAAATATTACGAAGTTTACCGTTCACCATTTATTTTTGATAAACAATATTTTTGTTCAATTTTCATCCTTTTCAACAAATAATCTATAGTTTATTTTGCTTTTCATTAATTTCTCTATTGTTTTTAAAATTATTCTCTATTTTAATTATTTTAAATTGTATTTTCTCTGGCGTACACTCACCAAGTAAAATAACTCATCTTCGGGAAATTTAGCTTTATTTTATGTCGTGAAGGGTATAAAAATTATGTTCCTTGAATTTAGTTATATACATTAGCCACAGCGCATTAGCCTTCTTTAAAACAAAACGTAATCCCAATCCCAGAGCCGCAGCTCGGTCATCGATCAATCGGCTAAGAGGGCTATTGTGTACTACAAACTCTTCAAACCCTTTCCAACTCATCCTGCTACGCCGCTTAATGGTGAAAAGAAAACGGCCACAGTCACGATGCGAGAAACCTGGTGCGCCCGGAGTGCGGAAAACTAGCAAATTGGGAATTGAGATTGGCGATTCTTTCTCATTGGTTTTTGCGTTAGTATTTTGAGCGCCAGTCGATTAATGTTGCTAGCGCAAATAGTTCTTTGCGCAAGCTACCGAAACCAATTGGGATAAAAAGGAAATAAAAACAAACCTCTAGCAGGCCCAGGCAGCACCACTTCAAGCACTCTTTGCAGTGCACGGCGCTTCCGTGTGTGCTGCACTTCCGGTTGCATCGGATTGCTTGTTTTTTGAGTAGCAATCGGCTTTTGTTCAACTTTTCCCAATGCTCAACGAAGCATTTTTTTGAGTTTTGGGAATGCATTTTTGAATGAACCAATCGGACCAAGCGGCCAGGAACCACAGAACTCAATGGCCCTTCGTTTGATTCAGTAGATGAAACATAGGCTATAAGTGGAGCCTTGAAAAATAGAAAACCAGCATATCCCACCATGAAATGGACGCTAAGGTGAATTGGTCCGAAAATTCGGTTCCGTTATTTGCCCTCCGTTGGATGGAGTCCATCGGTGATGGGAGTATTAGTTGGGGTGCATTTGCTTGCAATTTTTTCTGCTACCCTCGCCCTCCGGAATGCAACCACACTGCGGATGGTTTGCAGTGGACCTGCTGCACATCGGTGAAGCTATTCGGGAAAACTTTCTCTTCAGCGCACTCTTCTGCCATCCAATTCGCAGCAAAGTGGCGTTCGGGCGTGAAAATTCCTACACCAAGCCGGGCAGAAGCAAAAGTGCCGAGCAATTCGTGCGTGCCGGACCGGAAAGACGTCCATACCTGCCGGAAGCTCTCGACGCTGGCCGTCGTAGCACGCACCGCAGGCAAACCCGCAACCGGAAGGCAGGGGGTTGACGCAATTCCGGGCTGGAAGGCAGCGAAATGGCGGAAGCTCTCGTCTTTCGGCCTAGCAACAGCCCGGCCCGACAGTATTGCAAATCGCCGCTTGACCAAAGCCGAGACCGGGTTAGTCCTTGTGCAAACCACATTTTAAATCAACGCCAAACCCCTTCCTCACCTTGGCCTTTCGCCCCCTTTCCCAAGGGGCAAACCATTTGCTAACCTTCGATTGACGCTCACAAATTTCAATTAATTACACGCTTGACCCAATTTACACGCATCTTCACGCAGATTAATTTGTGCCGGTGCGGCCGGTAACGAGGCGAGCGTTACCCGGGGCAAGAAGTCGTGCCACTTAAATGAACCCTCCACCACGACGCCAGACCCTCCGTCCGACCGCGACCCCACGGTTTGATGATTGCGAGCAGCATCGATGCATCCCTCCGAATGCCACGACGCAGGGACATATTATGGGCGACCGAGGACGCAGGTAGGAAATCTCATTTAAATCACCTGACCTCAAGACGGGGTTTGACATCAGGTTCGTGAGACGTTCGATCTAATCCGGAGCGTTGATGGATTTGTCGGTAGTGCGAGCTGATGCTTGTCTGATTAGACACGTCACTGAGCCGGTTCGAATGCTGTCATTTTGTGACAAAGCCAATAAGCTACACTATTTAGGACTGATTGATGAACTATTATTTGGTTATGTTTTGTTTCTTTTCTCTTAATTGAAAGCAGCATTAAGGACTAACCAAAGACCATTAATACCAAAAGTTTTAAACATTTTTCAATAAAACATGTAGAAATTTTTCAAACAGTGAAATGAATTCAGATGTCATTTCATCAAATCTTTATTTTATAATTCCCAGTTTCAAAGTCCCGTGATCAAGTAAGAAATCGAGAGGAAATAACGCTTCTTGAATTGTAATAAAGGTCGACTTTGAAGAAAATATGTATTTATTCGCATAATTAAAGAACTGTACCGAATAATTCAAGAAAAAAATATGTTCATGACGATTAAGACCAGAAAGGAAAGGAGTCTATTGTAATGTTATTTTTCTTATTCTCATATGTTATGTTAGAAATAACTATCAACACATAAAAATTGTGTTGGTAATTTAAAAAAGACTAACCGTAACACCTCAGCAAATTACCGTTCGTAACAGTATCCTTTCCTTTTGAGGAAGTCATCGTAAATTGTTTGGTGATGTTACTCAAAGATACGGTATATAATTGTCAAAGAAGATTTTTGTACAGGGGTAGCGAGGGTAATATTCTCCTCTGAGTCAAAACGTACTCTTTTTATTATGAAAAACATGTTTTGATTGCAAAACAAGTCATTTCCCTGCAAAAGTAAATTGAAAAAGCTCACCCTGTGGGTTTGATAACTCTACATAAGTGGTAACGTGGAAAAAAATCCAAAAAATTACCGGCTCGGACAAGTTTTAACAATACTTATAGATTTTTATTTGATCCAAAATTGTTGAATTGAGGTCTGGATTTTGCTTCT
Organism: Anopheles sinensis; assembly: GCA_000441895.2. Lineage (NCBI taxonomy): Eukaryota > Metazoa > Arthropoda > Insecta > Diptera > Culicidae > Anopheles > Anopheles sinensis. The sequence goes on along the minus strand of KE524775.1, from coordinate 76,339 downwards.
ATTTTATATGCAATTTTCCTCTTTATTATGGTGCATATAGCCCCTTTCAAAGCTTTTACCACAGTACAGGCGCATTTTGTCTCAACGAGAAACAGATCAACCAAAATGTTTTAAATCGAAAAATTCATGATGTTTTAAACAAAAAATTACACGTTAATAAATTAAATTGAATTTCAAATCTTAACGAAGAAAACAAAAATTTAAAAATCAACAATCCCTAGCCAAGTTCATTGAAAGTTTACAAGTTTCCCTTAAGGGGTTTGTATTACCCTCAAAACTCATACTAAATCAAGACGTGATTGTTATTCATCTTAAAAGATCCGCTATTTGTTCAAGAGTGTTCAAGTAACTTAAAATAATAAAACGTACAACCAGAATAACACTTTTAAAACACAGTTATAAAACACTTTTATTTGAAAATGTCTTTTTGTCGCCCTAACCGAATATAGCAAAGAAAACGCCAACACAACGTGATCCAAAAGGTGTCACATTTACTTTATTGTTGTTACCTTGTTTTTGCTACGGCTTACAAAATATCGTATATACATTCGACGAACATCAACAAACGGCATGTTAATTTTTTTTTATTTGAGCACAAAGCATTTGACATTCCCACGCTCTCCCACGTTGTTTATTTTGTTGTTTTATTTTTCCTTTCGTTTCCGAATCGTTGGCTAACATCTTAAGCTACGGAAAGCCTTACTTAACAACGTCACCTAGTGCTAGAAGTAATCAAATGCATCGATACCAGCGTAAATGTGAGCAGGTGTGGACATGGAAACGAATGTAAAATTACCTAAATTGCACATCGATGATAATTTTCCCCCCTCCTCCGTCCCTATCCGGCGACCCCTCTTTTGGCTGCTCTCGTAGAGCGTGAGCGTAACGCAAGAATCGTAAGGTTTGCGCCTTCGTCGTTGAAATAGTAACTCTACTCGGAACAAACCAACCGTGTGGAGTAACGTGCTCGATACGATAATAATTAGTATTGCATGTCTTAGCGTAATTTATGGCACCAAAAATATCATCCGGAATCAGAGAGAAGATCCGATTAAGGTTAAGGTGTACTAGAACAGTTTTCAATGTTTTCGACGGCATATTTTATCGAACTTTAAATGTTGAATAGCTTTTCGATGTACCTTTCCTTTCACTGGCTGACAGGCTCTCACTTTAGCTCAGGCGCGGAGTGAAAAAGGCGAACAATAAACGAACACTCTATCAACACGTGTTTACTGCAGCTGTGCAGTGGCTAGTACTATGCACTCTACGATGCACCCGGAACCTCGCGGATCGCCTTGCCTGTCTGGGGTGATGTCTTCATATGCAGCGGTGGAACCATTCCGCACCGTAACAACCATCCATGTTGCGATGGGTTCATTTTTAATTCATTGTTGCATTCCTGCAGGGACTGTTTGAGCACATTTTTCGTTCGATTTCCTTCCTATGATGGCAGTGATGGCAACCTGACCGCGAGGAGGGTGCAAGGTTTATTTATGCTTTTCCGGTGCTCCGGCGCCTCCAGGATTCGGTCCACCACCCGCAACACCGACGGCCCCCTGTACGCCCTGGCCGTGCTGCTTCTGAGCCTTTTTCGGAAGCAACATTCGCAGCGGGTCTTTGTGGTAGCGTGCGAACACCTCCCGCTTGAACACCTCGAAGTACTTGCGATTGACGTTGTTCTGACGCTCGCGCCACGCCGGACGGCTCTTTTTGTTCTGCAGACCCCAGTGCACGGTGAACAGCGGTGTCAGCACCTGGAACTGGTATCCTGCCACGAACATTTCGTACACCTGTGTAAAACAAACGAAGGACCTTTGATTATTCACGTAATCAATAAAAAGGACAACATAATTTTGTTCTATTCCGAATGAATACAAATAGGCAAAGAGTGACATAAGCTTTTCTTCGATCGATAATCTACATAAAAAGCCTACAAGAACACACAATTTCCTTTTATTTTACTTTTTACAAGCGGCATGTTTTTCTTTGCATATATATGACTGTATAAGCAAAACGTATAATAACAATTTTATAAACCAGTGATATATGAATCTTTATTTGTTAATAATTTATATAAAATTATAAGCAAAACTTCACTTCATTTAACATAACATAATACATTATTACTTTGAACAAAAACATAAAATCATAATTGTCAGGAACAGTTTATACAACATGGTACAGCCATTTTCAAATAAAAGCTTCAAAATCGGTAGACAAGTGGTGTTACAAATATCGAACACGTTGGTAAAATAGCTAGAAAAACAACACATCATTCAACATTCTGGAAGTGTTAACTTCAATTTCATATGAAATAGCGCATGGCACATAAAACCATCGGCGAAACAAAAGAGATGCCAGCGCAATATTATACAAAGTAATACTTTCTAGAAAGGAGTTTACTAATAGCTATACAAGAAGGATCGCATAGGTTCTCCGTCCTAGAATGGGTCACGTTTTCGGCATCAAAGAAAGCTATCTTTAAACCCTTGGTATGGCGTCGGTTTGTTTATGGTTTATGGCGGGAGTGGGGATCGTAAAAAGTAAACCAAACTCCAGATATCTCATACGAAAGCAAAGTTTCTTGTGGATTGATATAAATATATATTAATATTACCGATAGGTGTTCTTCATGAAACATCAAACTATACGGAACTTTTATACCTGAAAACTTGGAAGAGAAATTGAACTCCAAAGATATCCATTACATGAGCATTTCATCAATGTATTCACACAAGCTGTCCACTCTCATATAATGAACTGTTTTAATTTTTTTCTAGTGATTGCATCCTGAATATACAATCAAGTTACATAATATTACAGGACAGACTCAAATCTCTTTACCGAAAACTCTGAACAACCCATCCAAGGATGAAGCGCTAGTAAAAACACATGCAATAATTTTCTTTTATTTATGCTACAAAAAGCCCACAACAAAACAAACACCACTATCGCCGAGTGACAGAAATTGAATCATACAATATTTATCGACGGGAAAGGACGGGACGTTCTCGTCAGCCGGTAGAACATCGCTCCGGCCTCGTTCCAGGCGCCGGACGGTAGGAGTAGGAAATTTTATATATTTGTGTTGCGTGGCCAATAAAGAAATGATCATAGCCAGTCCATCATAACCGAACGGCGGTACCAACTACACGAACCGGGGGTAATCTTTCTCTCTCTTTCTCCAGGCCTCTAAACCCGACCCTTCGGCGGAAAGCCACAAAAGCCCTTCGAGCAGCTGTGATAGCGGCGAATTATGGCCGAACCTTTACAATCCGGGGACACGGTGGCACTTCAACCGTCGCATCACTTGCCGAATGAAGGGGACCGATGCCATAAAGAGCCGCTTTCTATGTGTGCGCCGGAAGACACCGATGACAACGAAGGGGGTTCCGTTTGACTCCGGTTTCGAAATTGCAACC